>JAYKKM010000253.1:202500-582500 GCA_035772405.1 Chrysogorgia sp. JL179-B06
TTGATGTCTTGCCACCTACAAAATATCAAACATTGTCTGTAGGTGACTTAATTGTCTTTGCGTGGCTTACTTCCTAAACTCCCTAAAGGCTTGTACATTTATAATTGTATAATAAAACAATTATTGGATTCGGCTTACATATGATATCAACAATTATCCAGACCTCTGTCAATGTTATCCGCCTCAGCCTTCGGCAGATAACATTGACCTCGGTCTAGATAATTCTTGATATCATGCTCAGCCTCGTCCAATGATTGGTGATTGACGAAACGTCAATTGATTGACGAAACGTGATTGACGAAACGAAACGTCAAAAAGTCGAAACGACTGCCTCAACGGCGCTCATCTTCAGAGTTAATCTGAAGACTGTGAAGATGACCGCCGCTGAGGCCGTCGAAACGTCAGTCACCAACAATAGTCTTTCTCAAGATTACAACAACCTGGACGATCAACTTCACACATCTAATAAATCTATTGTTATCTATTGTTAGGCCACAATCAGTACATTACGAAGAAGGAAGAAACGCGAGTGGGAAGAAGACTGATCGACTTTCTAATGTTGTCTCTATGAGAGATCGTATTCGAGACTGGAAGGTCGCACCGTCGGAATTGATTGAGTTGGTGGATATTTGTAAATCGAGAGGAGTAATCGAAATAGCTGTCGATGATATAGGTGAGTCACAGAGAGGAAGGGGATATATGGCTGGTTGGGTGTGTTGGCGGAGGGAGGGAGAGGTGGAAGCAGGGGGGTGGGAGAGAGAAATGGATGATGGGGTGGAATGGATGGTTAGCTGGATGGGATGGCGGAGGGAGGTTGAGGTGGAAGCAGGTGTACGGCCAATCTATATAAAAAATAGAAACAACTACACTAGATAGTATCTGAATTACAAAGTTCTTAAATGACATGGAACTGGTGAAACTACTTGGCTTAGCTAATTTGCAGACAAAGTTCTTGGCTTGTTCTTGGAAAGTTCTTGTTTTACAAAGTGGAGTTGTAAGGTTGGCAAAGCTTTGGCTCAGCCTGGTGCGGCCTTGAGAAACAAATGTAACAAATTTGTAGACATTTAAGTCAGTATGCCCATGTAGGGACTTGAAGGAGAAAACTAGGTCTTTGAGTTCTCTATCGTAGCACAATGGAAGTAGGTCCAGCGTCATCAGTCAATCTTTATATGACATTTCTCCGATCTTGGTTCTGAGAACCCACCTTGTTGCTCGTCTTTGGACTCTTTCCACTTTTGCTTTCAGCTTGGTATGAGTTGGAGACCACACCTCAGTCGCGAAGCATAATGGGTTGGTGGAGGGAGCTAGGAAAGTAGAGATGGAGGGAGAGATGTATCCAGCGATAGAGGGATGATTGGATTGATGGACGGGTGATTGTATGGATAGTTGGGTGTGTCGGGTGAAGAATGGAAGAAGGAATAGATTGTTTTATTATATGTCTTGCGAGTCCGAACTGGCGTATTTGAACGCTGATTGGCTAACGTGCGGGTCCGTACTTTACCGTACGGACTCGGTGTACGGACCCGCACGGTATTACTCGATTAAAAAATGTTAAAAAAAATTTCTTAAAATAAAATAATTATATTCTTTTCAAAATGTTTTCCCTTTTGGTTGTTTTGTTGTCAATTATATCGAATCGCGACTGTGAGACCGCTCCGCTCGCGCTGACGTGGAGGAAGACGTACTTTACACGATAATGTTTTCTCTAAATTATTTCTCGTTGTAGTCGAGACATATAATAAATTCCTTATTAACCTTACAAGCTCGGTCCGTACGGGAAAATATTTTGCTTTCGATCTTTTGAGTACAGACCTCGC
Source organism: Chrysogorgia sp. JL179-B06 (assembly GCA_035772405.1). Lineage (NCBI taxonomy): Eukaryota > Metazoa > Cnidaria > Anthozoa > Scleralcyonacea > Chrysogorgiidae > Chrysogorgia > Chrysogorgia sp. JL179-B06. The sequence continues at coordinate 204,318 of JAYKKM010000253.1, forward strand.
CCTTCGGGCTCGGTCTGTACTCAAAAGATCTCAAGCAAACTATTTTCCCGTACGGACCTCGCGCTCGGTTAATAAGTACTTAGTATGGGTGGGTTGGTAGAGGGAAGGAAGTAGGGATGGAAGCAGTGGGTGGGATGGAGGGAGAAATGGATGGATAATTGGGTATATTGGTGGAGGGAGGGGAGGACTGAATGAAGAGGTGGAGTGAGGAAGGGAAGAATGCAGTAAGAAATAGATGGATTTGTGGAGGGATTGGATGAATGGATTGATGGGGTAAACTCATAGTTTTTTTGCATTGATTGATGAATTGATGGCTTTCTCAACTCATAGAATATCTAAAAGACCTTGGCTCTGGACAATATGGCTTGGTATTCCAGGGGAAAATATCTGAAGTCATTGAAGGCGAGAGTTCTGACGTTGTTGCTGTGAAAACATTAAGAGAAGGTTCATCACAAGACGCCATTAAAGAATTTTGTCAAGAAGTGAACATTATGTCGACATTCAGTCATCCAAATGTTGTAAGACTGGTGAGTTGATATTTGTACTTTTGAACTTAATGTGGTATTTGGTGTGTTGTAGGTGTGTTGTGTGGTAGGTACAGTATGTGTGTGTTGTGTGGTAGGTATGTGTGTGTTGTGTGGTAGGTATGTGTGTGTTGTGTGGTAGGTGAGTGTAGGCATGTGTAGGTGTGTTGTGTGTAGGTGTGTTATACGACAGGTGTGTTGTGTTGCTAGTGAGGGTGTTGTGGTAGGTGTGTTATGTGGTAGGTGTGTTGTGTGGTAGGTGTGTTTTTGGCAGGTATGTGTGTTGTGTGGAACGTGTGTTGTGTGGTAGGTGTGTGTGTTAGACGAGTGTGTTGTTGTGTAGTAGGTGTGTGTAGATGTGTGTAGGTTATTGTGTGTGTAGTTTGTGTAGATGTGTTGTGTGTAGGTATGTTATGTGTAGGTGTGTTATGTGGTAGGTGTGTTGTGTTGCTAGTGAGGGTGTTGTGGTAGATGTGTTGTGTGGTAGGTGTGTTGTGTGGTAGGTGTGTTGTGTGGTAGGTGTGTTGTGTGGTAGGTGTGTTGTGTGGTAGGTGTGTTGTGTGGTAGGTGTGCTGTGTGGTAGGTGCGCTGTGTGGTAGGTGTGTTGTATGGTAGGTGTGTTGTGTGGTAGGTTTTGAGTGACCTACTGTATGCAAGATGTTTCACTGCTATTTTTCTCCTGAATTTATCTAATAATTACCCTTTCTTCTCTCTCTTCTTTTAAGCTTGGGGTATCCCTGGCTGGAGAACCTTACTGTATGATCTTTGAATTCGTGGAATTTGGTGACTTAGCAAACTTTCTTAGAAAGTGCGCAGAAGTAGAAGAGGAAAGTGATTCTGCCTTTCCCAAACTCACAATCACTGATCAAATGTCGATGTCTCTCCAAATCGCATCTGGCATGAAGTATATATCTTCCATTCGTTGTGTGCATCGCGACTTGGCCGCGCGAAACTGCCTTGTTGGTAGGGGTCTGGTGATCAAAATTTCCGATTTTGGTTTGTCACGTGATGTGTATGTTTCAGAATATTACAGGGTAGGTAGGGTAAAGTAAATGGTTTGAACCTAGGAGTATCATTAGATGTGTGAAGTTGATCGTGCAGGTTGTTGTAGTCTTGAGAAAGACTATTGTTGGTGACTGACATTTCGACGGCCTCAGCGGCGGTCATCTTCAGAGTCAAGTAAAGCGTGTTTGTCAGGTTTGCCTATATTGGTATACCAACTTGGAACATAAACCATTTAACAGATAATAATAATAATAATAATAAAGACGTATTAGGAGCATTGTACCAATAGTCTCAATGCTCTTACAACAATATATTCTTAATTTTACTTATAAAACTAATTTACAGTTTCATTATAAGATAAAGCCTACTACATATATTACCACTATGAACAAAAAACTATTAATTTTAAAAAAGAAAAGTCTTAACTACGGACTTAAAACTACTTAAAATATCAAAGCTTCTAATTTCCTGTGGCAATGAATTCCACAGTTTTGGTGCGGCAACCGAGAATGCTCTGTCTCCATGAGTCACCGTTTTGGATTTTGGCTCAAGTAGCAGATTTCGGTTAGATGATCTTAAAGTACGAGTAGGTTTATATTTAGTTAGTAAATCAGTAATATAAATAGGTGCCTGGCCATGTAAAGCTTTGAAAGTAATTGTCGGTATCTTAAAAACAATCCTTGATCTCACTGGCAACCGGGAGATATGTTCTGATTTGTTAACCCAACAATTTTTAACCCAGATTACAACAATTACCAACACCATACAAAAGACTTCTTCGCACGCACCAACGAACAATAGACCTACCGACAAACAATACACCCACGCTTAACGCATGATGCAAAACCCACTCACACTAATTATGACACAAACAAACAATGACGTAATGAAACAGACGTATATATAGGCACACCTGACAAACACGTTTTACTTGATTCTGAAGATGACCGCCGCTGAGGCCATCGAAACGTCAGTCACCAACAATAGTCTTTCTCAAGACTACAACAACGTGGACGATCAACTTCACACATGTACGTAGGGTAGTTACTGGATTGGGCAGGGGTGGGAAAGGGTGATCGAGGGTGTGAAGGGGTAATAGATGGGCTATGAAGGGGTAATAATTGGGTAATAATTGGGCTATGAAGGGGTAATAGATGGTACAAAGGGGTGTGAATGGGTAATATAGTTTAGTTTAGTTTAGTTTAGTTTATTTATAACTCTTAGGTGAACGGAATACCCCAACAGGCTAGAAGCCCAATTGATAGGGGTTCCGAGGGCCTACGATTTAAGGTCGTTATCCGAGAAGACCCAAAAGTCTTACCATTTGCTGATATTATTGCAAAGGCAGCACTTTCTCCTCAATTATTTTTAAGACCTGAGTGGAGGTCCGACCCAGGATTTGAACCTGTGTCTCCCAGCTCATAGACATGTGTGGCAATCACTGGACCACAAAAGCTGGTGGTGCGAAGGGTGACGTCATTGTAATGACGTCAATTAGAACAGAAAACCATTACCACCGCTGTACATCAATTTTGAGCCTTCGAGTAACTCAGAAGCATAAACTAGCGGACTTTGTCGTGGTGACAAATTTAAATATTGCTTTATAAAACGTACTAACCATGGTGATTGGTAATAAGTTCAGAACGTTCTGAAAACTAAACTGCTTATTTATAAACACATTTAGCAAAATCTAATAATGGCGTAATGTTGGAGCAAAGGATGAGAAAGAGAAATGAGTTCTTAGAAGAACTGTTTAAAGATTTGAGAAATTAATAGGCTTAAAATAAAAGAGCACGATGCATTTCGGCAGACAACTTATCAAGTGTCTGCTGATAAACTGAAACTTAGAGCGTATATTTATAGGGAAAGAGGTAGGATAATGTCACCCCGATAGCGAAGTGACACTTCAAATAGTGACAGACTGAAAACAAAGTCCTTCTGTCTGCATAATATTGGATTAAGGAACTTAATTAAAATGGTTCCATCACCTTTAGTTGGAACAATAACATAAAATACAAGAATGAAAACGTTGTTTCTCGAGTACAAGAGCAGATACCGTAAAACTATTAACATTTCTAAACGCTAGAGGTCTTTGATTTAAAAAGTTTTTTGAGGGGTGCAGTTCCTTTTGAAAGTGCATGATTTAACAGTGATGTGTTTATTTTTAGATGGACAAAATTCGGATGCTTCCAGTACGATGGTTGCCCCCGGAAGCGTTCGTCGACGGAAAGTTTACGCAGTATTCCGATGTTTACTCGTATGGTGTCTTACTGTGGGAGCTATTCACTTTTGCCAGGTTGCCTTATGAGGAGTATGATAATGAAAAGGCCATGCAACTTATTATAGATGTAAGTATTTAATTATGGTGGTTGTGATGATTATGATGGTGGTGATTATCGTGGTGGTGATGATGGTGGTGGTGATGATGGTGGTGGTGATGTTGGTGGTGGTGGTGGTGATGATGGTGGTGGTGGTGATGATGGTGATGATGGTGGTGGTGATGATGGTGATGATGATGGTGGTGGTGATGGTGATGATGATGGTGGTGATGATGGTGGTGGTGATGATGGTGGTGATGATGGTCGGGATGGTGGTGATTGCGATGGTGGTGATGGTTGTGGTAATGATGGTGGTGATGATGGTGGTTGTGATGGTTGTGGTGATGATGGTGATGATTATGATGGTACTGGTGTTGATGATGGTGGTGACGATGATGGTGATCATGGTAGTTGCGGTGGTGATGATGGTGGTTATGGTGGTAATGGTTGTTGTGATGGTGGTGATGATGTGCTGATGATTATGGTTGTGGTGATGATGGTGGTTTTGGTGATGGCTATTGTGGTGATGGTGATGATAATGGTGGTGAATGATGATGGTGCTTGTCGAATTGGTGGTTGTGTTGTTGATGATGGTGATGATGATGGTGGTGATGATGATGATAAAGATGACGATGATAACGATGATGTTGCTGATGGTAATGATGACTGATGATAGTAATAATGGTCATGGCGATAGTTGTGGTGATGATAGAGATACAAGATTGATAGTACAATAGTAGTTCCAGTGCAGAGTGTCGATAGTTATTTTGAGTGTATGCTTTCTTTTCAAGGGAAATATTCTCGAAAGACCAGAGGGGTGCCCTAGTGCTGTTTATGACATCATGAAAAAATGTTGGGTGGCAACTCCTGAAGAGCGCATTATATTTCCAGACATTATTAATGAGCTGTGTTCATTAGATGATTATGGTGGGAAATTTACAGCAGAAGATAGTGATATGATTGCGAAGAACTATCAAGGTAAGGGAGAGATGGAGGGAAGATAGGGAGGAAGGGAGGGAGGAAGGATGGAAGGAAGGGAGGAATGAAGGGAGGGAGGGAGGGAGGGAGGGAGGGAGGGAGGGAGGGAGGGAAGGAAGGAGGGAGGGAGGGAAGGAAGGAAGGGAGGGAGGGATGGTTGTTATGGAGGGAGGAAGGAAGGAAGGAAGGAAGGAAGGAAGGAAGGAAGGGAGGAGGGAGGGAGGGAGGGAGGGAGGGGAGGGAGGAAGGGAGGAAGGAAGGAAGGAAAGAAGGAAGGAAGGAAGGAAGGAAGGAAGGAAGGAAGGAAGGAAGGAAGGAAGGAAGGAAGGAGAGAGAGAGGAAGGGAGAGGAAGGAAGGACGGAGAGAGGGGGAGAAGGAAGGAAGGAAGGAAGGAAGGAGGAAGGAAGGAAGGAAGGAAGGAGGGAGGGAGGGAGGAAGGAAGGAAGAAAGAAAGGGAGGAAGGAGGGGAGGGAGGGAGGGAGGGAAGGAAGCAAGCAAGCAAGCAAGGGAGGGGAGGGAGGGAGGGAGGGAGGGAGGGAGGGAGGGAGGGAGGGAGGGGAGGGAGGGAGGAGGGAGGGAGGGAGGGAGGGAGGGAGGGAGGGAGGGAGGGAGGGAGGGAGGGAGGGAGGGAGGGAGGGAGGAGAGAGAGAGAGAGAGAGAGAGACGAGAGATGAGAGAGAGGAGGAGAGAGAGAGAGAGAGAGAGAGAGGAGAGAGAGAGAGAGAGAGGAGAGAGAGAGAGAGAGAGAGAGAGAGAGAGAGAGAGAGAGAGAGAGAGGGGAGAGAGAGAGAGAGAGAGAGAGAGAGGAGAGAGAGATGAGAGAGAGAGTGAGAGAGAGAGAGAGAGAGAGAGAGAGAGATGAGAGAGAGAGAGGGAGGGAGGGAGGGAGGGAGGGAGGGGGAGGGAGGAGGGAGGGAGGGAGGGAGGGAGGGAGGGAGGGAGGGAGGGAGGGAGGGAGGGAGGGAGGGAGGGAGGGAGGGAGGGAGGGGAGGAGAGGGAGGGAGGGAGGAGGGAGGGAGGGAGGGAGGGAGGGAGGGAGGGAGGGGAGGGAGGGAGGGAGGGAGGGAGGGAAGGGAGGGAGGGAGGGAGGGACGGACGGACGGACGGACGGACGGACGGACGGACGGACGGACGGACGGACGGACGGACGGAAGGGAGGGAGGGAGGGAGGGAGGGAAGGAGGAAGGAAGGAAGGAAGGAAGGAAGGGAGGAGGGAGGAAGGAAGGAATGAAGGGAGGAAGGAAGGAAGGAGAGAGGAAGGAAGGAAGGACGGAGAGAGGGAGGAAGGAAGGAAGGAAGGAAGGAAGGAAGGAAGGAAGGAAGGAAGGAAGGAAGGAAGGAAGGAAGGAAGGAAGGAAGGAAGGAAGGAAGGAAGGAAGGAAGGAAGGAAGGAAGAATGAAGAGGGAATTGGAATGATTCAGAGATAAATGAGACATTTTGCCTCCTCGGCGAAAATAGCCCTGCGATGGCTGTGTGCCATGACACCCAGAATTTCTGTGCGTTTTGATATAATTGATGTGGACTGAGGTTATTGGTCTTTGTATTTCTCTTTTTAATACAGGTCGTTTATCTCCTCAAGATGGCCGGGAAAACAATACTCTAAGTTATACCAATAATTGTTTTGACCCTGATGAACCACCAATCAACGTTGAACGACTACCGCCTAACGTAACGAAGAAACCCGCTGGCCACCAGTATACAACGCCGTTGGCACATAAAGAGGATAAGAACACGTATGATGGAGTAGTTGCACTGTCAGAGACCGCTGGACAAATTGACACTCTTTCTCGTCATGTTGAGGGACCACAAGCAATTCACAGCCAGACACCACCTGAGGATACAGGGGACCTTGATGGACCACATGCGGATCACGGGGATCACGGAGATCATAATAGATCGAATGATTCACGTCTAGACCTTAAAAGAGTTACTTCGATGTCTCCCCTGCTCAGTGAGGATCTACAGGGACCACAGGAGACATACGATGTACCTCCGGACGTGATCTACGATGACGTTGAGGGACCAGAGGAGACCTACGAGGTCCCACCGGTACCACCGCATGGACCAGAGGAGACCTACGAGGTCCCACCGGTACCACAGCATGGTCGTCATCATGCGGACCTTGAGGAACCCCAAGAAACCTATGATGTTCCTCCTACATCCTATTTCACACCATCCGAAGAAACTCCATATGGTGAAGTACCTCAAGAAACCTACCATGTTCCTCCTACGTCCCATGTACCAACTTTATCCCTACATAACCCTCATGGACACCAGGAAGAACTACAGGAAATCTACAATGTCCCACCCAGTGGGACAACTAGGGACGATGAGGGTCCTCAGGAGACTTATGCTGTTCCGCCGAGACCCCAAGAAAACGTAACCGATGAACTTTACCAGAACTCCGCAACTCTGCGGACTGGACACTACTCTGTGCCCAATTCCCCATATCTGGCTCGCCGAAACAAGGATAATGATGTCACTTCCGGGTAACAACCAATCAAGATCGATGAACCGAAAAGGCCCGTATGAGAATGTCGACTTTGATGGTAATCCATTGATATCATAATATGTAGTAAGACGACATTTATTGGTCTCAAGATTTGACAAAGTTGTTGATAATGATTTAGCTGGTCTTTAAAGCGATTGCCTTGATGCTGAATGTTTTGTAAAAATCTGTACAAATTTCTTCAATACTATTAACACAGCCAACCGACAATAATGCACTGCTCGAAATAATTTTGGCAAAGTGGGCTGTCAGCATGACCTGTCCGACGTGAGTTCAGGCGGTCAGATCTAAAATTTGGATGGTCAACTATTTTTCTTTAATTTGTGCATTAAAAACAAAAATCTTCTTTCTTTCTATAACTTTGTATCAGTACAGAAGGCCATGAACGTTCGATCGTCACTTCTGCTGCCATTTTGACAGCAACTTCCATCCCAGGGCTTTTGTTTAAAGGACATTGGCAACAAATATTAAATTTGTCCAATATGAAAGAACTCGTAAAATGATAGAGTAACACCTTTTATAACTTTTCCGTATTTTACTTCGTTTTTGAAATATTTCAGTTTGTTTGATATGTAAATGAGATTGTCTCTGACGTCATGTGCTGGGTAGAGAATTTCCACTCATTAAAAAAGTCTTATATCTCAGTGATTGCTAAGTTTACAACGTTCATTATCATGAGAAGTTATTATACGCAGATTTTCAAGTAAATTTGTGGAACAAACTTGAAGATGTAACTAATATTTTAATGAGTGAAAATTCTCTACCCTGCACCTGACGTCAGAGACCATCTCATTTACATATCAAACAAACTGAAATATTTCAAAAACGAAGTGAAATACGAAAAAGTTGTAAAAGGTGTTACTCTATCATTTTACGAGTTCTTTCATATTAGACAAACTTTATTTTTGTTGCCAATGTCCTATAAAGTTGAAATCAACTCCCTATATTGCTTCGCATGCGCTTCGTATGATTTTTGTACGAGCTTCGTATGAGCTTCGTATGAACTTCGTACGAGCTTCGTATGAGTTTCGTATTGCTTCGTATGAGCTTCGTATGAGCTTCGTATGAGTTTCGTACGAGCTTCGTATGAGCTTCGTATGAGATTCGTACGAGCTTCGTGTGAGCTTCGTATGAACTTCGTATGAGCTTCGTATGAACTTCGTATGAGCTTCGTATTACTTCGTACGAGCTTCGTATGAGCTTCATATGAGCTTCGTTTGAGCTTCGTATGAGCTTCGTACGAGCTTCGTATGAGCTTCGTATGAGCTTCGTTTGAGCTTCGTATGAGCTTCGTATGAGCTTCGTATTGTTTCGTATGAGCTTCGTATGAGTTTCGTATGAGTTTCGTACGAGCTTCGTACGAGCTTCGTATGAATTTCGTACGAGCTTCGTATGAGCTTCGTATGAACTTCGTTTGAGCTTCGTATGAGCTTCGTGTGAGTTTCGTACGAGCATCGTATGAATTTCGTACGAGCTTCGTATGAGCTTCGTACGAGCTTTGTATGACTGAGCTTCGTATGAGCTTCGTACGAGCTTCGTACGTGCTTCGTACGAGCTTCGTATGAGCTTCGTATGAGCTCATATACGATGAGAGAGAATGGTAAAATTGTTAATTACTTGCTGGTTGGTTGCTAAGAGATCAAAAATTATTTTTCCTTACGGAATCTGAAAATTTGGAACATTTCTCAAATGTTGCTTGAAATTCATCGAGAAATGAAGCAGCCAATCAGTATTTAAATAAATATATGTTGTAAGATTTTTAGCGAAAGAGTTTTCGTACGTCACAATTTTTGTATTATAATATCTTGTACTAAATTGCACCAACCTGTATTAAATCATTGCGGAGTTTATTTATTTATTGTAAGAACTGACGATATCTCAGTCCAACGGATTTTGTGGATTCAAAAACAGATTATGATAAAGCAATATCTACCTTTTTCTTGCATATAATAATAATAATAATAATAAAGACGAATTTTTGGAGAATTATACAATAGTGTCAATGCTCTTATACAACAATACATTCTTAATTATCCCCTCGCAAGCGAAGTCGCGAAGCAACCGAGCGAAGCGAGAGTGATAATCTTGCCGGGGCGAAGAACCATTTCTCACGAAAGGTTTGTATATATATATATATATATATATATATATATATATATATATATATATATATATATATATATATATATATATATATATATTATATATATATATATATATATATATATATATATATATATATATATATATATATATATATATATATATATATAAATCTGGTGAATTGAGTTTATATACTGTCGGTAGAGTGCTCAATGCATTAATTTGCAGAGCGTAATAAATTGTAGATAAATCAAAGACAAGACATCACTTTGCTGTTACTCCGAGTTTCACGCTTACGCGATCGTCAGACAGACTTTAATGAAGAATACACGTGCTCCAACCCATATATATACCGGTATATGTTATGTATTTAGACTCGCTAATTCCAAATCTGTTTTCAGAATTGAAAACGGTTAAATATTGATCGAGATAACGTTCAAAGTATACGACGAAGCGGCCGGTCCGGATGGCTGATTGCCAAATAATTTCTAAGTACATAAACGGATAAACCTTGTTTATAGTAGGTACGTGTGTTACGTATTTAGACTCGGTAATTCCAAATCTGTTTTCAGAATTGCAATCGAGTGAACATTGTCGAGATAACGTTCAAAATCTACGTACGATGAACCGGCCTTTTGGGATTTTTTATCGACAGACTGTACTACAAATACAAATACGCGGTCTGGGCACTTGGATTGGGTAGTGCTAGAAAAGGCTAGCGAGGGGATTATTGCGGATTCGTATTTCTAGTTTAAGTTATTTCTAAAACTAATTACATTTCATGTGATATATCTATCACAATATGAGCGGCCGATCTTTATCTGATGTTCAAACTCGAGCCGATGGCGAGTGTAGTCACATAAAGATCGGACGCGAATATTTTATATGAATTATCAAATGAATACATATATATATGTTTCATATCTGTCTGCAATACTATCGTGAAGATACAAGCTGTTTTAGCTGAGGAAATTGATGGAAACCGAGGATGTTTTGTCTTCAATCATTAGTATTAAACGGAGACAAACATCAATAACAAATATTTAAAAAACCAATCATCTTTTCAAATATCATCGTGTTCTTAATCAAATTTTACTAAGATTGTTTGAGATTTTGATGGGTTTTGTTATGGTCTTTTATCTTATTTAAAATGGGTGATGTTGATTATAATATTAACTGTTGTTGCCTATCTTAACTAATTACTTTAGTTAATATAAATATGGTGCGGTCTGCCGAAATATTGGGTCTCTGGTCTATATTTAGAGCGAAGGCCGTTTATCAAAGTGAAACCGTAAAATCCCTTGTATCTGGAGTCTCTGAAATACCATTTCCAAATATTGGAAGGCCATCAATGGCGTACCTATTTCAAGCGATATCCTACCCGAACGTCTTGTTCCCTTAAGGCTTACAAGATCCTCCGCAAATGTCAATGCAATCTCATTCCGTCAACGTAAATGTAAAACAACTACTTTCAATCGCTCATTTCGTATTAGAACAACTAGGACTTGGAACTCTCTCCCTGAACACTTAAGGCTAGATCATTAAGTCACTATTAGACTATTATAATAATGCTCTATTATCCTGTTACAATGTTGACGATCCTCGAACTTGGAAACTGACTGTCTGCCTAAACTGCAACACATCGCGAAGCCTCACTAAACCCATAACTTGCTGTTATTAGTTATTATTTTGTTTTTGGTGTTTAATTGTTGTGGTTACCCTGCTTCTATGTATTTTAAGAGGCGAAGCTAAATAAATAAATAAATATATAAACTAATTCTTCAAGACTTCAAGTCTATCATTCGAAAACTTCTAGGAATTATCCATTCCAAGCAAGAAACCTGTAAATCATTGTTGTATAGATCGATAAGTAGACAAGGAATTACATATGAATGCTGCTAAGTTCTCAAAAGAACTGGATATAATATGAAAAGGAGAAATAAGAGAACTTCAATGTGTTGATAAGAGTACTTATTTTTATCGATGACGCTTCGGACGATGTGTCCTTCTTCAGGTTTAAAAAAGCCGGACATGACTAGTCTTACTTAAGTATTTGGTGACATGTTGAAGCTCTTTGTTCATTCTATTTTTTTATACCATTGCGGAACTACATTAACCAATCACGTACTGTTTTTATTCAATGAATTTCGATCCTTTATTTACCATTTGCCGGGCATAATTAGGGACTTTAAGATCTACGACGGCAACCTAGGACGGCGACGGCAGTAAAAGCAATACAAATTTTAGCATTTGAATGAAACCACGGTCGATTGACTAGCGTATTTGACACTCCAAGCTTGTTTTATGATCTCCAAAACGCTTTAATATTTCTAAAACGATTATAGTGTCTGTGTTTAAGTCAGTCTTAAGTCACATCTCTCATCTCTCCGCGAGTTACCGTCGTCCTAAAGACGTGAAAATGCTCTCAGTGGCGTTGTAAACAGAACGAGAACGGCGTTGAAATTACTCTTGGGAATAACAATTATTCATTCTTATTGTTTCGCATGAAGATTATTTTGTTTGAACGACGTCCCCGTCCTAGGTTGCCGTCGTAGATCTTAAAGTCCCTACAAGCCTATCATCCATGAAATAATTATTTTATTCACTTCAAAATAAGCACTTGTACATCAACTAAACAAAAGGAGATTTCATGCTTGAAGTCTTGCTTTTTTGTCCCGTGTGAATTTGGCTTATCAACTCGTTTCTTAAAAGATATAATCAGGACACAAGATGGAACTAAGCTATTATGTCATACCCTAACACTGAAAACTGGTTTAAATAAATAACCAGCAAGTCCAGTAATGTTGATGATATTCAACATTTATCTTGTTTGGTCGATTTTCTTAGATATTAATGTAAATACAAAAAATACCCAAACGGAAAGAGCGCGAACGGGACTCGAGGACCCATGCGAGGCGCCTTCCCGTTGAAATTAAAAATAGATGTATACTATAAGAACAACCAAAAAGTCAATACATAAAGACGATAAAGTCAAAGACCAACTGCTCGGAATTCACGATGCACCAACACACGCACAGCCCCAACCCCATTCTTCCGAACTCCACTGAAAGAACAAAATGAATAAAACTGAGTGGAATTCAAAAGAACGAGGTTGAAGCTGCACACATACTGAACGATGCTCCGTGGAATCTAAGCAGTTGGTACATTAGAAAACTACTCTTAGTGACAGGAACAGTTACGGTATAATGACCATGTACACGTCATATCACAACGTTAAAAATAGATGTCAGTAATGATAAATAAGTATTGAGTAAAAATCTTTTGAATCATGCAAGACTGCAGAGACTATTGGGTGGTGCTATTAGGAACAATTCTGTTGAAGTAGTAGGCTTGGAAAGTACTAGTTTTACAGGATGGTGCTTTAAGCATAAGGGTAGGATTTAGTAGATCGTAAATTATAATATTTTCAGGAAATTCCTTATTACACTCCGCTGTCTAAACCGTCCTTGTCGGTCAAGAGGTTCTTTTGTCAAGCCGAGAGGACAAGCTAGAAAGACTTCAAAGCCTGGCACCTGAGTGACTGGTATATTGTCTTAATGAAGGGAACTTGTTCAATATTGGCGCAATATCTCATGTATGTTTATTTAAAGACATTATGGCGCACAATGATGTGCAATTTCAATCATCAAGGTCATTCAATTGGTTTATTAAAAACGTTAACCCTCAGACTTTTGGCGATACCTCATTGCCTTTTCAAGTTAGCACATTGGACTACACAACCGCTAACAGTTGTATGGTATTTCGGTAGATATCTCATCAAAGCTGCTTGCTAAACACTTTTGAAATGAAAGATGCAATCTGGCACTGTGAGCCTGGTGTGCTCTCTTTGTGTGTTGGATGCGCGTTATTTTCAAAGCGATTATTAAACCGAATGAACTCCTTCAGAATGACGGAAACTCGTTGGGAAGTGTAACCATGAATCTCTTAGCTTTTCGTAGTTTTTCTACGGTGTAAAACACGCCAGAAGTCTACGAAATCAAGACGAGTTGTGAAGTTTTCCCCCTCAAAGAACACCGTGTGCACCTTTTGTATCAGAAACCCTACTGAGTTCGCAAACTTTGATTGGCCGAGCGTTTTAAATTACTTCAAATCGCCCGAATTATTGAAATACATCCGTCAAAATCCGGTCACCTATTCGACCTTTTCACAAAAACGAAGCCTTTTCCAACTCAAATAAAATACCCTATACTCTTAAAATAAACTACTAAAGTTCCCTCTGCTCTTCATGCTAACTTAGAAACACCAAGTACGTGCTTGGCAAGTTTTTTTACTCAATTCCTAATAAGGAACGACTGTGGAGTACCAACGTAGTGTTTTACTTCGTAGAAATGTCTCCCTGGCGTATCTATGTTTACTCAGGTGCCTCCATATTTGGCGAAAACCCCACGCGGGATTTTCCACGAGCATGAGTTGTTGTTCTTCTGCTTGGTTTGGAAGCCGGAAAACAGTCAACTTGTCATCGGTGTAGATTAATGAACGACTTCAGGACTCTTTTCAAGCCGAATTATCATGGAAAGAAGAGGACGGAGCCGTTGTATACTCCTTGTTCTTCTCTTGGCATCAAACGTACATATCTCGGGTAAGAAATCCTAGCTAGAATACCTTATTGGACGCGTTACAAAATGGGCCACTGTGAATTACTACGTTTAGTTTCATTCTAGTTTCGTTCGCCGACTGCCACGCTTATAAACCAAGTTCTTCAGTTGTGTACTCTTTGAAGTAGTATCGCCAATATAAGCGAGTACATAAACACGTTCAGGATTTCGCCGTTAATCGCTTTCGTCTTTGGGTACAGTGACAAATTACCCAACCATATTTCAATAGTAACTTCGCGAAATTTCCAATCTCGTGTTCTCCAGCCGCTACCGATGTTGGCTCTGTGTCGTTTTGTTTATTTAGGTGCTTCGTGTTAAAATATTCAAAGTTTCTCCGGCAGAGAGGTTTGACCTTCTGTAAAAAGGCAACTAGTAATGACCGATCGATCGTAGGTTGTAACCATTGAAATATCTTAATTGTAAAGGTCCTGTACAATCTGTAACGGCTCACAAATGGTACAATAATGAATGCTATGATCTGTGGGGTGAATAGTCTTTCGAATTGCGTCTAATCTTATCGATATTGCGATCGTTTTGGCGTCTTGACAACCGCAAAGAAACATGACTCCGCGATCGGTACAAGTGTTGATTTTTAACCGCAGCTTGGCCGAAGCGATAACATGCCAATGGTACACCATTTATTAATTTTAACAAAGGCAAAAGTCTAACATGACATTTCGCCACAACTTCCGCGCACATCAAAAACCCTTCCCCAGCTTATTTCTATATTAACAACCGTATCTTTTCCGGCCTATTTTAAATATGAAAAAACCCCACTGTCTCTGCCGTTTAGTTAATAAAAATCCTCAACAACAATTCCCTTTTCGGAATGTAAACATTTGAGTCAAACAATAGTGGATTATAAATGGAGTATTAACTCTATTCAAATACATTCTATTTCTTTATTAAAAAAACACAATAGACTCTGCTTTATCGCCGTGAGCTCCGTTCGGCAATCGGACCACATGCAAAGCTCACAATTGATCTCAAAACATGTTTAATAGCTCGATATTGAAATCTTTAAGGTGGGTTTGACCTAATGAATTGCGGTTTTTGTCATGAGAATCATCACCGTGAACTTGCTTTGTAGCTTCCTGCGTTTCTTGGGATTTCTTTATCTTGTGTTTTTTTATTTAATGTCGAGGGTTAGGGTGTGGGTTTCCTTGAAAAGCACAATAAGTGATTTGTTTTATGTTTTTTACACTTCCTGTAACGAGATTTTTTGTTATGGTGAGATATTGAATCTCTATGAAATGTATATGTGAGATTGAGTTAGTCAATGGAGCAATCTAAAGTCATACACTATATGTAGTACGAGAACACTATGCTAGGAGAACATTTTTGACGATATTCAAATCATAAACCTGATAGCATTCGATATTGTTATGACTGCACCATAGCTGATTAAGCAATAGAACCAATGAGATGACAGACTAGGTCATATATGGTGCATGTTTGTATTATATATAACAAGACACCCGCCAGGCCAGGCGTTAACTAGGTCACTTGCTTTTTGAAAGACATATTGTAGGCAAATTTAGCAATTTGAATTCAATGTACATAAATCTATAGTTGTAGGTAATGATCTGTCAGTACAGGGGTGGTTAAATTTTCCACTGAAATTTTCAATATCGCCAAACTGCAACATACCTGTAACAAACCCATTGTTTGCCAATGGGGTTGGCTAAGTATCTGGTTACTTCTTGCAGTATGGAGACATAGATTTGATCGAGTACACATTTTCAGCGTATGGTTCTCGAGATCGCAGACTGACCCGTTTCAAAAGCGATCGGCGTGTGTGATTGTAGGCATTGTGAGCGTATATAAGATCAAGATACTGCCAGCCACATCAAATATTTTCAGTGAAGAACACTCGAGGAAAGGTGACGAGATGCAGTGTTAAAATGACAATAGCACATGAAGATATATATGCACTGGTCATAATTGCAAATCCTCAACATAAATAAAAGGGAAAAAACAGAGCTCATTTTAAGACTCTGGCTACCACAGTGCCCAAGTAATTAGTATAAATACACAGGTGATTATCGAGAATCACACACGCTCATTGGTCAAGCTACTTCGGATTATTTCACGATAATCAAAAAGCCTACAGCGTTTAGGCAAAATGGCTGCCAGCCGATTTATCAGTGTGACAGATGAGGAAATAACGAATTTTCAAGAAAATGCTATTCCAAAAAGATCATGACCTGTGTATTTATACTAAAACAATTATTCATCTTGGTGTCGGTGAATATTGCGAATATTTACCTTGCGGCTTGGTAAATATCCAGTACTATTCATCTCTACTTTTGTGAATAATTGTTAAATGTATATCGGTTCGACTCCTATTTGGGAATGGAATTATTCCGAGAATTATTGCTTATAAACGAATATAAGCCCAGGGCTTATATTCAGAGGTTTAATTACGGTACTAGGCAGTGTAGAAATACAAATCAAATACGCTAAAAGGTTGGTGGATTCAACAATGGAGAATGTTATGTAAGTTCTATCGTTTCCTTACACGAGTCGCGTTTTCATTGGTCGATACATGATCACACTAACATGCAATTAGAAACCAAATGTCGCCCGTTAAAAGCGAGCAGGCAACAACTGTGAAGTCAGAAGTTAACAGTGCTATGTTCTCCTTGTGCACATGTGACGAGCATGTGACAGGAAAATTAGCTTGGAAATTCCCAATCTTGTATGTTTGACTTGATGATTTAAAGATGTTCAAAAACTATTATCATCTAACATCACTATTAGTATATGGTGCAGCTGATTCTGAATTGACGATGATTCTGAATTGACGACAATTCAGTGCTTCTTAGCTAATCGTTGCCATAAACGCAATCTATATATTTCAAAATGTGTGATATGGTACACACCCTTGTGGAAAACCAAGATAAAAAGATCATTAAGAAAGTAACCAGACTATAAATATAATTTAAGAAATAAGTCAAGTCAATGCCCAAAAATAAACACTATAGCCGTTTTATGAACGCTTTTGATAACTTCCAGGAAGAGTGTTTGACTCGCCAAAGTTCGACATTTGGCTCAAGCATTTAATAACGCAAGCCTGAAATTCCAGTTCTTTATTGGATGAAGTTTAATACTTGTCAGAGAAGTCAAAATTCTAAAGACAAGTCCTAAACAAAGTCGAACAGAGATTTATAACAATTTAAAACCTTCTCGTAAGACACGCTCTCTTCCGCTTGTCGCGGTGACTGAAACAAAAACAAGCAATTGTGGGAACTGTGTTCTTGTGCAGTTGCCAATTATAAATAAATATTGTCAACTGTTGACACTATTTGACCAAAACCATTATTTACGTGTGCTTTGTGCTGTTATATTCCAATTTTTATTACGGATTTGTGAGCCGCTAAAAATCAGCCACAAAAACTCGTATTAAAACTGTCCCCTAGATCTGTTTCAATTTTGTTGTACATCATATAGTCGTGTATATATATTTTATTCATTGTTAAAATATGAATCGAAAGACATAAGATAATCATCAGAACAGCTAGTTTCCATGTTGTGTTTCCAGTTTAATTTATGTTACCGGTAATATTAAAACTATACTTTTTTATTGCCATTATTTTCGACTGACCCTAAAAAATTGCCCCGAAGTATCAAATTGGTGTGGCCTAATAATAATAACGATAATACAGCCATTTAAAAATATTTTATCCCCCAACAAACTTCATGCCTAAAGCATGACTAAGTAGTTAAGATAAACATATTGATATTTTTGGGATGTTTTACATTCTTTTACTGAATAAACTAGCATTTGCAAAAAATATTTTTAGCTTGTATTAAGCCATCTTTTGCTGCAATTGGGAAATGTCTCTCTTTTCTGTTGTACCTTGAGTATTTTTTGCTATATAACAAATCACTTGTACCTCGGGAAAGCATGAGTGAGATTTAAATCCCTTGAATCTTGATGTTTCCCTCAACTCAATCATGGTAAAAACTATTTCCCTCATGACTAGTCAAGTGTTTAGTATCAACCAAAAATCTAAGCCCCAAGCATGGGTCAAGAAAAACGTAAATGTTTTATGAGTCAACAGGTTGAACGTTTAGCAATAAATAATAAGCCAGTTCGTAAATAGAAATGCAAATGTCTATTGTGGTTTTAGCCTGATGTTGTATGAATTGAAATAAGTTTTATCCCGACGCAGAACACGTCATTTTCATGCCCAGTCGACATTACGAACTGGCTTATTCACTTATATAGTATTCCACAAAATTCAAAAACAACAAACCTAAATATGTATGATCTTAGGGAATTTTTATATACAATATGTGTGTTTATTACCCAAGTATACACAGTATACAAGTGTCATTTGTATTTTGACAAGCCCTATGGGTTTACAGTTAAGGTATATTTATCTTGACAAGATGAGATGAAGAATGCAGTTATGGTATTACAACTTTTTGTACATTGTTGTTTTTACTGTTTTTACCCAAATTTATGTACAGTATTGATGCAGTGAGCATTATGGGATACTGGATTTGTGGCTTGATTAAATCGCTCAATATAGTTAGAACATCTTAGTAGTCATCAGAAAGTTACAGGTTGTACACATATGTAACCTTCATTCATCATCTTAGTCCATGTAGCTCAATAGTTAGAGCATCTCACTAGTCATCAGAAGGTTACAGGTTGTACACATATGTAACCTTCACCCATTATCTTAGTCCATGTAGCTCAATAGTTAGAGCATCTCACTAGTCATCAGAAGGTTACAGATTGTACACATATGTAACCTTCACCCATTATCTTAGTCCATGTAGCTCAATAGAGCATCTCACTAGTTATCAGAAGGTTACATACATAAAGAAGTTCAATTCAAAGATATTGCGAATTCCTTTCCTCAACAAGAGCAATATTGACATGCACGAATACAATGTTAACGAGAATAACAGATGTTATATTTTTATTAATTTTGAGCGCGAGGAACCCTAAGTTTTCTTGCAATTTTATTGGCTGCCTGAGCTGGGTTTTGTTTGTGATATTTGACCACGGTCACGAGATCCTAAATGTTAAAATCTTTTTCTATTGTGACTTTTGCTTTATTTTTAATTGGTGAATGGAAAATTAACACATAAGTGATATTAACTAAACATTGGTGCGGTCTAGTGAAAAACTAAATACAAGATTGTGGAGCTAAGGTTGTCTACACAGCCATAATTCTCTCTCTCGCACATCGAATCACTCTACAAGGTTGGACATTTTCCTTCACCATAAATCCTTAGAACATGTAGTTTAATCGAGTGAAATGCCAAATAATACTTGATATACCCAATTATTCTCCCGGCGTTACTACCACCACTATATATACAGAACTCGTGACTAGGCTCTCAGCACTGCACTAGCATCGCAGGGTCGCGGGTTCAATTCCAGCCGGAAGGCCTTGAAGTTGCATTTTTCGCAACTGGTACTGTATATATATGTATATATTCCAATACTCGAAATTTTCCTTCACCGTAAATCCTACGGTCACCACAACAGTTAAACACCAATTACGGTGGGCCATTAAAATTATAGCTAATAACAGCAAGTTATGGGTTCAGTGAGGCTTCGCGATGTGTTACACTTTAGGCAGACAGTTTTCGAAGTTCGAGGATCGTCAACATTGTAACAGGATAATAGAGCATTATTATAATAGTCTAATTGTGACTTCTTAAATTTTTTAAAGTTTAAATGATCTAGCCTTAAGTGTTCAGGGAGAGAGTTCCAAGTCCTAGTTGTTCTAATACGAAATGAGCGATTGAAAGTAGTTGTTTTACATTTACGTTGACGGAATGAGATTGCATTGACATTTGCGGAGGATCTAGTAAGAAACGAGTCTGTCTCTGTAGGATTCTTCGCTCATAAATGCTTCGCACATAATTATTCGCGCTTGACAATTTATACGTCAATTATTCGCTCCATTTCGCCGTCAATGACTTAATAATTGGTGTGCGCGCGCGTTGGATGTTAAATATTAAGGAGGTTATATTGTCTTGTCCCATATTGTCTTGTCCCAAGTAAATCTTCATGGTTTGTCTAAAGCTACTGGATAAATACACGAGAGCATGCCATAGTGTCAAAGGAATTGCAAAACAATCCTACTACAAAACAATTTATGGTAAAAATAGTTGAATTTTGCTTGCTTTGAGTTCCAGTTTAATAAGAATTTGGTGTTGCAGCCTAATTATGGCTGAATTCCACCAAAATTTAACTATCATACATGATTTAAAAAGGTTTAAAAGACTATGAAAATTATATAATGTTAAAATTACTAAAATTATTTCAAAAATTACAATTTACTTTAAGTTTAAACAAGAGAAAATATATGTGTTTTTGGTCCTCTCAGTTTTAACCGAGAGCGCGGTCATTACGGGAAAATATCAGACCGAGGTCTTGACAGTACGGACCGAGCCCGTAGTGCGAGGTTCGTACATAAAGACCGAGGTCTGATATTTTCCTGTAATGAACAAGCGATCGAGGTTAATAAGAGGTTTATTATATGGCATGGCTTTTTTAAACAACATACTTTACATACGTTTTGAGTGACAGAATCGTCATTTTCAATCTTGTTCTTGTTCTTCTATTGCTTTCATGATAGTAAGACTCTCGTTTAGATTGTTCATCGTCCGACTCGTACATGATTTAGTGCTTAATTTACTAAATTCGTTCAATTTTTGCTGCTTTTCAAAGTTTCCTATCATTGTTCGCTCCTTTGTAAACAAAATGGCTGACAAAATCCGTTATACGCTCTCCAGAATTATTCCATCGATTTCTACTGGAGGCTGGGCATCCTTTTGCTTACTGAAGTCAATTCTTAGTTCCTTTGATTTCGTTGGAATTTTATAAATGCAGTAAAAATAATTGCACTAAATTACCTGCGAAAAGTGCCGAATGCATGTTATTAAATATAATCATTGGGGTGAAACTCTCTGGCGAAAGGCCACTTCTCAAAACGTTAGACCTACATATAGCACCTAAAGTATTCGATTTGATTGTCAACATCCCCCACGCAGCACAACACATTTTTCTCTCTATAGCACAGTACCTCATGTCTATTATCTAGTCGGTTATAATAATGTTGTTGCGTCCAACTACAATATTTAATGGTTAGGATTTTGGCGTCCCACAAGGAACCAAACCTGCTCCAAGGTTGTTTCTAATTATGATAAATGACCTGTCACTATCTGGAAACCCAGCTTTCAACTCAAGACGACACTAATTGTATCGGAAGTCGTAGCGAAAAATATGAAGTGTTTGGCACAATCTGCTGCGTACCAAGTTTATGAGCGGTCAAACAGAAACCAGCTAAACTGTATAGCAAGTCCAAAGAACTGACAATTATGTTTTATCGCACCCAGCATGAAAATTCATACCCAGCAGTTATCATTGAAGAAACCCCATCATCTCTGCGTTGTGCGAAGTTACTGAGTGACTTTTAATTTTAATAAATAAGTTAACTTGGAGCGAAGCAGTAAAAAAGCGTCAATCATGTAGACTTTACTACCTGTCCTTGTACAACTAAACGGGCAAACATACCAGTAATAGAACTTGTAATGTGTATGTTCACTGTTGTTGAGAATGGCAAATGATGTCTAAAAAAATACTTGAGTCTTGACCCACAAATCACAACAATGTATGTTTTCTAGCCCGTGTTTCTAGCATTTGTTTTTATAGCTCGAAAGAGCAAGCCTCGCGAAGTTATAAATTTTCCATTCAAGCGGAAATCATACGGGATGTCACCGTTGTCAAAAACATTGAGGTTATAATGTCTCCTTGAATTCAGACGCTGTCGTTTGTTGCCGTGTTCCACTCGATAACAATCTAAACCACAACATTTACTCGAAACGAGCAAGCCTCGCGAAGTTA
Organism: Chrysogorgia sp. JL179-B06; assembly: GCA_035772405.1. Classification (NCBI taxonomy): domain Eukaryota; kingdom Metazoa; phylum Cnidaria; class Anthozoa; order Scleralcyonacea; family Chrysogorgiidae; genus Chrysogorgia; species Chrysogorgia sp. JL179-B06. Next base: position 226,252 of record JAYKKM010000253.1, read on the forward strand.
TAAATTTTCCATTCCGGCGATACTTTTGCCAAATCGAACTTCACGTTTGTAATATTTCTGAATTGAACGACTTATCTGGCGGTCGAGCGGTCATATTTCAAATCAAACAAACGAACGGGAATACCCTTCTAATATACCCACTGCTCCTGTGTATGTTCCAAGGCAGCATTTCACTTCTGATAAGAATTCCTAGTTTCTAGTTTTATGTTATTGTGAATATTCGTTCCGTAATTGACTACGCTAGCTGTCCTGTTTTTCAATTACGACTTGGAGAGAATTCAAAAGACTTTCTTATGTTTATTCAAACATTCCATGCACACACAAATGCTAGTCTCACCCGTGAAGGTCTTGAAACAATAAACACTCACCATGATAACAAAATAACAATGATAAGATTTATCAACTGATATAAGCATATATCCAACTTTTGGATCCCCGTCTATAAGTTTTGGCGGGAAAATTTCTGAGTTGATTTTACTTAAAATAAAAGAGAGCACAATGATAACATTAATAGCAAACACAGGCTTCTTCTATATCATTGTATATCAATATTGTTTTTTTCCGTTTCAACAAGCGTGAAATAATAATAAAGATGTTTTAGGAGCATTATACAATAGTCTCAATGCTCTTACAACAATACATTCTTAAAGTTACTTAGGACTTTGGCAACAAAAATTAAGTTTGTCTAATATGAAAGAACTCGTAAAATGATAGAGTAACACCTTTTACAACTTTTCCGTATTTTACTTCGTTCTTGAAATATTTCAGTTTGTTTAATACGTAAATGAGATGGTCTGTGATGTCAGGTGCAGGGTAGAGAATTTTCACTCATTAAAAAAGTCTTATATCTCAGTGATTGCTAAGTTTACAACGTTCATTATCATGAGGAGTTATTATACGCATATTTTCAAGTAAATTTGTGGAACAAACTTGAAGATGGAACTAATATTTTAATTTGTGAAAATTCTCTACCCAGCACCTGACGTCAGAGACCATCTCATTTACGTATCAAACAAACTGAAATATTTCAAAAACGAAGTTAAATACGGAAAAGCATGTAAAAGGTGTTACTCTATCATTTTACGAGTTAAAAAATGTCTTATATCTCAGTGATTGCTAAGTTTACAACGTTCATTATCATGAGGAGTTATTATACGCACATTTTCAGGTAAATTTGTGGAACAAACTTGAAGATGGAACTAATATTCTAATGTGTATTAAGTTAATCGGGTTTGGTTGTGATTATCTATGCCAAGAAGATTAGCTTAATGCTGGATTATTCCAAGCTTTTTCCGATAGTATGCCAGGAAATGACGCAATCAAGCCAATCGAACCAGTGTGTAACCTTCGCTCTCCATCTGAGTCTTGGTAGCTCAATGGTTAGAGCTTCTCACCGGCAATCAGAAGGTTACAGGTTCGATTCCTGTCCAGGACTCAGAATCATTTTTCTTAGGATATGAGCTTGACGATCGTCCATGTATCGTCCGTCTACTCCAAGCTCTCCCACATTCACTAATCACTACAGCAGTGTATATATTAACTCGTGGAAGAAGTAATTCTATAAAACAAAGCTACAAACCACAGAATATCACAGTAATATCACGAAAAATGCAACATCAATGCCGGAAAAGGCCTTGAAGTTGCATTTTTACAACTGGTCCCGGTTTGGTCTTAAAATGTATATATTCCAACACTCGAAATTTTCCTTCACCATAAATCCTTAGAACATGTAGTTTAATCGAGTGAAATGTCAAATATTACTTGTAATATACCCAGAATCTTACCCCGGCATTACCACTGACCACTATATATACAGAACTCGTGACTGGTCAGAGCACTGCACTAGCATCGCAGGGTCGCGGGTTCAATTCCAGCCGGAAGGCCTTGAAATTGCATTTTTCGCAACTGGTCCCGGTTTGGTCTTAACATGTATATATTCCAACACTCGGGATTTTCCTTCACCATAAATCCTTAGAACATATAGTTTAATCGAGTGAAATGCCAAATATTACTTGTAATATACCCAAATCTTCTCCTGGTATTACCACCACTATATATACAGTACTTGTGACTAGGCTCTCGACAACGGCCTCCGTAGCTCAGTGGTCAGAGCACTGTACTAGCATCGCAGGGTCGCGGGTTCAATTCCAGCTGGATAGCCTGTGTACAGCCTGAATATACACCTGTAATACAGTCTGTGAAAATTCGCACGATAGCTTGTCGACCCCCCGTTGAGCTTCTCAGATTTGAATTTTGATTGTCCAAATCACAACTCTTGTCTTATTCCAGTTACAATTGGTTGTCTGGGAATTCTTGTGAGATCAAATAATCCAATCAAATAAACAATTATGAATCATATGAGTATTAAACCACTCGAAATCTACTACTCAGATCTGAGTAGCTCAGTGGGGGGTCGACAAGCTATCGTGCGAATTTTCACAGACTGTATTCAGGCTGTACACAGGCTACAGCTGGAAGGCCTTGAACAGGTTTTATTTTGATCACTTCTCCAAGGATAGATTACAAATCATTTAATCTTGTCAAGGGTTATTACGGGAGCTAGTTATACGACATCAGGTTGACACCCTCTCGTGGGAAACACTCATGGATGTAATATGATCCTATACAAAATCCGTTCTGATGTGTATTTAAAGTACTCAACAGGGTGGCCCTAAATTTGAAAAATCTCTTTCTTGAAGAAGTGTTTGTCAAAATACTTATAATCTTCGGAATAATAATACAGAATATCTAGCACTTACAAAGCCCAAAATATAGCGGAACCATGCTTTGGAATAGTCTTTTACAGGAAGACAAATTATCAGAAAAGCTCCGAAATTTTTTCGCAAAGTCGTCGGTCAGCATGACTAGTCAGACGTGAATTCAGGTGGTCAGATCTAAAATTTGGATGGTCAACTATTTTTTCTTTAATTTGTGCATTAAAAACAATAATCTTCTTTCCTTCTCTAACTTTGTATCAGTACACAAGGCCATGAACGTTCAATCGTCACTTCTTCTGCCGCCATTTTGACAGCAACTTCCATCCCAAGTGCGACAACTTGGCCTCAAATGAAATATAATTTTCAAGTTCTTATTTCCTTGTTTAACTATAATAAAACTAAGCAGCCTTTTAAAACCTTTTTAAAGTGCTTATGCAGCCAAATTTTAGGTATTGCTTTTATTCGTTTAATAAATTCGCCAAACTTTTGCGGTTATTTCCCTGTAATCAGAACGCAAATTGGTCCAGTAGAACTAATTTTATGACTGTTTGAAATCTCAAATGCGATACGAACTTTGCGCGCATCATTTCTTGTGCTGTGACGTCATAACGAGGACACGCTTATTCGACTTGGCGAGATACAACATGGCGAGTACATCGAGTGCTTTACATAAAACGCGTAAACACGGAGGTAGAACGTGTGTTGCTGGTGGCCCTGGTCGTGTAAGTTGCCAAAATAGTCAACATACATCAGGTATATCTACCCATATATTCCCAAACGAGGAAAAGGACTGTAAAAGAAGGAAACAGTGAGAGTGCTTTGTTCGAAAACACAGGCCGAATTTTACATCTTCGCGCTCATCTGTTTTGTGTTCCGCGCATTTTGAAGAGAGTTCGTTCACCACAAATTTGGAAATCGCTACTTCTCTTGGCATGAAGAGGAAATTAAATCATGACGCTGTTCCCACAATCGACGTGGCAGGAGTTGCTGAACTTGCGACTTCTCCTGGAGTTTCAGATCGCAAGCGCAGACAGGTAAACTGACACTTCATAATATAAATATTCATAAGGCCATATTATAATACATAAATAATACGTGTTCCCTTGCTTGTTTGATTCTGTTCTGTTCGAGTAAGTTTTAAAATGCGTTTCAATTGATTCTATAGATCATTCGCCGCAGCAAGAAAGTGTTGCCCAAAAAAATATTGCCGAGCGAGTCGGACTCATCAGAAGTCTGATCTGATGGAGCGAGTCGGACTCATCAGAAGTCTGATCTGATGAGTCCGACTCGCTCGGCAATATTTTTTTGGGCAACACTTTCTTGCTGCGGCGAATGATCTATAGAATCAATTGAAACGCATTTTAAAACTTACTCGAACAGAACAGAATCAAACAAGCAAGGGAACACGTATTATTTATGTATTATAATATGGCCTTATGAATATTTATATTATGAAGTGTCAGTTTACCTGTCTGCGCTTGCGATCTGAAACTCCAGGAGAAGTCGCAAGTTCAGCAACTCCTGCCACGTCGATTGTGGGAACAGCGTCATGATTTAATTTCCTCTTCATGCCAAGAGAAGTAGCGATTTCCAAATTTGTGGTGAACGAACTCTCTTCAAAATGCGCGGAACACAAAACAGATGAGCGCGAAGATGTAAAATTCGGCCTGTGTTTTCCACTAAGGCGCGGGATTGCAGAATAGACAGAATATACACTTGTATATTCCGACTGTATATTCTGTCTAGTTATACAAGACTGTATATTTAAATAAATAGACACAATATATCAGATTAGACACTATAATTATACACTATATACGTCTAGTAGACGTATAGTGTATATTTCTGTATATTGTGTCTATTTACACACTTATACATAAACTGTGAGTGTCTATTGTGTATATTAACGTCTAATTATACACTATATACGTCTAATAGACGTCTAGTGTATATTTACGTCTATTGTGTCTATTTACACACTTATACATAAACTGTTAGTGTCTATTGTGTATATTGTGTATATTAACGTCTAATTATACACTATATACGTCTAATAGACGTCTAGTGTATATTTACGTCTATTGTGTCTATTTACACACTTATACATAAACTGTGAGTGTCTATTGTGTATATTAACGTCTAATTATACACTATATACGTCTAATAGACGTCTAGTGTATATTTACGTCTATTGTGTCTATTTACACACTTATACATAAACTGTGAGTGTCTATTGTGTATATTGTGTATATTAACGTCTAATTATACACTATATACGTCTAATAGACGTCTAGTGTATATTTACGTCTATTGTGTCTATTTACACACTTATACATAAACTGTGAGTGTCTATTGTGTATATTGTGTATATTAACGTCTAATTATACACTATCTAGTGTATATTAACGTCTATTGTGTCTATTTACACACTTATACATAAACTGTGAGTGTCTATTGTGTATATTGTGTATATTAGCGTCTAATTATACACTATATACATCTAATACACGTATAGTGTATATTTACGTCTATTGTGTCTATTTACACGTATAGTGTATAAGTGGTCTATATATATATATATGTATATATATATATATATAAATATATTGAATGAAACAATATTTAACAATTATTCACCGAAGTGGAAGTGAATAGTGGTGGATATTTACCGAGACGCGAAGCGTCGAGGTAAATATCCAACCACTATTCACTGACACTGAGGTGAATAATTGTTTTAGCATATACCAAAACAAATTGACAAAAAATAAGTAAATTTCGGTTAGTTTCATTATAATTTAGCCAGGAATTGGTGCGAAACGCAAGGCAAAAAATGCCCTTTCCATATGGCTTTCCATATTTGGAGTTTGCCTGTCCATATTTGGAGTTGTTTATCAGTTTTGACAAGCTGACAGCACCTGTGGACAGCACTGCCGGTCGTTTTTAAAACCTTTCGAAAGTTGGATCAAAGTAAGGCAAAAGACCACTGGATTTTAACTCAAAGGAAATATTTTAATACTGTACATGGGAAAACCTGAGGACAAAGGATAACTAATGAACTGTGGGTGAGTAAGCGACAATAATTGTTCTTTTCAAAGCGTTTTTATTTCGGTCAGTGCAATGACAATGTTTCATGTGTTTAGTCGTTGAATTTCCTTTAATTTATAAATATTTCTGTGTGTGTTTACTGTAATAAAATCGGTAGTATGTTTTCCAGGTCATTTGTTTAGTATTCAGTTCATTACTCGCCAGTTTCTTGGGCAGTGTATCGCGGTAATCTTTATGGCTGAAACCGTACTAATTATTTATGTTTTGCTTGGTTTTCTTGTAACCGAAATTATTTTTAATGTTTGTAAATGTTATTAAATTCTATATGAAAGGCAATTCAAATTGTCTCAAACTATATAAAGGCAATTTATCGATATATGAACTACGGAGAACACTTTTCTTTCAAAATATTTGAACGAAAACTGACATGCAACAGTCAGTTCGTTCAATCAAGTTTGTTTTCGTAGCACTTTCTATTCTCTCTTTGAAACTTGTTTTTCATAAATATTACCTAAATAATGTTCCTACATACAGTAATTGTTTTCTACCTGTCTGCTTTTACCAATTTCTTGCATTATGTAAAAAGAAAATCGTTCAAGAGAATGACACCATCATGTTTTGCGAAACAGTGAATAGTGCAGGATATCCCGAGCTAGAGCAACCAACCAGATTGCGCGAAAAGCACTATTCACTGTTTTGGTATATGCTAATATATGTTATTGCCTCGTTCTATTCCAAAACCACGCCAACTATACTGACTACGCTGCCTCGTTCTATTATAAAACCACGCAACATATCGCTATATATAATATATTTTCCTTCACCATAAATCCTGAGAACATGTAGTTTGATCGAGTGTGAAATGCCAAATATTACTTGTTATATATATATATATATATATAGTAGAATAATGATGTAATTATATACGCTCGTATCTTTTCGAAACTAAACAACATATATCAACGCCATCTCCGACAAACCCAAGTGCGATTGCCGAACGAAGGATAGCTGTCCCCTAGAAGGAAGCTGCGGTGCCTTACCGCAAATTTGATTTATCAAGCCGAAGTGACCACAGCCAATGACATGACGACCAAAAAATACATTGGCATGACTGCAACCTCTTTTAAGACCTGTTACAACAACCATACCAAATCAATCCGTGATGCTGTATATTTAAAGGAACTTATATATCAAGTTACATTTGGAAATTGAAGATGGAGAAACGCGACTACATGGTGAAGGGTCAATTTTGAATTGCGCGAAATCATACAGCAGTGGGGATAAACGATGTAATTTGCACGCCTGGAAGAAAAATTGTGTATTATGAAAGCCGACCCAAACCACCTCCGAAACAAAAGATCCGAAATATTTTCAAAATGCCGTCACCGAAACAAACACAGACCACGCAACTTGAAATGGACCGCAATGACGTCGCCACATGTAACCACCGTTATAACAGGACAACCAAGACGAATTTTCTTTCAGTTGTCTGAAGATCGTCTACGGGCGTGAAACTATTAGTAACAGCAAACAATCTTTATATATATATATATATATATGTATGTATATTGAATGAAACAATATTATAAGTTGTTGCCTCGTTCTATCCCAAAACCACGCAACATTTCTCTATTGAGTTAAACAATATTATAGCCGTAGTCTATTTCAAAAATACGCAACATATCGCTATTGAATGGAACAGTATCATATGTTGTTGCCTCGTTCTATTTCAAAACTACGTTAACTATATACTGACTACGCTGCTACATTCACATAGTGTTTGTGACTAGACGTCCATTAGACGTATATAGTGTATATAATTAGACGCTAATATTAAACAATATACACAATAGACACTCACAGTTTATGTATACAACTACAAGTGTGTAAATAGACACAATATACGTTAATATACACTAGACGTCTATTAGACGTATATAGTGTATAATTAGACGCTAATATACACAATATACACAATATACACTCACAGTTTATGTATAAGTGTGTAAATAGACACAATAGACGTTAATATACACTAGACGTCTATTAGACGTATATAGTGTATAATTAGACGCTAATATACACAATACTCACAGTTTATGTATAAGTGTGTAAATAGACACAATGGACGTTAATATACACTAGACGTCTATTAGACGTATATAGTGTATAATTAGACGTTAATATACACAATATACACAATAGACACTCACAGTTTATGTATACAAGTGTGTAAATAGACACGATAGACGTTAATATACACTAGACGTCTATTAGACGTATATAGTGTATAATTAGACGCTAATATACACAATATACACAATAGACACTCACAGTTTATGTATAAGTGTGTAAATAGACACAATAGACGTTAATATACACTAGACGTCTATTAGACGTATATAGTGTATAATTAGACGCTAATATACACAATATACACAATAGACACTCACAGTTTATGTATACAAGTGTGTAAATAGACACAATAGACCTTAATATACACTAGACGTCTATTAGACGTATATAGTGTATAATTAGACGCTAATATACACAATATACACAATAGACACTCACAGTTTATGTATAAGTGTGTAAATAGACACAATAGACGTTAATATACACTAGACGTCTATTAGACGTATATAGTGTATAATTAGACGCTAATATACACAATATACACAATAGACACTCACAGTTTATGTATACAAGTGTGTAAATAGACACAATTGACGTTAATATACACTAGACGTCTATTAGACGTATATAGTGTATAATTAGACGCTAATATACACAATATACACAATAGACACTCACAGTTTATGTATACAAGTGTGTAAATAGACACAATAGACCTTAATATACACTAGACGTCTATTAGACGTATATAGTGTATAATTAGACGCTAATATACACAATATACACAATAGACACTCACAGTTTATGTATACAAGTGTGTAAATAGACACAATAGACCTTAATATACACTAGACGTCTATTAGACGTATATAGTGTATAATTAGACGCTAATATACACAATATACACAATAGACACTCACAGTTTATGTATACAAGTGTGTAAATAGACACAATAGACCTTAATATACACTAGACGTCTATTAGACGTATATAGTGTATAATTAGACGCTAATATACACAATATACACAATAGACACTCACAGTTTATGTATATAAGTGTGTAAATAGACACAATGGACGTTAATATACACTAGACGTCTATTAGACGTTTTTAGTGTATAATTAGACGTTAATATACACAATATACACAATAGACACTCACAGTTTATATATATAAGTGTGTAAATAGACACAATAGACGTTAATATACACTAGACGTCCATTAGACGTATATAGTGTATAATTAGACGCTAATATACACAATATACACAATAGACACTCACAGTTTATGTATACAAGTGTGTAAATAGACACAATAGACGTTAATATACACTAGACTTCTATTAGACGTATATAGTGTATAATTAGACGCTAATATACACAATAGACACTCACAGTTTATGTATAAGTGTGTAAATAGACACAATAGACCTTAATATACACTAGACGTCTATTAGACGTATATAGTGTATAATTAGACGCTAATATACACAATATACACAATAGACACTCACAGTTTATGTACAAGTGTGTAAATAGACACAATAGACCTTAATATACACTAGACGCCTATTAGACGTATATAGTGTATAATTAGACGCTAATATACACAATATACACAATAGACACTCACAGTTTATGTATAAGTGTGTAAATAGACACAATAGACGTTAATATACACTAGACGTCTATTAGACGTATATAGTGTATAATTAGACGCTAATATACACAATATACACAATAGACACTCACAGTTTATGTATACAAGTGTGTAAATAGACACAATAGACGTTAATATACACTAGACGTCTATTAGACGTATATAGTGTATAATAAGCAATGGAGAATTGACAGAATATACGCCACCTGTCTACTCAGTATAACTATACATTATATACGGTATACACTGTATAAATATACACAATATACTTCTTATGTCTAAACTGTCTATTCTGCAATACCGCGCCTTACTCGTGTTTTCGAACAAAGCACTCCCACTGTTTCCTTCTTTTACAGTCCTTTTCCTCGTTTGGGAATATATAGGTAGATATACCTGATGTATGTTGACTATTTTGGCAACTTACACGACCAGGGCGACCAGCAACACACGTTCTACCTCCGTGTTTACGCGTTTTATGTAAAGCACTCGATGTACTCGCCATGTTGTATCTCGCCAAGTCGAATAAGCGTGTCCTCGTTATGACGTCACAGCACAAGAAATGATGCGCGCAAAGTTCGTATCGCATTTCGAAGATTTTGAGATTTCAAACAGTCATAAAATTAGTTCTACTGGACCAATTTGCGTTCTGATTACAGGGAAATAACTGCAAAAGTTTGGCGAATTTATTAAACGAATAAAAGCAATACCTAAAATTTGGCTGCATAAGCACTTTAAGGCACCACCTGTTAAAGCCATTTACTAACTTTAGTTGAAAGAAAATGAGTTCACTGGTAGAAATAATTTGAAGCACGCGGCGCTCGTCCCCCCCTTTAAAATCCAGCAAACAAGTGTTTTCTGTTTGTGTTAATATACACATTGCTGTAGTGAATCACTACAGCAATGTGTATATTAACAATGACAAATGTGGGAGAGCTTGGAGTAGACAGACGATACATGGACGATCGTCAAGCTCAAATCCTCAAAAAAATTCGGACAGGAATCGAACCTGTAACCGTCTGATTGCCGGTGAGACGCTCTAACCATTGAGCCACCGAGACTCAGATAGAGTCAGGTGGAGATGCTTTTTACCATGTCTGTGTCAATGGTTCTACTTCTGAGTTTTTTCCGAATTTATATTAAAGTGTATCATAATCTTGATGCCCCTTTGTAATCGTGCATTTTTAACAACGGCGTGGAGCCTTAATTTCGCAAAAATTCTTATCAGAAATCGTCCGAAAAGCGCTTCTGGAGAAATTTTTGAAATTTTCCGCCACTGCAAACTATAGCCTCATCTTCTTCCTGGCAATCTTATACTCCATAATCTCTCTATCGACAGCCGCCATCAGCACATCTTTGTCTGTCGGTATTCAATATTTTTGTTCTTCAATGGGAATTAACACGGAGAATTTCCCTCTTAACCTAACGACACTAGACTTGTTGACTGATTCAAGAGTTTAGCTGTTCAATACGTCGCCAACTTCACCATAGGTCCTTGGATGCTAACAGACACAACCCTTAAAATTCATCATAACCCTAAATATAGATATTAGATTAGTCATCATTTCTGATACAATATTCTACTGCTGGAGACATTTAACCTAATTCAAACGTTGATAATATTCTTGAACGCTATACTAGAGATTTTATAAACTTTTTCACTTAATTCCTCAACCAGTCTATCACACGGAAAACAGAAAAGAAAGCTAAATTTAATTCTGGATTTGATGTCACACTCATTAGCAATTCAGACAAACAAACCTTTATACTAGAACTAGGAGTTCTTATCAGAAGTGAAATGCTGCCTCTGGACTGACACAGGAGCAGTGGATGCAGCAGAATGATCATGCTAGAAATTTCTATAGCATATAGAGGATCAAACAAATAGACTGTAGAATCTACACCACGTATCAAGGCGATCATATAGCCTTGTAATATTAAAATAACATATGGTAATGATATGGCGCGTTTATAATGTCAAAATTCAATGTGACCATTTGAACGCCATACATCTAATTCGAACAACATTTACTCGAAAGAGCAAGCCTCGCGAAGTTATACATTTTCCATGATCAAGCGACACTTTTGCTAAATCGAACTTCACGTTTGTAATATTTGCTGGCGGTCGTGCGGTCATATTTCAAATCGAACAAACGAACGGGAATAGGCGTTAACTCGGGCGACAGGCTACTTGGGCTTGTGTGTGTAAAAAGTACGCAGCACAACGTATGAATATACCGCAATTTGAAAGCCAACGAATGTACTAGCTATGTTTATATTGAAGTAAAAGCTAATAAATATAATAAATATATTGTAAGCAATGATAGTATTAAATTTGGATATCTAAATGTAAACAATGTCGAACTGCGAACTATGCCCAGGGAGTTCTAACTCGGTCTAATTAATACCTGTTAAGGTCTCTTCCCAACCTGACAGCCTACATGTTTATCAGTAATCGTTCGTATAAAAGGCTGTGTAACCACAATCTCGTTTTCCCTACAGTCAAGCATCATATACATATTTATACATCGCCCCGACTCTCAAATCTCTACAGGAAGACATCCATCTTCGACGAAGTAGAGCGAAGCCTCTCGCAGGATTTCCTCAAGTAGAGAAAGAATAAATCCTCTCTTCATCTACAATTGTTGTAAAGCCTCCTGTACACAAGAGCCAGTGATAAGCTCGCTACTTGAGGAAGTCCTGCGAGAGGCTTCGCTCTACTTCGTTGAAGATGGATGTCTTCCTGTAGAGATTTGAGAGTCGGGGGCGATGTATAAATATGTATATGATCTTTGACTGTTCTGACCGTGTCTCAATAGCTCAGTGGTTAGAATGCCGATGCGTTGATTCGGAGACCTCGGGTTCGATTCCCCGTTGGGGCATTCTCAGTGACCGCCTATCCGAAACGAAACATCAGCTGAGTGGAATGTCGTAATATGTCTGTCGACTAGCTACTTATGAAAATCAAAATGGCTGTAATCATAGCTGTGCAGTTGTGAAATTATGTGACTTGTAACATTTAGATTCCTCTTAAAGACATCTCAAAATGCAGCCCGTTTCCACTAGATGTCTCAAACACTGCTTTGCTGTCCGTGTGTGTAGCTTTTATGTTATTTTAACTTATTTTATCAACTGTTATAATGTCAACTGTTTTGTGTTCATATTCAACTGCATTTTTATGCAACTGTTGAACTTACATCTGTTTAATATTACACATGTTCATGAACTACTATATTGTGAATAGATATTGAGAACGGTTACAACACAAGTGGGTCAACAAGGGGAGGAGACGAGGCATCTGCAAATGTGCCAATGGCCCCTGCACATGCTTCATCAGTGGCTGTGCATAATGAATACCCCCAGAGTGCCCCAAAGTACCTATGGTCCAGCAAGCTTATTGTGAGCTCCATATATATGTACAACTCACTGCTCTGGTATTACCTAAACCATAACCACATGGGTACGAGGCTGTACTAACTCCGCTGCGACTTTGACTTCAATAAGCCCACCATTTGTTTTTTCAATTTTGCACAATATCACGACTGCCTTGGATTTTGAGGCAGCACTTCCCTTGAGATAGTAACTTCTAGTATTATTTATATTTTGGGTGTGTTACAAGTGTTCCTTCCTGCCCCGGTTGGTCAAAAAGTGATTGCCATTAGTCCTTGGTTAAGTCTTTTCTTGAGCTCAAACATCTTAGCAAACGTCAAACATCTCTCAATGGTTAGAACATGTCACACATCATCTTAGTCCATGTAGCTCAATAGTTAGAGCATCTCACTAGTCATCAGAAGGTTACAGGTTGTACACATATGTAACCTTCACTCATTATCTTAGTTCATGTAGCTCAATAGTTAGAGCATCTCACTAGTCATCAGAAGGTTACAGGTTGTACACATATGTAACCTTCACTCATTATCTTAGTTCATGTAGCTCAATAGTTAGAGCATCTCACTAGTCATCAGAAGGTTACAGGTTGTACACATATGTAACCTTCACTCATTATCTTAGTTCATGTAGCTCAATAGTTAGAGTATCTCACTAGTCATCAGAAGGTTACAGGTTGTACACATATGTAACCTTCACTCATTATCTTAGTTCATGTAGCTCAATAGTTAGAGCATCTCACTAGTCATCAGAAGGTTACAGGTTGTACACATATGTAACCTTCACTCATTATCTTAGTTCATGTAGCTCAATAGTTAGAGCATCTCACTAGTCATCAGAAGGTTACAGGTTGTACACATATGTAACCTTCACTCATTATCTTAGTTCATGTAGCTCAATAGTTAGAGCATCTCACTAGTCATCAGAAGGTTACAGGTTGTACACATGTAACCTTCATTCATCATCTTACTTCATGTAGCTCAATATTTAGAGCATCTCACTAGTCATCAGAAGGTTACAGGTTATACACATATGTAACCTTCACTCATTATCTTAGTCCATGTAGCTCAATAGTTAGAGCATCTCACTAGTCATTAGAAGGTTACAGGTTGTACACATATGTAACCTTCACTCATCATCTTAGTCTATGTAGCTCAATAGTTAGAGCATCTCACTAGTCATCAGAAGGTTACAGGTTGTACACATATGTAACCTTCACTCATCATCTTAGTCCATGTAGCTCAATAGTTAGAGCATCTCACTAGTCATCAGAAGGTTACAGGTTGTACATATACAAGAACAATTTTTTACAACAATTACACGTACAAGAACAATTTGTTTGGCCTTGATTCATTTGGGGTCGCCAAGAAAATTCTTCTGGGGACCATGCAGTCATAAATCCTTGCCAATCTTTTCTCTGTTTTATCTTTAGCGAAGCGATTCATGGTATTCAATGAAGAACCATCAGACATCGTAGCATTACGCAACCAACCAGCGGAGTTACGATGCAATGTTAGTGGTGATGCCAACATAAAGATCAGCTGGAAAAAAGATGGTGTCACATTAGATCTGACCAAAGACCCACGAAGGACCATCCAAGGCAATGGTTCTTTGACATTTTTAACCATCATTCGACAGAAGAGGAACTCCCCAGACGAAGGAGACTACCAATGTGTTGCGACAACCAAGGTGCAAGGGGGGACATTTATAATGGTCAGTAAGAAAGCCACGCTGACTGTTGTAGGTAAGAGATTGGAGGTGATGGTAGTTAACGGAGACTTTAAACGCAACTATGGTTGGATGGGGGAATCAACATAGGCGTAGCTTGCTTTGTAAAAGTAGTGAGATCTTCATTAGTAGGGTAAAAATAAATTATATATAAAACAACAAATTAAAAACACACGCGCTGTTTTGCTGAAAGCCGTGTTTCTATAACTCGATGGCAAACATGTATTTTTCCCGCCATTTTTATAAAATGGACTGTAAGACGAACCTTTGTTCACAAACAGCTAAAATGTCGATAAATATGTTCTGTGACAGCCAACAAGAAGAAAAACGAGAAGATTGGATGCTTTTCTTCACAGTTAAGAGCGTTTATGTTCATTTGAGCAGCCGACGACGCTGTCTAGCGTGAGTAAGGAGAATGTATATTTTCATCATTTTAATAAGAGTCTTATTACTTATTTCCTCAGTGTTATTTTATAAAAGAAATAGAAAACATCTTTCCGTATTCCCATGCGTTATAGAAACACTCGTGAAAGTTTGGGAGAACTCGAAATAGCGTGGAAACACTCGTCCGTGCGGGTTCGTATTCCCAATGCCATTTCTCGTTCTCCCAAACTTCCACTCGTGTTTCTATAACTGTATGTAAACACAAAACAATTCTTAAGAATCTTTAACTCTTTCCTGTCCAGCTAAAAAACATCCAAAATTGAACCACCTCTTTGTTCTATTGATATCTCTGTAAATATCCATAACTGTTGCGAAAGCTATACATTTTCTGAAAGTCCAATAAACTGGCTGTTACCAATGCTTTTAAATTTCCCGAACAAGACACATTATGTTAATATAAATTAGCATTATCACAAATCAGGTTGAAAAACTTCCATTTTTCTAGTAAAGGCCATCTTGCACACCCACGTAGCATCATGAAAATTCAAAATGCCACTAATCGCAGAGTTTTTTATGAAATTAAATCAAACTTGGCGTGTGAGTGGGCGCTTGTCGAATTTCAATTTTTAATCTTGCGTTACCGTGCGCCGTGTTTTTCGATTGACGGCTTCATGGAATCATGGGTCTTCTAGGACCCATTTTGACTGGGCCGGACAGGAAAGAGTTAAAAGAACACCAAATGCTGTTTCTTTTAAAAAAAGGAAAATTCTGCTTTGTCGGAGCACGTGTGCGTAACCAACCATGAGATTGCGTGGAAAAATTACAAAATTATTACCACTAATCCGCGGTACCATCAGAGACGTTGTCTGGAGGCTTGGCATATCAATAGCGCCCACGCCCCATTGAACTGCGATGACGGTGGTTTATTACCAGAAGCTTATTTGCATCTTGTTAATAGATAACGTCATCATCGGTTCTATGAGGGTATAAATAAGGATCCTAACTTTACAACGATCACCCCTGATGAAGACACTAGATTGGAGTGTCGAAACGTTGGGTCATGGACAGTAACTTTTAAAGTTACGTTCAAAAAAACTTTTTAAAGCCAGTAGTGTCAAGCTATGTCCGAACGATGTATATATACAACACAGCATATTCACTATTCAACTGTTTTCTTTAGGTATGTCCAAGTCGTTTTCTGAACGACCATCCAACGTAACAGTCAGCGAAGGTGAGACAGCGATCTTCAAGTGTCAGCTGAAACGCAGCCGTCCTCCTGCTAAGATAACATGGAGCATCGCAGGCAAGAACACCGACCTCATGCTCAATTTCAGATTCGTCGTGCTGCCCTCGGGGACGCTCGAGATCCGAAGCGTGATGGGAAGTGACGCAGGTGTTTACGTTTGTAAAGCAACCAATGAGAAGACAGGGAAGTCAGTGAGAACCACGGCCTCTCTCTCTGTGAAGCCTGGTAAGGAATTTAGCGCAGATGTCGTAGACAGTGTTTTGGATATAAGCACTGATCTCAAAAATAGGACTGGATTGAGCTTTCTATTGTATCTGATGAGCTGATTTTGAAGCTTGCATATTTGCATATTTGCATAATGTAAATTGACGAGAGATCATTAGAAGCTCCGAGTTTGCAAGCAAATCAAACTGTGACGCTCGCGAAATAGGTTTAGTGTCTGGCCAATATAGTTTCTTTGTTAACATTAAATGCATAAAATCTTGAACCTAATTTGACGTCTCATATTTGGCTTCTCTCACTTGATAATTAGAGCCAACGGCGGCCATTACTAAGGGACCAAAGTCGCAGTAAATCTGTAGGTAGGCCATGAATCGTTTTACCCAGTAATTTGAAAAATATCTTCTGGTCCTCTTTATAGTAAAATTATTTATTTTGTCGATGGTAAGAGCACATAATCCAACAAAAAACCTCATAGGATCCTCAGTTGGTCCCTTGGTAATGGCGGACTTCCGGCTTCATTTTCTGAACAATAATTGCTCGATCCAGTCTTCTTTCGAGATCAGTGGTCCAGAAGCATAAAATACGAGAATGAAAACGTTATTTCTCGAGTACAAGAGCAGATACCGTATTAAGATTTCTAAACATGCTTAAAGGCCTTTCATTTAAAAGTTATTTATTTTTTCCTTTTCCTCTTCAATTTTCTCATCTTTTGTGTCTCAGGGTCAACTAATCCAAAGCCAACAAAGTTCTTGGTAAAGCCACAAGACGTTGTAATATTACACAAGAAAGATCTGATATTGGAATGTATTTTCACGGGTTATCCAGCACCACAAGTCACGTGGTATAAGGATGGTCAAACGTTAAGCTTGACCAGCGGACGCTACGCTCAATATGGAACTAATAATTTAAATATCTCATCAGTACAAGTTGGTGACAGTGGGAAATATATCTGTGACGGTGGTGCTGTAAAGGCAGAGGCAAATGTACAAGTTATTGGTATGGGTTAATATTTTATTATATGGCTTAATATGTTGTCCCCTCGCAAGCGAGGGTGATAATCTCGCCGCGGCAGGGATCCATTTCTCACGAAAGGTTTGTATATATATATATATATTTGAGCGGAGCATGGTAGAACCAACTTCTTATAAGGAAGTAAAAAGTTGTTTTGGGTGATCAGTGGGACTTCGGTGGTCTAGTGGTCAGGGCCACTGCCTCCCACCTCTGAGGTCAAGAGTTTGAATCCTGCTCGGACATTTGATCGCACGTGGAAAGAGTTGGTCAACACTCTGCCGAAAGTCGTGGGTTTTCTCCGGGTTCTCCGGTTTCCTCCCACAGGGGAAGTTGACAGGGCGGGTTAGGATAAATAGTTAGGAAAACTAATGATGATAAAAATTGTAAAAATAAATAGCTAAGGTTAATTGATTGGGGGTACTGGGTACTAGGTACTGAATGTAATAGAATAAATTGTCGATGTTGTAAAGCGCATTTGATCATATACACATGTTAATTTGCGCTATATAAATGGTAAACATTATTACAATCATTATTATCCGTTTGAATCTGACAATATTTGGGCAATGTTGTGAAGGGCGGCCATTGGCGAGTGGTGATCTGACGAACCACATAAAGAGGTTTTTACGAAGGGTATACACGTTTGCGTAATATAATAGGTACGTGTGTTATGTATTTATACTCGCTAATTCCCAATCTGTTTTCAGGTGGGGGTTAGGGTTAGGATAAAATCCCAGATTCATTCATCAGAGATTATCAGCTGCAATTTTATCGTAACCCTAACCCCCACTTGTAATTTCTTTGTAACCCTAACCCCCACATGTGATTTCATCGTAACCCTAACCCCCACTTGTAATTTCATCGTAACCCTAACCCCCTCCTGTAATTTCATTGTAACCCTAACCCCCACCTGTGATTTCGTCGTAACCCTAACCTGTAATTTCCTCGTAAAAATATCATCATCATTATTATCTCATTCTCTCACTCTCCTCAGTTCCTCCGCGTTTTGTGAACCCACCACATGACACAACGACAGTGGAAGACGAGAACATCAAGATGACATGTGACGTCACAGGTTCCCCGACGCCCCAGGTATCCTGGTATTACAACGGTGGTCCCGTCGGTATCCTTGATTACCTCACGGTCACAAACAACACACTGTCCTTGATGGAAGCTCTTAACCAAGACGAAGGAATGTATCAATGTTTTGCGAAGAATAGTGCTGGTGAGGTCCAGGCCTCCGCGCAACTTATAGTGATAGCTGACGGTAAGTTAGATGCACTGATCTCAAAAATAGGACTGGATTGAGCTTTCTATTGTATCTGATGAGCTGATTTTGCAGCTTGCATATTTGCATAATGTAAATTGCGAGAGATCATTAGAAGCTCCGAGTTTGCAAGCAAATCAAACTGTGACGCTCGCGAAATAGGTTTAGTGTCTGGCCAATATAGTTTCTTTGTTAACATTAAATGCATAAAATCTTCAACCTAATTTGACGTCTCATATCAGGCTTCTCTCACTGGATAATTAGAGCCAACGGCGGCCATTACTAAGGGACCAAAGTTGCAGTAAATCTGTAGGTAGGCCATGAATCGTTTTACCCAGTAATTTGAAAAATGTCTTCTGGTCCTCTTTATAGTACAATTATTTTATTTTGTCGATGGTAAGAGCACATAATCCAAGAAAAAACCTCATAGGATCCTCAGTTGGTCCCTTAGTAATGGCGGACTTCCGGCTTCATTTTCTGAACAATAGTTGCTCGATCCAGTCTTCTTTCGAGATCAGTAGTTAGATGTCGTAAAGACCATTTTCTACTGCGCTGTTTCGCTTTCCGCTTTAGGATTCGGCCTTTAAAATGACCGAGTTTGGGAGTAATTGAATTGGCTTTGAGCTTAAAGGGATACTGCAGCCAAAATACAAATGTAGTACATGTGAAAGATCATACTGACTTTAGTTTATTTCCAAAGTTTCAGCATTCCTATCAATTTGGCTAGTTGAAGTTGAAAATTTGAGGATTTTGACGCCATGTTGGTTTTGAAAATATGACATCATTGAGTGATTCTTTATCGGCAGTGGAGTTGTTTTGATGGCGATCACATAATGATAGCTGTTGTGAATGTTCTTTGGACGAAAATTAGTCGAAATAAACTATTTAGTTCCTCATGCAGGAAAGTAGAGGAGCTTCTTAGGCATAATACGAGATAGAAGAACTCAGTGACGCGTTATATTTGAGAAACAAATATGGCGTCGAAATTGGACAAACTCTCCAACTTCAACTAGCCATATCTTCTTAACTAGATTGATAGGAATGCTGAAACTTAGGGAACAAACTAAAGTCAGTAAGATCTTTCATATGAACTACATTTGTATTTTGACTAGAGTACCCATGTAACGATTGATTTATCTCTTTTCTTGTCTTTACAGAGGACCTCATCACCACCCCTAGTTCAACCACCACCCTACCTCCCACCACCTTACCCCCCACCACCACCATACCTTCAACCACACCTCGTACCACACCTATTATTACGACAACGAAAAAACGCCCCAATCCCAGTGCTCCAAGGAATGTGGCCGCGTACGCACTAAGTACTTCGTCTATTGCGGTATCCTGGAAACCGCCAGCTCAACCCCATGGGACTATCACAAGTTATACATTAGTTGCGAACAATGTTGATACAGGTAGGAATAATACAGTACTGTATAGTTTAAAGTGAATGGTTTGAACCTATAGGAGTATCATTAGATGTGTGAAGTTGATTGTCCAGGTTGTTGTAGTCTTGAGAAGACTATTGAACGGAACAACTACAAATACAACGAGACTAACGAGATCAACAGCAGTACAACCGTAACAACAGCTACAATACCATACATTAAAGGTACATCAGGGACTATTGCACGTATTTTACGACCTTACAACATACGTGTAGCCCACAAACCTATGATTACTTTGCAACATATACTAACTAACGTGAAAGACAATTAAGAACAGCCTCACGAAAGACAGGGTGCAGTTTACAAGATCAAATGCGCTGACTGCCAGGACACTTATATTGGTGAAACCGGTAGAAACCTAAAAATCAGACTAGCTGAACACAAACAAGCTACTAGAAACGGGGACAGGACTAATCACATCTCTGAACACCACGTACAAACAAAACACGATATTGACTGGGACATCGGCTGAATGTATCGCCTTTAACACAAACTACAAACAGCGACTTACATTAGAAAGTTGGTATACAAACTTGGAACATAAACCACTTAACAGATCACAACAATTACCAACACCATACAAAAGACTTCTTCGCACCAACGAACAATAGACCTACCGACAAACAATACACACACGCTTAACGCATGACGCAACACCCACTCACACTAATTATGACACAAACAAACTATGACGTAATGAACCAGACATATATATAGGCAAACCCTGACAAACATGGTTTACTTGACTCTGAAGATGACCGCCGTTGAGGCGGGTTCAATTCCAGCCGGAAGGCCTTGAAGTTGCATTTTTCGCAACTGATCCCGGTTTGGTCTTAAAATGTATATATTACAACACTCTAAATTTTCTTTCACCACAAATCCTTAGAAAATGTAGTTTAATCGAGTGAAATACCAAATATTACTTGTAAGTCACCAACAATAGTCTTTCTCAAGACTACAACAACCTGGACGATCAACTTCACACATGTATTATGTTATATTACTGAATATATATTCTACATGGAGTTGGTAGGGCTACGAAAACATTTGGAAAACCTTTGATGCGCCATGAAACCTTTTTGATTCGTATCAAAAGTAATCGAAGAAAACAAATATTTATAACATAGGAATTGATATACGCTATGTAAGTCCAAGAAATATCCATATCACACCCAAAGAAAAGTTGTTTTGAGAACCCCTTGCCCCCAGGAATTATGTACATGTATATATAGTTTGGATTTCAGTGGTTCGAGACTAAGACTGCGTTTACACCAGAGCAAAAGTTTCCGAATTCGTCACGAATCCGGCACGTTTTGGTACCGAATTCGTTTTGCCGTTTACACACAAGAGGATGATCAGATTCATAAAACGTCCCGGTTTGGTCGCGTCTCCGGAGATTTTGAATCCGGAATCTAAAGTGGAAACTTTGTATCTGGATACTTATGAATCCGGAATCTTTTGTAGTGTAAACGGGTATTCCAATGAATCCGAATATTTTTCCGCCCGCGATCACACGAGTACTGCACCGCAATGCAGACAAAATGGCGGATGTTGTTGTTATTGCACTGTTGACGGTAGTTGGTTGTCTGATTTTGTTGCAGGCACATATGATCCATTTTATACGCATCCATTTAGTACGCACGAACGACTCCAAGAAGTAGTTCTACTTCATAAACACTCTTTGTAACATCCTTTCTAGCCTTCTTTTTGGGCGGCATTTTGGAGTTGTCTTTTCGCGAAATGCTTGGTAACCGTTCCCGCATAAATGTTTCCGGATTTCATCGGGTGTGTAAACGATATGAATCCGAATACTCCCGAGTGTAAACAGCTTACCAATCCGAATACTCGGTTTATGATGAATCCGGAAACATTTACGAATCCGGAAACTTTTGCTCTAGTGTAAACGTGATCTAAGAGTTCAGGAATGGGAAAACCCGGCTGAAAACAAAGTTGATTGTTTTCCTTGCTCTATATGGCAGACTACCCTCAGTTCCCAGCACTCCTGTGTTGTCGGTATGAATGAAAATTTAAGATGTGCTGGGCCACGAAACTAAAACAAAATGTATAGTTGCGTCATGAAACCATCCAGGGAAATTTGGTTGGGTCACGAAACTTTAACAAGAATTTTCAGTTTTCCTTCCGCCCCTCCCGGGTGGAATTAATGACAGCTTCCTTACTACAATTTACTACAATTTAAATATCCAAACAGAAGTTAAACGCCGGATACGCAGGCTAGCGTCTTGTTTGAATTCTAAAAACCTGTTTGGAACCGGTTTTTCCCGCGCTTTTCTTCTGATTATTTTGAAAGCCCTTTAGCCTTTAAAGGTTCTGTTCGCCGTGGTTTGGCGAAAGTTGGGGAGAGGAAAGTAAGGTTTTTATATAATTGGATAATAAATAACGTATTAGACATATCATTGTACAGTACGGCTGTATATTGTATTCGTAATTTGTATTTCATACCACATGATTCGTAAAATATGGCGACGTATACAGTACACTTAAAGTGCCCCTAACCTCAAAATTTTTTATTGTCTTATTTGGAAGAACTTTTAAAATGATAAAGTAACTTCTTTTGAAGATTTTCACTTTTTCGCTTTCTTTGTGAGATAATATCAGTTTGTTTGATATGCAAATATCTGGAATTTCGTCACACATGCATAATGAGTTATCAGAGAATGTTATATATCTTTGCGTTCATGAAATAAAAACACTAAAGTGTGAATAGTACGTGTGTGCGTTTCTCCCACAACACCAACTTCTTGATTTTAAAGGATTTCGTTCGAGAATGAAAGAGATATACACATTTCTCCAACAAGTCATTATGCATGTGTGACGAAATTCCAGTCATTTGCATATCAAACAAACTGATATATCTCAAAAAGAAAGCAAAGAAACGAAAATCTTCAAAAGAAGTTACTTTATCATTTTAAAAGTTCTTCCAAACAAGACAATAAAACATGTTGAGGTAATGGGCACTTTAACTATCTTTTAGCGGGTGTTTACACGAAGGAGGGCTGGCTTGGGCTGGCCCCCTCTTCGTAGGGGCGTTTACGTGGGAATATTCTAGCCCGTCGAGGAGGGCTAGCCCTTCTAGGAGCGCTGACTTGTTTACCGAGTTGACAACATGGATTTTCCCACGTAACCCGCTGAATCCCATTTTCCCGCACAAGTTTTCTATTTAAAACCTACGTATGAACAAACAGAACTTGTGAAATAAAGAGTTGTCTTAAAATATACGGGCGAAGACCAACTTTGTCGCGTGTACGGAGCTTTGACTGCCAGCCCTCCTAGGAGGGCCAGCCCTCTTGAGTGAGTTTACATGGGACATTTCCAGCCCTCGTACGCGAGATCCCGGGTAGTCAATAGCGAGATCTCGCCTAGGAGGGCTGGCCCTCTTCTCATAATCATATAAACGGAAAAATGTTTACATAGGGTTTTACTGAGAGGCGAGATCTTGCCTCGCCTGTAAAATTTCCTTTACAAGTTATCCAGTGTAAATGCCAATATTATTTGTGGTATAAACACTGTGAGACTTTGTTGGATAAACATTTGAACGAGGCACCATTTTGAACACCAACTATTTCGCTTATAGACAAAGCTACAATGGTCAGCACCACCAAGACGTTGCTTACAGTGGATAACCTAACCCCTGACACCTCTTATGAGTTCGTTGTGTATGCTACAAACCAAAACGGGCGTCCAGGGGCTTTGAGTAAACATGCTGTGACACGAACCAAGTCCATACCCACAGTGAAACCATCGATAAAGATCATGGGTCCACCACGTGGTGTGAAAGTCGAAGCCATCAGCTCTATAGCGTTAAGAGTCACGTGGAAAGAGCCTGTTTATATGTAAGTTACTGTAATGGAGAGATGGTATTAAAACTTTTAGTATTGAGCTACATGGACTAATGAAGTGTTAAGTGAAGTGAAGGTTACATATGTGTACAACCAGTAACCTTCTGATGACTAGTGAGATGCTCTAACTATTGAACTACATGGACTAAGATGATGAGTGAAGGTTACATATGTGTACAACCTGTAACCTTCTGATGACTAGTCAGATGCTCTAACTATTGAGCTACATGGACTAAGATAATGAGTGAAGGTTGCATATGTGTACAACCTGTAACCTTCTGATGACTAGTGAGATGTTCTAAGATGGTGAATGAAGGTTGCATATGTGTATAACCTGTAACCTGATGACTAGTGAGATGCTCTAGCTATTGAGCTACATAGACTACAAGATTACATATATGTATAACCTGTAACCTTCTTAATCCCTAAAGCAGCTGTTTCTCCCCATATTTTCTAATAATATGTCATTTTATTCAACAGCCCTGTACCTATACAGAACTACACCATTGAATATGAAGATATTGATCGCAATACACAACCTCAATCCACCTCGACAATGACCCTTCAAGTTGTCTTACTCAAACTCCTACCTTATACTCAATACTCTATCAAAGTCACAGCCTTTAATATGAGAGGAGCAGGAGAATCATCGAAAGGTGTTGTTGGGAGAACGAAGAGTGGAAGTAAGTCTTTGCTTGTGTAATGTCCTTTGTGTCCCACACCATCCCACACTATCCCATCTAGTCACGATAATTATTTCCCGCCCCCGTCGTTCTCTCTTGCGTAATGTCCCTTGTATCCCACTTTATCCCATCTTGCCACGACCATTATTTCCCGCCGCCGTTGTTCTCGCTTGCGTAATGTCCCTTGTATCCCACTTTATCCCATCTTGCCACGACCATTATTTCCCGCCGCCGTTGTTCTCGCTTGCGTAATGTCCCTTGTATCCCACTTTATCCCATCTTGCCACGACCATTATTTCCCGCCCCCGTCGTTCTCTCTTGCGTAATATCCCTTGTATCCCACTTTATCCCATCTTGCCACGACCATTATTTCCCGCCGCGATCGTCTAGCGTGCATAATATCCCTTCTATCCCACTTTATCCCATCTACCCACGACCATTATTTCCCGCCGCTGTCATCTAGCGTGCATAATATCCCTTGTATCCCACACCATCCCGCTATATCCCATCTACCCACGACCCAGCCGTCTCTCGCTTGCGTAATGTCCATTGTATCCCACTCTATCCCATCTAGCCACGACCACTATTTCCCGGCTCCGTCGTTTTCTCTTGCATAATATCCCTTGTATTCCATGCTATCCTGCTATATCCCAACTAGCCACAGCCATTATTTCCCGCCGCCATCGTTCTTGCTAGCGTAATGTTCCTTGTATCCCACATTATCCCGCTATATCCCATCTAGCCACGACATATTTCCCGCCGCCGCCGTTCTCGCTTGCGTAATGTTCCTTGTATCCCACGCCATCCCACTCTATCCCATCTAGCCACAACCATTATTTCCCGTCGCTGTCATCCTAGCGTGCATAGTAGCCCACTGTATCCCACCTGACCACTATTTCTTGTCGCTTGTCTATTTCGAACAGTACCCAAGGGTCCACCAGAGAATGTTGAATTCAAATTGATGAAAGACGTGTTAGTGGCACATTGGGATGAACCGTCTGTACCCAATGGAAACATCACTGGATATATGGTGGACTTCAAGAATGAAATGAATGGCAAAATGACCACCTTGACGACCACAGTAAGTTGATTGCGTTCAATCTGGGCTCAAGATTTGAATTTTTTTTACCAGTATCCAAAAACCAGCACCTTAAAATCTGGTATCCCTCCTTGAAATTTAGTATCCCAGATTTGGATAGTAGGTATTCCAATTAGCAGTATCCAAACAAGGTAAAATATCCAAAAAATAAGTGTCGGGCAGGTGCTGATCATTAATGATTTATGTAATGGTATAACAATGATCTCGAGAAATATGTATTTTAGGAGCAATTACAGAATACCTCTCCACTTTTGAAACCGCATTTAAGGCAGAAATACAAACCACGATGCTCAAAAATGTCTTTAAATATAATGTCGAAGGTTTATATTGTGTGTACTGGTTGATTGTTATCAAATGAAATGGAGTTTTAAAATAGAACAAAGCAATTGTATATGATGAATTTTCCGTAATTTGACCCTTTTACTAACTGTCAACAGATAGAAATAGCGAAAGTGGACGGGTATTCTACAATTTAGCGTATGTGGAGAATTAATCTTGTGCCCAGATCTATTTCGCATTCGCGCGACAAACAGAGCTATTTTGTCAAACATTTTGCCAAAATGTACAAACTTCGGAGTTTGGATCGGAAATTCGAATGTTTTATAGTATCCCGTCCCGTCGGGATACTAAGCCTATGATATCCAATATCCAAAATTAAAATATGGTATCCCGTGGATATCGGGAGACCGCAAATCTTGAGCCCTGTTCAATAGCGTCGTATTCGAGATGTTTTGGTGTATGTTTGTGTCAACAGGGAGCACGGGTGGCCTAATAGCACTGCCGCTCACTGCTAAGTCAAGCCCGGTCGGACGCCGGGGTTAGTACTTAGATGGGTGACCATCTTGGAATAACCTTGTGTTGATTCGCGAGCTTTGAACTCATGTGAGTAAAGTTATTAGTTGATCTCTCCCATGCTTTGAGGGTTTTCCTCCAGGGTCTCCTATTAAACAGGTGAACCTTCGGACTGCTGGACCTTCGGACCACTGGACCTTCGGACTAGTGGGATGTCACCAGCTTGATACGTGGTTTAGATTCTGCATTCTATTTATTTGATCCTCTATGCTATATATACAATTTCTAGCATCATTCTGCTGGCATGCCTGATCCTGAACACTGCTCCAACCCAGTGAACTCAATATATATAACTCGTAAAGCAAAAGTGAGGCAAAAAGTTCCAGGCCCCTACGCGGTTTGCAGGTAGATTTCAGGCCCCGTACGCGGTTTGCAGGTAGATTTCAGGCCCCGTACGCGGTTTGCAGGTAGATCTTAGGCCCTGATATATTCAGTCTCTGCTTCAAGGTAAACGTTTTTGTAGTTGTAGACCTTATAATATTTTTGGTAAATAAATTACTTGAACCATGGATAGCTAGTAAAATTAATTTATTTCACTATCCATGCTTGAACTGGTGAATCGCTCAGTAACTGACTTCGTAATACGCACGCCATCTTCAAAACAAAAACACAAACTTTCGCCTATGTTTGGCAAACGTTTTCTTCAGAAATAAACCACCCCCAAAGCTATAGAATATATTAAAGGAAAGATAAATTATCTATTAACAATATACGTACAGCTTTATCCCTGTAGCTAACTTAGTTTTCTTTAAAAGCGGTAACCGAACATGCCCAAAAATATAATTTTCGTCACGGATACCATCTTGTAAAAAAAAACACGAACATTCGGCTGTCTTCCACGAACATTTTCTTGAGAAATAATCAACTCCCAAAGCTACAATATATATTAAAACAAAGATAAATTATGTGTTTACAATATGCGTACAGCGTATCCGGCTAGCGAACGTAGTTTTCTTAAAAAGAGCGGATAATCTAACTGTTCTAACATCCAAAAATAAAAAATTCAAAATGTACCTGCAAACCGCGTGGGGGCCTGAAACCTTGCCTCACTTTTTACCCGACTTATGACTGGGAGTTAGCGTTCCATATATAGAGTTCACTGCTCCAACCCAGAGGCAGCATTTCAATACCACTGCTAATACCACTGCTCCTGTGTCAGTCCAGAGGCAGCATTTCACTTCTGACAAGAACTCCTAGTTACTATTATCCAACCTCGTTCCCAGAATTTCTGGGTGTTTTGATATGATAATTGTTGTGGTCTTTTAGGGGAGTATCAATGGGGAGTATCAATAAATTATGTACAGTATCTAATTAAGAAATAAAAAACGTGTCGCGTGTGGATTATCGAGTTATAGTGGCACGAGAGATGCGTGTAAAACACGAGGCGATAGCCGAGTGTTTTACTAGCTTCTCGAGTGCCATTATAACTCGATAATCACACAAGACAAAGTTTTTTATTTCTTTTATAAAATAACACCATTATTATTAACAATAAAGCCACGAAAAATGTAGATTTACCTGTTATAAGAGACGTTGCTAGCACATAGCAACGCACGTTGCTAGGAAGCCTTTGATGAAAACACGTTGGCGATTTTAGCGATGAAAATGCACTCAACGTTGCAGTTAAAACATTCTGTTGTGTTAGTACCTTGATTAGCTTTATATCCAGGGTGTTCTTTGACTTTCTTTTGTGATTTAAACTACTTAAAATCCGTCAAAAACGACAAAATCTACGCGAGAAATCACGTCAGCTTATGCTTTATTGAGTTATAATGCACGTTTTTTGAGCTCAGTAACCAATCAGATAGCGTGTACTCGCTCATTTACTTCCGGTTATTTTATAACAGCATTTTAGCCCTGAAACCAGTGGTGTAACAGAGGTAGACGAGGCCCTTATACATGTCTTGGGTCTGGTGCCCTCATGAAGGCTCGACTATACCTTCACTATACAGTACAATGTTAAACAATCGTGAATACCTAAACACCTATATATTCCTTCCTGTTCGAGTTAACGTTGGCAAATCGGTAAATCAGCTCTTTCTTATCAACTGAAGGTCAATCTTCCACCCAGGACATTAATGTCAGTAATGTCGCTGTTAAACCCTTTGTGAACTTGAAGAGTAATGGCTAATGTCTATTTTCCATACTATTTGCATCGTTCTTGAAGACTCAATGTTATAACCTCCTTTACCAGCTTGGGTTTATTTTTAACAAAAACAACCAGAGTTTGAAGAATTTAAATTAGCACAAATAGCAAGGCATAATTTAGAATAACGGGTTTTTCATGTTTATTCAAAATACCTACTGGCTCGGAGTTTTTACAGGCACTATTTGTAATTGTGATAGTTTCCTTGCATTACGGTGTATTCAGCTGTCCAATTCCACTTCTGCTATTTCAAACAGGAAATGAATCGTATTTTTAAAAATGTGGAGAAATCTACAACATATGGCTTCAGGGTTGCAGCTGTAACGGAGGCGGGCCATGGGCAGTTTAGCTCTTGGAGAAAAGCAGCGACAGCTGTCAAACCTTTGACAGGTATGAGGTGTTAAACCCTTCTTATTGCTTTCCAACCCTTTCCATTCCTTTCCATTCTTCGTATTCCTTCCCATCCTTCGTATTCCTCCCCATCCCTTGCCATCCCAGCCCTTGCCAGCCCTTGCCATCCCATCCTTTCCCATTCTTTCCCATCCCTGGCCATCCCTTTTCATCCCTCTCCATCCCTTATCATCGTTTCTCATCCCTTGTCATCCTTTTCATCCCTCCCATCTCTTGTCATCCCTTGTCATCCATCTCTCCCCATCCATTCTCATCCCTTGTCATCCCTCCCCATACCTTGTCATCCCTTGTCATCCCTCCCCATACCTTGTCATCCCTTTCCATCCCTTGTCATCCCTTTCCATCCCTCCCCATACCTTGTCATCCCTTTCCATCCCTCCCCATCCCTTGTTATCCCTTGTCATCCTTCCCCATCCTTTGTCATCCCTTTCTATCCCTACCCATCCCTTGTCAACCCTTCCCATCCATCCCAACCCTTTCCATCTTTTGTATTCTTTCCCCATCCCTTGCCAGCCCTTGCCATCCCATCCTTTCCCATCCTTTATCATCCCTTATCAGCCTTTCCCATCTCTTATCATCCTTTTCCACTCCTTGTCATCGCTTAACATCCCTTCTCCGGCTTGTCATCCCTTTCCATCCCTTGTCATCCTTTCTCATCCCTTGTCAACCCTTCCCATCCCTTGTCATCCCATTTCCATCCCTTTCCATCCCTTCCTATCCCTCCCAATCCCTTTCCATCCCTTCCTATCCCTCCCAATCCCTTCTCATCACTTGTCAACCCTTCCCATTCCTTTTTATCCCTCCCCTTTTTATCCCTCCCCATCCATTATCATCCTTTCACATCCCTCCCCATCCCCTAAATTTCTCTTCTGTTTTCAGAGCTCGTCGTCCCTGGCAAACCCACGAACCTCAACGTGCGTGTCCTACAGGGCATGATCCAAGTCAAGTGGGGGCCACCTGCCGAGAAACATATCATTGTCCGAGGATATATCTTGAACTACGGCAAAGGTGCCCCAGGACATAACTATGAATACCTCAATAACAATGTCACTACTTTCCTGTTACAGAACTTACGTAAGTATCGCAAAATACTTTTATATATACGGTTTAAAACCCGGGGGTAAATTTCTCCGCGGGGGGATGAATCACAATCTTCGGGACATGTTGTGAAACGAAGCCAATCATGCTTTGTTGGTCCGGTGTTCTTGACCCAGGAGGGAAATATATGCTCTCCGGGGTTCATCCATGTATCGTTTCATTTACATTACAATAAAGCATTGTTGAATCATTGTATTATGTTTATATAGAAGCTGGTTCCATCTACGTCATTCTTGTGAGGGCCAAGAACAAGAATGGAGAAGGTCCAATCGTTTTCGCAAAAGCTGTCATCCCCGATGACGGTAAGCTATCTGCGGTACTAAGTCTTTATAGTTTGAAGAGTTCTTTCAAATATAAGAGTTATTTTACAACTGAGTGTTTAATTGCATAGGGCCAGCAGTATTGCTTTGCTTTATAGTTCCAGCGTATTTTATTGCTTGGTTCAATAAACATACCTAGCTCTCTTTTATTTTCATCAACTCATATTTAGTTTTGGCGGGAAAATTCCCGCCAAAACTTACCATGGCAATGGCTGAGGCGTGCTGACTTGAAATTGAGCTGAGATATACAATAAAAGAATCTTTTCATACAGATTTAACTTAACAGTAATATTAGAATTGGGTTGACCAACTTCCCAGTCAAGTTTCATCATTATCCAAGTGACACATCGTGAAATATAGACGAAAATTGATTCCATTTACACAACTAATTAAGCCAGCACTTAAGTTTTTTGAACGTAACTTTAAAAGTTACTGTCCATGACCCTCATTTATACCCTCATAGAACCAATGATGACGTTATCTATTAACAAGATGCAAATAAGCTTCTGGTTATGAACCACCGTCATCGCGATTCAATGGGGCGTGGGCGCTATTGATATGCCAAGCCTCCAGACAACGTCTCTGGTGGTACCGCGGATTAGTGGTAATAATTTTGGATTTTTCCCACGCAATCTCATGGTAGGTTACGCACGCGTTCTCCGACAAAGCATGATTTTCCCTTTTTGTAAAGGAAACGGACTTTTGGTGTTCTTTTAAACGCGTACGAAACTGACGTTTAGTCTGACCGATGTACTCCTGATCACAGTCATTGCACGGAATGGAATAAATAGCGTCTTTCCTCTGTTCCTTCGCAATACGATCCTTAGGTTTTGCAAAAATATGACCCAACATCAAGAAAGGTTTTTGAGCAACTTTTACGTTGAAAGTACCTAAGATTCTTTTAATTGGTTCCGTAATCCCTCGAATTTACAGAACAACCGTATACGCGGTACTATCAGATACGTTGTCTGGAGGCTTGGCGTATTAATAGCGCCCACGCCCCATTGAATCGCGGTGGTTTATTCCCAAAAGCTTATTTGCATCTTGTTAATAGATAACGTCATCATCGGTTCTATGAGGGTATAAATAGGGATCCTAACTTTACAACGATCACCCCTGATGAAGACACTAGATTGGAGTGTCGAAACGTTGGGTCATGGACAGTAACTTTTAATGTTACGTTCAAAAAAACTTTTAAAAGCCAGAGTAGCGTCAAACTATGTCTGATTTATCACCTGGTTGCATTAGGAAATAATTTGTAGTTGGCCAATCTTTTATCTTGTTTAGTGCACAAACCCAGTAACCCACTGTATAATCTCCAAGCTTTGCCGACGAAAAAGAAAGCCCTTAAACTGTCTTGGCGAGATCAACTCACAACTCTTCAACCGTACGTTACTTATAACATAAAGTATGAAAAGGATAATGAGTGGATAACTATGAATACTTCAAGAAAGACTATTTTAGTGAAACATCTTACGCCAGGAATGAGATACAAGTTCTTTATTAAACGTGACAACCAAGATAACTACGTGACTGTCGCGAATTTCACCAGAGAGGAAGGTACGTTTGAGATAGTTATTACTCGTTGAGTTAGAGTATCTCACTAGGGATCAGGTTACAGTTTGTACACATTGTAACCTTCACTCA
Source organism: Chrysogorgia sp. JL179-B06 (assembly GCA_035772405.1). Classification (NCBI taxonomy): domain Eukaryota; kingdom Metazoa; phylum Cnidaria; class Anthozoa; order Scleralcyonacea; family Chrysogorgiidae; genus Chrysogorgia; species Chrysogorgia sp. JL179-B06. The sequence continues at coordinate 258,613 of JAYKKM010000253.1, forward strand.
TCATCTTAGTCCATGTAGCTTAATAGTTAGAGCATCTTACTAGTCAGAAGGTTACAGGTTGTACACATATGTAACCTTCATTCATCATCTTAGTCCATGTAGCTCAATAGTTAGAACATCTCACTAGTCATCAGAAGGTTACAGGTTGTACACATATGTAACCTTCACTCATCATCTTAGTCCATGTAGCTCAATAGTTAGAGCATTTCACTAGTCATCAGAAGGTTACAGGTTGTACACATATGTAACCTTCACTCATCATCTTAGTCCATGTAGCTCAATAGTTAGAGCATCTCACTAGTCATCAGAAGGTTACAGGTTGTACAAATATGTAACATTCAGTCATCATCTCTCTAATCATCAGAAGGTTACAGATTGTACAAATATGTAACATTCACTCATCATATTAGTCCATGTAGCTCACTAGTTAGAGCATCTCACTAGTCATCAGAAGGTTACAGGTTGTACAGATATGTAACCTTCACTCATTATCTTAGTCCACGTAGCTCAATAGTTAGAGCATCTCACTAGTCATCAGAAGGTTACAGGTTGTACACATATGTAACCTTCACTCATCTTCTTAGTCCATGTAGCTCAATAGTTAGAGCATCTCACTAGTCATCAGAAGGTTACAGGTTGTACACATATGTAACCTTCACTCATTATCTTAGTCCATGTAGCTCAATAGTTAGAGCATCTCACTAGTCATCAGAAGGTTACAGGTTGTACACATATGTAACCTTCACTCATCATCTTAGTCCATGTAGCTCAATAGTTAGAGCATCTCACTATTCATCAGAAGGTCACAGGTTCTACATATCTGTTGATACATTTTTCTGTTTCTTTAGTACCTAGTACTCCTAAAGACTTGAGAGTGGCGTTAGTCGCCGAGAATTTGTTTGTAAGTCTGCACTGGAATTCCCCGGACGACCCGAACGGGAAGTTATTGAATTACAGGATTTGTTGTAAGGCCTTGGCTGCGCAGAACTGGACATGTACGCTTATCAAAGGGAATACGTTGAACTACAGAATGTCTGATATCGAGGCGAATGTCACGTATGTTGTGAGGATAAGTGCAATCAATTCAGCAGGAGCTGGAGAATTCTCTGAGATCAAGGAGTTTGACAGAGGTGGGTGATGAAGAGATGGGGGAGGTGGTATATGGGGGTGGTAAATGGAAGGAGGTGGTATATGGGGAGGTGGTAAACGGAAGGAGGTGGTATAAGGAGGGAGGGAAGGACGGAGGTGGTATGTGGGAGGAGGTGGTATATGGAGGGAGGCGGTATATGGAGGAGGGAGGTGGTATTGGGAGGGAGGTGGTATTGGGAGGTAGGTGGTATTGGGAGGGAGGTGGTATTGGGAGGGAGGTGGTAATGGGAGGGAGGTGGTATATGGAGTGAGGTGATATATGGAGGGAGGTGGTTTATGGAGGGAAGTGGTAAATGGAAGGAGGAGGAGGCAAGGAGGGAGGGAGGTGGTATATGAAAGGAAATGGTAATGGAGGGAGGTGGTATTGGGAGGGAGGTGGTATATGGAGTGAGGTGGTATATGCAGGGAGGTGGTATATGGAGAGGTAGTATATGGAGGGAGGTGGTATATGGAGGGAGGTGGTGAACGGAAGGAGGCGGTATAAGGAGGGAGGGAAGGACGGAGGTACTATATGGAAGGAGGTAGGGAAGTTGTATATGAAAGGAAATGGTATATGGAGGGAGGTAGTATATTGAGGGAGGAGGACAGAGGTGGGGGAACGCATGGACCCGCGTGGAAGGACGGAGGGAGTGAGGAGTGGACATTTAGGACAGAATCTAAATCCAATTGTAATGACCATTTTTTATTTGTTTATTTAATATTTTGCATAGGTACAACAGGACACAACATAAGAGGTTAGAGCATCTCACTAGTCATCAGAAGGTCACAGGTTGTACACATATGTAACCTTCACTCATTATCTTAGTCCATGTAGCTCAATAGTTAGAGCATCTCACTAGTCATCAGAAGGTTACAGGTTGTACAAATATGTAACCTTCACTCATCATCTTAGTTCATGTAGCTCAATAGTTAGAGCATCTCACTAGTCATCAGAAGATTACAGGTTGTACACATATGTAACCTTCACTCATCATCTTAATCCATGTAGCTCAATAGTTAGAGCATCTCACTAGTCATCAGAAGGTCACAGGTTGTACACATATGTAACCTTCACTCATCATCTTAGTCCATGTAGCTCAATAGTTAGAGCATCTCACTACTCATCAGAAGGTCACAGGTTGTACACATTTGTAACCTTCATTCATCATCTTAGTCCATGTTGCTCAATGATGATTTGTTTTCGTTATATTTTGTTTAGCACAAACAACAGAAACCGTCGTAAAAAATAAAGCACAAGGTAAAGGCAAATATATTAAACCTTGAAAACAATATAAAAGTCTTGAATATTATTGACAGTAATGAGTCAACCTAAAAATTCTACATTGATATGTTTATATAAACATATTATAAGGACGAGAACAGATTTAAGTCTCTCTAGTACTATTGTCTTCAAGTCTTGATACCTTTTAACATAAAATTATTGCAAAGGCCTCGTAGGTTTCCTACAGTAAGAGATAAAGCCCGAGAAAGAGGGCTTTATGCTATATAAAGACCCGAGGACGCGCAGCGTCCGAGGGCTTTATATAGCATAAAGCCCGACGTTCGAGGGCTTTTTCTGACTTATTTTACGAGTGAGGAGGTTTTCCACAAATAATTTATCTCAAATAATTTATCTCACTAGTCATCAGAAGGTTACAGGTTGTACATATATCTAACCTTTACTCATTATCTTAGTCCATGTAGCTCAATAGTTAGAGCATCTCACTAGTCATCAGAAGGTTACAGATTGTACAGATATGTAACCTTCACTCATCATCATGTAGCTCAATAGTTAGAGCATCTCACTAGTCATCAGAAGGTTACAGGTTGTACACATATGTAACCTTCACTCATCATCTTAGTCCATGTAGCTCAATAGTTAGAGCATCTCACTAGTCATCAGAAGGTTACAGGTTGTACACATATGTAACCTTCACTCATCATCTTAGTCCATGTAGCTCAATAGTTAGAGCATCTCACTAGTCATCAGAAGGTTACAGGTTGTACAAATATGTAACATTCAGTCATCATCTCTCTAATCATCAGAAGGTTACAGATTGTACAAATATGTAACATTCACTCATCATATTAGTCCATGTAGCTCACTAGTTAGAGCATCTCACTAGTCATCAGAAGGTTACAGGTTGTACAGATATGTAACCTTCACTCATTATCTTAGTCCACGTAGCTCAATAGTTAGAGCATCTCACTAGTCATCAGAAGGTTACAGGTTGTACACATATGTAACCTTCACTCATCATCTTAGTCCATGTAGCTCAATAGTTAGAGCATCTCACTAGTCATCAGAAGGTTACAGGTTGTACACATATGTAACCTTCACTCATTATCTTAGTCCATGTAGCTCAATAGTTAGAGCATCTCACTAGTCATCAGAAGGTTACAGGTTGTACACATATGTAACCTTCACTCATCATCTTAGTCCATGTAGCTCAATAGTTAGAGCATCTCACTATTCATCAGAAGGTCACAGGTTGTACACATCTGTTGATACATTTTTCTGTTTCTTTAGTACCTAGTACTCCTAAAGACTTGAGAGTGGCGTTAGTCGCCGAGAATTTGTTTGTAAGTCTGCACTGGAATTCCCCGGACGACCCGAACGGGAAGTTATTGAATTACAGGATTTGTTGTAAGGCCTTGGCTGCGCAGAACTGGACATGTACGCTTATCAAAGGGAATACGTTGAACTACAGAATGTCTGATATCGAGGCGAATGTCACGTATGTTGTGAGGATAAGTGCAATCAATTCAGCAGGAGCTGGAGAATTCTCTGAGATCAAGGAGTTTGACAGAGGTGGGTGATGAAGAGATGGGGGAGGTGGTATATGGGGGTGGTAAATGGAAGGAGGTGGTATATGGGGAGGTGGTAAACGGAAGGAGGTGGTATAAGGAGGGAGGGAAGGACGGAGGTGGTATGTGGGAGGAGGTGGTATATGGAGGGAGGCGGTATATGGAGGAGGGAGGTGGTATTGGGAGGGAGGTGGTATTGGGAGGTAGGTGGTATTGGGAGGGAGGTGGTATTGGGAGGGAGGTGGTAATGGGAGGGAGGTGGTATATGGAGTGAGGTGATATATGGAGGGAGGTGGTTTATGGAGGGAAGTGGTAAATGGAAGGAGGAGGAGGCAAGGAGGGAGGGAGGTGGTATATGAAAGGAAATGGTAATGGAGGGAGGTGGTATTGGGAGGGAGGTGGTATATGGAGTGAGGTGGTATATGCAGGGAGGTGGTATATGGAGAGGTAGTATATGGAGGGAGGTGGTATATGGAGGGAGGTGGTGAACGGAAGGAGGCGGTATAAGGAGGGAGGGAAGGACGGAGGTACTATATGGAAGGAGGTAGGGAAGTTGTATATGAAAGGAAATGGTATATGGAGGGAGGTAGTATATTGAGGGAGGAGGACAGAGGTGGGGGAACGCATGGACCCGCGTGGAAGGACGGAGGGAGTGAGGAGTGGACATTTAGGACAGAATCTAAATCCAATTGTAATGACCATTTTTTATTTGTTTATTTAATATTTTGCATAGGTACAACAGGACACAACATAAGAGGTTAGAGCATCTCACTAGTCATCAGAAGGTCACAGGTTGTACACATATGTAACCTTCACTCATTATCTTAGTCCATGTAGCTCAATAGTTAGAGCATCTCACTAGTCATCAGAAGGTTACAGGTTGTACAAATATGTAACCTTCACTCATCATCTTAGTTCATGTAGCTCAATAGTTAGAGCATCTCACTAGTCATCAGAAGATTACAGGTTGTACACATATGTAACCTTCACTCATCATCTTAATCCATGTAGCTCAATAGTTAGAGCATCTCACTAGTCATCAGAAGGTCACAGGTTGTACACATATGTAACCTTCACTCATCATCTTAGTCCATGTAGCTCAATAGTTAGAGCATCTCACTAGTCATCAGAAGGTCACAGGTTGTACACATTTGTAACCTTCATTCATCATCTTAGTCCATGTTGCTCAATGATGATTTGTTTTCGTTATATTTTGTTTAGCACAAACAACAGAAACCGTCGTAAAAAATAAAGCACAAGGTAAAGGCAAATATATTAAACCTTGAAAACAATATAAAAGTCTTGAATAATATTGACAGTAATGAGTCAACCTAAAAATTCTACATTGATATGTTTATATAAACATATTATAAGGACGAGAACAGATTTAAGTCTCTCTAGTACTATTGTCTTCAAGTCTTGATACCTTTTAACATAAAATTATTGCAAAGGCCTCGTAGGTTTCCTACAGTAAGAGATAAAGCCCGAGAAAGAGGGCTTTATGCTATATAAAGACCCGAGGACGCGCAGCGTCCGAGGGCTTTATATAGCATAAAGCCCGACGTTCGAGGGCTTTTTCTGACTTATTTTACGAGTGAGGAGGTTTTCCACAAATATTTCCCTTAGTTTTTCCTTCATTTCTTATCTAATTAGTATTCATGGTCTTTATGCTAGATAAAGCCCGCGGTACATCAAAGAAAACAGACCCAATCGTGTAATAATAACTTATAAGCACCTCCCTCCATAATATACCACCTCCTTCCCAATACTACCTCCATCCATATACTACCTCCCTCCTAATACCACCTCCTTCCATATGCCACTTCCCTCCATATGCCACTTCCCTCCATATACCACCTCCCTCCATATACCATCTCTCTCCACATACCACCTCCCTCCATATACCACCTCCCTCAATATACCACCCTCAATATACCACTTCCCTCCATATACCACCTCCATCCATATACCACCTCCCTCAATATACCACCTCCCTCCATATACCACCTCCCCCCATATACCACCTCCCCCCATATACCACCTCCCTCCATATACCACCTCCCTACATATACCACCTTCCTCCATATACCACCTCCCTACATATACCACCTCCCTACATATACCACCTCCCTACATATACCACCTCCCTCCATATACCACCTCCCTCCCAATACCAGCTCCCTCCCAATACCACCTCCCTCCCAATACCACCTCCCCCCATATACCACCTCCCTCCCAATACACATAATCTAAGTCAACGATAAATTGTTGATTCGAGTGGGATTTGAACTCGCAGCTTGGGAATGAATTTTTATATTACCCTGTGGATGTTTCTGACATTTCATTTCTTGACATTGTCTCCGTGATGTAGCAGCAAAGAACACGGGCAAGTTAACATCGGATGAAAAGATATTATGGATCGTTATAGCTGTTATAGCAGCTATTACCTTGGTGGCCATTGTTGCTATTAGCGCGATCTTGTGTAAGAAGAGGGCTGGTGGATCACCATTATCAAGAAGGTTAGTCAGCAAGGGCAGGGATCGAGTAACATAGTACTCGATACCGTGAAAAGTGAAGCCAAGTCAGTCTGTTTGATGATCGACTATAAAAATAGCAATGATTTAACATTTTCGCATCTCAAAGAATCTTAAGTAGTTTCAAAAACCTTTCTTAGCTCAAAAACCCAAATGATGCCTAAAATAAGACGGTTACTTTCAAAAAAAAATTCTTATTCCCTGGAATAAGGGAATAAGCATAATTGAAAGGTATATAGTAATATACATGCACACTATATAGTATAGTGTGAAGAATAAGGGAATAAGCATACATGCACACTATACAGCAGTATGAAGAATAAGGGAATAAGGGAATAAGCATACATGCACACTATACAGCAGTATGAAGAATAGGGGAATAAGCATACATGCATGCTATACAGCAGTATGAAGAATAAGGGAATAAGCATACATGCATGCTATACAGCAGTATGAAGAATAAGGGAATAAGCATACATGCACACTATACAGCAGTATGAAGAATAGGGGAATAAGCATACATGCATACTATACAGCAGTATGAAGAATAAGGGAATAAGCATACATGCATGCTATACAGCAGTATGAAGAATAAGGGAATAAGCATACATGCATGCTATACAGCAGTATGAAGAATAAGGGAATAAGCATACATGCATGCTATACAGCAGTATGAAGAATAAGGGAATAAGCATACATGCATGCTATACAGCAGTATGAAGAATAAGGGAATAAGCATACATGCATGCTATACAGCAGTATGAAGAATAAGGGAATAAGCATACATGCATGCTATACAGCAGTATGAAGAATAAGGGAATAAGCATACATGCACACTATACAGCAGTATGAAGAATAGGGGAATAAGCATACATGCATACTATACAGCAGTATGAAGAATAAGGGAATAAGCATACATGCATGCTATACAGCAGTATGAAGAATAAGGGAATAAGCATACATGCATGCTATACAGCAGTATGAAGAATAAGGGAATAAGCATACATGCATGCTATACAGCAGTATGAAGAATAAGGGAATAAGCATACATGCATGCTATACAGCAGTATGAAGAATAAGGGAATAAGCATACATGCATGCTATACAGCAGTATGAAGAATAAGGGAATAAGCATACATGCATGCTATACAGCAGTATGAAGAATAAGGGAATAAGCATACATGCACACTATACAGCAGTATGAAGAATAGGGGAATAAGCATACATGCATGCTATACAGCAGTATGAAGAATAAGGGAATAAGCATACATGCATGCTATACAGCAGTATGAAGAATAAGGGAATAAGCATACATGCACACTATACAGCAGTATGAAGAATAGGGGAATAAGGGAATAAGCATGCATACACGCTATACAGCAGTATGAAGAATAGGGGAATAAGGGAATAAGCATACATGCATACTATCCCGCAGTACGAAGAATAGGGGAATAAGGGAATAAGCATATATGCACACTATACAGCAGTATGAAGAATAGGGGAATAAGGGAATAAGCATACATGTACATGCACACTATACAGCAGTATGAAGAATAGGGGAATAAGCATATATGCACACTATACAGCAGTATGAAGAATAGGGGAATAAGCATACATGCACACTATTGCAGCAGTATGGAGAATAGGGGAATAAGGGAATAAGCATACATGCACACTATACAGCAGTACGAAGAATAGGGGAATAAGGGAATAAGCATATATGCACACTATACAGCAGTATGAAGAATAGGGGAATAAGGGAATAAGCATACATGCACACTATTGCAGCAGTATGGAGAATAGGGGAATAAGGGAATAAGCATACATGCACACTATACAGCAGTATAAAGAATAAGGGAATAAGCATATATGCACACTATACAGCAGTATGAAGAATAGGGGAATAAGGGAATAAGCATACATGCACACTATTGCAGCAGTATGGAGAATAGGGGAATAAGGGAATAAGCATACATGCACACTATACAGCAGTATGGAGAATAAGGGAATAAGCATACATGCACACTATACATGCAGTATGAAAAATAGGGGAATAAGGGAATAAGCATACATGCACACTATACCGCAGTACGAAGAATAGGGGAATAAGCATACATGCACACTATACAGAAGTGTGAAGAATAGGAGAGTATGGAGAATAAGGGAATAAGCCTATCATTGAAAGATATATACATATGGAACGCCTTGTGCATGTCCGAAAAATATTTAGCGTAAATTATATGATATAATGACTTTAAATGTCAGTATTTACAAATAATGCACAAACGTTTGATTCATTATTTGAAATAATGTTGTCAGAAAAGCTACTTTACATCATACCATGAAATACAAGTCTACTCGTGGTTTGATATAATGCAAAACCAACAAGTTCATTATATCAAATCATGATGCGCGTAATAAATCATGGTTTGATATAATAATATCAACGCCACAATATCGTTATATTAAATCATGTCAAACAATAGGGAACTAGCGCAAAAAAGACGAAAATTGAAAAATAAATTCAAACGTCTACGAGCTCGAAGACAGCAAAGCAGTACAAGGTGTTGAAGAACAGACCTTCGCCAAAGAACAGCTCAACGTGCAAGCGAATGAATCAAAGATGCTAGGACTCAAGTGGGACAAGCAGCAAGACACCTTAAACGTGGCGATGCCAATTCCGCGACGAAGCACAGCCAACCAAACGGAGAATACTTGGAAAGTTGGCCCGAATTTACTATCCGTTGGGGTTAGTTGTACCATTAACTCTGGTTGGCAAACAAATCTACCGAGAGGTTTGTGAGACGAAAGCATTGTGGAATGCCCAGCTGGACTATCTCGCGAATACCAGGTACCGCGACCAATCGTAGGTCACCGAGAAGCAATCGAAGGAGTAGAGTTACACGCCTTTGGCGACGCGTTGGGCCAAGGCGTAGGAGCGGTAATTTACGCAGTTGTTCGACAAGTCAGGCATCACACAACGATTTGTAGCAGCCAAGAGTCGCCTCGCCAAGCAAGGACTAACTATACCTCGCATTGAGTTAGTTGCAGCCCATATGGCTATATGAATCTCCTAGTAAACGTAAGGAACGCCTTAGACAACATCCCTACGCCGAAATCATACGGATGGACGGACAATACAGTCGCTTTACATTGGATCAAGGGAAATGGCCAGTATAAACAGTTTGTCGCGAATCGACTTGTAAAAATTCAACTACGCAAAGAGATCCAGTGGAGGTATGTCCCAACCAAAGAAAACCCTGGTGATTTAGCAAGTATAGAGGTGGTTAAATCAAATCATCGAATCTCTGGGAAAGTGGTTCCGAATGGTTACAAGACGAACACAGATGGCCAGAGAACCAATTTGAGAGACTTATCGGAGTCGTCAAAACTTAACAGCCATGTACAAGACCATCGGAGGGACAACTCTCACTAGGTCCGAGCTCAGTGAAGTGTTACTCGATGTCGAGACGCAGATTAACAAGCGACCACTGAGTTATGTTGAGGACGACATCGAACTACCAACATTAAGTAACACCAGCAATATTTTTATACCAGCGTACAACACAACTACCGGAAGAAGAAACGTGGAGAGTCAAAGAGAAAGATCTCAGGAAACGCGCCAAATTATTGAAAGTCTATGGAAACAATGGCAACGAGAGTACCTGAAAGCGCTAAGAGAGAGAGAGGCATAATTCACAAGATTAGAAAATTTCAACCAACAGGTGTCGTCATCGTCAAACCGTGGGACTTGGCCTTTGGCAATCGTAAAAGAAATCTAGACAGGGAAGGATGGAACGATCCGAGGAGTCAAGCTTAAGACCGCGAATGGGTTAATTGAACGACCTGTGCAACTCTTATATATTGAATGCGATAACCAACCAACAAAAGAGCAACCACAACTAAATCCAAAAGCCGTTGAATTTGGCCCAAAAAGAGATACAGGAGTTGCAGCTGCGCTTGGGATGAGACAAGTCCAGGAAATAGAAAGCGAAGACTGGTGATTTATACGATGAACTTTAAACATTTATGTAGTGTATAAGAACTTTTCAAGAACATTGTTACTTTATATTTCCGCAATACTTAAGATTTGTATCTTAGTTTTCAAAGTTTGGCATATGTATCCCAATACAGTGGAGTACATATGGGGGAGATTGTTGCGGACTGGGGCGAGTCGGGGGAATTCCAGCGCTTTGTCAATTTCATGTGGTATGTGTCTTGCGATGAGGACGTGTCGTACTGTCGAGTAAAATATATCAAATAAATCTTTAAGATAAACAAAATTGTGCAGAGTACCAAGGGAGGCAGGGAATCTACTACAAGCGGAAGAGCGAAAGCATCATCAAATAATGTTGCAGGACGCGCCGAGTGTCCAAAAATTATTTCAAACAATGTTAGTAGACCTATCGCGTTTATCCGGTAGAAGGAGAATGAGAACTAACGGTCAAAATACGCCAATTGCACTGCTAGGCAGAGATTCGCAGCACGTCAATTTATTTATTCCGTCTTCGACCGCCAAGTTTTCTAATATATTTCAAAAGTGAGAGAGTGTATATCATGGCAACCAACGAACAAGACCTTGCTGCTTCCATATCAAGAGCGGAGGGCAGGAGCTGTGAGTCGCAGAATCCCATCACATGCACCAACAGCCACGAGATGAAGGGTTAACTTATATTGTGTTACTGTTGTAGCGTTCAACGTTACACTGTTATTTTCACAAAACAAACGTGATGCGCACACAGAAATAAGTTCATATCAATCACATTCTCTGCGTATAATTTCAATATCGCTAGGTTTTTGCGCAAAAATTCGTGTTTCAAAAATATATAGTTTTACTTTGAGGCAATGAGTCAGTTCTCTGGCTCAAAAGCGCTCTCAGCAGTCCCAGGAATCCAAAATATTCCAAGGGAGCAGGTCACCCCCCCCCCCCTAGATGGACGCACATAAATTATTTCCCCCTCGTTGCCAGCTAAAGCTGGATTTCCACTTGCAGCTTTTTGCGCTGGTCAATTTCCTCTCACAAAGTTCGCGGTAAAATTTAAAAATGGCAGCCACGTTGAACCGAAGACGTCTCTTGATTCTTCTGCTATAGCGACGGAGAATTACGCGAAGGAAAGTACGTGAAATATTTACAAGCAAAAAGTTAAAGCGAGAATACCACGATGATATCTCGGGGTTCGTTTGGATGCGATGTTGGGAGCGAATTAGCAATTGTGTCGTTAATATTTACTCCAATGTTTTGGTTACATAATGAATCAACCAGAACTAAACTCTCTTCCAGACACTGATTTTCTACATTCTGTTCATCACCACCATTGATATTTCCAACAGTGTATATACTGTTTACCTTAAGCGATTTGATTGGTCTATTCTGCTTCACGCGTTTCTTTCGCGCGAAGCAAAACTTCGAAAGTTGAAAAAGGTTCAACATAGAAACGAACCACATAGAAACATCATCGTGGTATTCAACCTTTCATTTTCTGCTTGTAAATATTTCACCGACCCAGAACCTTTTTGTACTTGTTTTTATGTTTCCTTTTCTTAATTCTTCGTCGCAAAAAGATGTCTTCGGTTCAACGTGACTGCCATTTTTAAAATTTCATGCGAACTTTGTAAGAGGAAATTGACCAGCAGAAAAAATTTCGCTGAAATTTTTTACTCGAAAAAAGTTGCAACGAGGGGGAAATAATTTAATAGATAGGTCTACTAACACTGACTGTTTGAAATAATTTTTGGACACTCATCGCGTCCTGTAACATTATTTGATGACGCTTTCGCTCTTCCGCTTTTATTTGATATAATCATTTGCGCTATAGTTCCCTATTGTTTGACATAATGACTATCACGGTAGATACTTTATTTGAAAACATGCTAAGCGACATGCTATAAGCGAAAACATGCTAAGCTCTGGTTTACGAGCGTCTCACCGGCAATCCGAAGGTTACAGGTTCGATTCCTGTCCGGGACTCAGAATCATTTTTCTGAGGATACGAGCTTGACGATCGTCCATGTATCGTCCAAAAATGAAATCGTATGAAACATCTCAAATAATTTTTGGACACGCGGCACACAATTGCATTATATAAAACCATGAAGTTAGCGGGATCATGGTTTCATATAACGATATTGTGGCGTTGATATTATATCAAACCATGATTTATTACACGCATCATGATTTGATATAATGAACTTGTTGGTTTTGCATTATATCAAACCACGAGTAGACTTGTATTTCATATGGTATGATGTAAAGTAGCTTTTCTGACAACATTATTTCAAATAATGAATCAAACGTTTGTGCATTATTTGTAAATACTGACATTTAAAGTCATTATATCATATAATTTACGCAAAATATTTTTCGGACATGCACAAGGCGTTCCATATGTATATACCTTTCAATGATAGGCTTATTCCCTTATTCGCCATACTCTCCTATTCTTCACACTTCTGTATAGTGTGCATGTATGCTTATTCCCTTATTCCCCTATTCTTCGTACTGCGGTATAGTGTGCATGTATGCTTATTCCCTTATTCCCCTATTCTTCATACTGCTGTATAGTGTGCATGTACATGTATGCTTATTCCCTTATTCCCCTATTCTCCATACTGCTGCAATAGTGTGCATGTATGCTTATTCCCTTATTCTTCATACTGCTGTTAGACAGTGTGCATATATGCGTATTCCCTTATTCCCCTATTCTTCATACTGCTGCAATAGTGTGCATGTATGCTTATTCCCTTATTCCCCTATTCTCCATACTGCTGCAATAGTGTGCATGTATGCTTATTCCCTTATTCCCCTATTCTTCATACTGCTGTATAGTGTGCATGTATGCTTATTCCCTTATTCTTCATACTGCTGTATAGTGTGCATGTATGCTTATTCCCTTATTCCCCTATTCTTCATACTGCTGTATAGTGTGCATGTATGCTTATTCCCTTATTCCCTTATTCTTCATACTGCTGTATAGTGTGCATGTATGCTTATTCCCTTATTCCCCTATTCTTCATACTGCTGTATAGTGTGCATGTATGCTTATTCCCTTATTCCCTATTCTTCATACTGATGTATAGCGTGCATGTATGCTTATTCCCTTATTCCCCTATTCTTCATACTGCTGTATAGTGTGCATATATGCTTATTCCCCTATTCTCCATACTGCTGCAATAGTGTGCATGTATGCTTATTCCCTTATTCCCCTATTCTTCATACTGCTGTATAGTGTGCATATATGCTTATTCCCTTATTCCCTTATTCTTCATACTGCTGTATAGCGTGCATGTATGCTTATGCCCTTATTCCCCTATTCTTCATACTGCTGTATAGTGTGCATATATGCTTATTCCCTTATTCCCCTATTCTTCATACTGCTGTATAGCGTGTATGTATGCTTATTCCCTTATTCCCCTATTCTTCGTACTGCTGTATAGTGTGCATATATGCTTATTCCCCTATTCTTCGTACTGCTGTATAGTGCGCATATATGCTTATACCCTTATTCTTCATACTGCTGTATAGCGTGCATGTATGCTTATTCCCTTATTCCCCTATTCTTCATACTGCTATATATAGTGCATGTGCATGTATATACCTTTTAATTATGCTTATTCCCTTATTCCCCTATTCTTCATACTGTTATATATAGTGTGCATGTATACCTTTCGATTATGCATGCTTATCACCGTTGGATTATCATCTTACAGTTCGTGAATAAGTTTGATTTTTAGTGGTTATATCTTGAAACTTTTGTAGTCAAAAGACAAAAGTGTCAGGTAAATGTGCCAACAAACCAACAATATATTCCCTTATTACGTGGGAATAAGAAAAATTATCGAAAGTAGTCGTCTTATTTTGGGCATGGTATACAAAAACCCTTCTTGACATTGGGTCGTATTTTTGCAAAACCTAAGGATCTATTGCGAAGGAACAGAGGAAAGACGCTATTTATTCCATTCCGTGCAAATGACTGTGATCAGGAGTACATCGGTGAGACTAAACGTCAGTTTCGTACGCGTTTAAAAGAACACCAAAAGGCTGTTTTCTTTTCAAAAAAGGAAAATTCAGCTTTATCGGAGCACGCGTGTGTAACCAACCATGAGATTGCGTGGGAAAATTCCAAAATTATCACCACTAATCCGCGGTACCATCAGAGACGTTGTCTGGAGGCTTGGCATATCAATAGCGCCCACGTCCCATTGAATCGCGTATCGCTATAGTGGGGGCTGCCCAAGGCTGATTGCGAGGCCAGCCAGTCTGAGGTTGGGAACAGCTTTATCCTCTGTCCATATTTCTTCACATCATGTATTGAATCGCGATGACGGTGGTTTATTACCAGAAGCTTATTTGCATCTTGTTAATAGATTACGTCATCATCGGTTCTATGAGGGTATAAATAGGGATCCTAACTTTACAACAATCACCCTTGATGAAGACACTAGATTGGAGTGTCGAAACGTTGGGTCATGGACAGTAACTTTTAAAGTTACGTTCAAAAAACTTTTTAACGCCAGAGTAGCGTCAAACTATGTCTGATTTATTACTTGGTTGCGTCTATTTATTTCATCTCGTCTTACTCCGATGAAGGGCTCTGCTCGAAACGTCAGTATTTTGTATATTGAGACTAGTTATATAATATTTTATTCTGTTAGTAGAAAACCACCAGCTGACCCTTACAAAGCTGTCGCTAATGGTAGTGTAAAGAAGAAAGGTAGTAAAGAAAATTATTGGATTAAACAAAATACTATGGAGTTAGAGCCATTGGATAAGAAAGGAAAAGGACAAGATCCTACTGTTGCACCTATTATTCCAAGGTAGTTAGTTATTAGTAATTCACAAATTCGTTAACGTTGCTTGATAGTCATTTTCCATACCATACTTTACTGTACCATACCATACCACACCATACCATACCATACCATATTGTACCATACCATACTGTACCATACCACACTGTACTATACCATACCACACCATACCATACCATATTGTACCATACCATACTGTACCATACCACACTGTACCATACCATACCACACCATACCATACCATATTGTACCATACCATACTGTACCACACCACACTGTACTATACCATACCATACCATACTGTACCATACCATACTGTACCATACCATACTGTACCATACTATACCATACTGTACCATACTGTACCATACTGTACCATACCAATACTTACCATGCATAATTTATTTTAGGAATGCTGATGAAATGAAACCACTTGATAGTCCTTTTCATTCGCGAAAAGATCCTCTCCTGGAAGAAAGTGACCACGAAAGTTTCCCACAAATGAAACATGGTTAGCTCTTTATCCCATCTTAAAACACCACACCCTTTTCAACTTCTCCTTTGCCTACTGTAACACCCCGCTTTAATTGCACCGAGTGAGCAGTTCCAACACAAGTTGTATAAAACACTGCACAGTGTCACAACCCTTTAATCGACTTACATCTCTCCTTGTATATTTCCTTTTTAAGATCGTGTATCTCCATCATCCTTCAATGATCCTTCATTAGACTTACAAGATAAAAACGAAGACCCCTATCTACCTCTTCCTGCTGTCGCTCCTAAACCCAAACCCATAAATATCTACAAATCTCCATTCTTGAAACAATCAGACGACTTTCCACCACTCCCAAAAGAGGTAACCACATTTTGTTTGTTTTTGGATATTTTTTATTTTCACTTCATCTTTTCGCTACAAACCACAGTACATCCGAGTAATGGAACTAATAGGGCCTATATTACTACCATTTGTAAACTACCGTTAGGCGAAAAGATTTTACAATTTGGGGATTTACATATTTGGGTCTTCCTGAGCAAAATCATAATATATCTTGTCAGCTGAAAATTTCATCTTCATGGACTTTTTTGCTGTTAAAGTTATCGCATGTGATGTCACAAGAGGCATTTTTGTGGCAAGTAACAAAAGAAAACTGGTTTGGAATGCCTCTTGTGACATCACATCCAGTAACTTTGACAGCGAAAAACTCCATGAAAATGAAATTTTCGGCTGACAATATATATATTACGATTTTGCTCAGGAAGACCCAAATATTACGGATATGTAAAATCCCCAAACGTGAGATAGGACCTTTAATGCATTTGTTTGCTTATCAAATTCAATTGTCTATTGTTATAAGCATGAGAACTGTCCAAAAATGGGTGATAAACTCGTATCTTCTCTCCTAACGGTAGCTTGTAAATGTTAATATTAACAGGCTGAGGTGGATAACACAAACCGAGGCCTTGATAATTCTCGATATCATGCGAAACCGAATCCAATAATTGTTTTATTATGCACAAGAAGTGCTAAAGCAATCCGCCGTCGAAATATATTTTCAACACTTCACCAAGAGGCTCCTTTTGTTCGGGTATTTCACTTATTTTCTTCGCTTTCAAATTGTCGTAGAAGATTCCTAGAGCTGTCTTCGTAGCTCGTTTTGTGTTCACTGTCTCCTTGTCATCTAATAGTTTCTTCAAATCGTTTTCTGTTACGTTGGCGAATCTTTTCGAAGAACCCGCCATTATCCCATTTTCTTTCGCCGTAAACAAGATGGCAACAGCAAGCTAGTAACAAGATATTGGAATAATGATGTCATAGCTACACTTTTTGAACCATAATATTGGAATAATATAATCTTACCAGCATAATATTACCAGCGGTCTCCCTTTCATGACGTCACTGGGGTTATTGTTGTATCTCTAGGCTTTGGATAATACCGATGATGATGGACCACCAACCTCCAGTGATTACGGCTCTGAAGAAATCGTTGCGCCTACTAGCACACCTGAACACCCCCCGGTGTCGTATTTGCCAAAAAGGTGCTCGAATGGTTACGTGAGTGTGGCGAGCGATTACGAGTATCCTCCTAAGGTATGGTATTGAGTGGAACTATTTGGCTTAGTTGGTAGAGTGTTGAAATAGATTATCAAAGGTCGTGAGTTGGATGATCTTGTAGCTCAACACTCTACCAACTAAACTACAAGATCATCCAACTCACAACCTTTGATACTCTAGTTCAACACTCTGCCAACTAAACTACAAGATCATCCAACTCACAACCTTTGATACTCTAGTTCAACACTCTACCAACTAAACTACAAGATCATCCAACTCACAACCTTTGATACTCTAGTTCAACACTCTACCAACTAAACTACAAGATCATGCAACTCACAACCTTTGATACTCTAGTTCAACACTCTACCAACTAAACTACAAGATCATCCAACTCACATCCTTTGATACTCTAGTTCAACACTCTACTAACTGAACTACAAGATCATCCAACTCACAACCTTTGATACTCTAGTTCAACACTCTACCAACTAAACTACAAGATCATCCAACTCACAACCTTTGATACTCTAGTTCAACACTCTACCAACTAAACTACAAGATCATCCAACTCACAACCTTTGATACTCTAGTTCAACACTCTACCAACTAAACTACAAGATCATCCAACTCACAACCTTTGATACTCTAGTTCAACACTCTACCAACTAAACTACAAGATCATCCAACTCACAACCTTTGATACTCTAGTTCAACACTCTACCAACTAAACTACAAGATCATCCAACTCACAACCTTTGATACTCTAGTCCAACACTCTGCCAACTAAACTACCTGACCATCCAACTCACAACCTTTGATACTCTAGTTCAACACTCTGCCAACTAAACTACAAGACCATCCAACTCACAACCTTTGATACTCGGCTAGTTCAACACTCTAGTTACAGTGTTGAACTAGAGTATCAAAGGTTTGGATGGTCTTGTATATTAGACTGGAGTGTCAAAGGTTGTGATCTGAATGACCTTACGACTTCCTATTTTTATTTCAGGACAACGCAAGCCAAATGTTCGAAGCCAGTGCTCTTCAAAATTTAATCAAAGACCTGGATGCGATTGTCGCCAAAGAAGATCGTGTATAAACACAGGGGCCTGGTAACCATCGTATCGTTGAGTGAACACATACAGTGAAGAAACATGAGATCTAGACTATCATCTCATAACCAGGTATATCCCTTGCCTGGCTTTATTAAATATCTATTTTTATAATTGCGCCACGCTGAACGAACTGTGGTCCACTTAGCAACGCTACCACAAAGACTTCAACAGTTGAGTGATGAAGAAATTATCGAAAAATCCTACAGCTCCACTTAAAAATATCTATGTAATATCTTTGTACATTCTTCCAAATATATGTTAGGTAAAATCACTGATCTTTAAATAAAGACTGGATCGACCAATTATTGAGCAACGATGCTGCGAAAAAATGAAGCATAGAATATTTCTCGGGGGCTATCTTGAATGGACCACGTTATATAGTTTTACTGTAGGCGATACTATCTGTCTCTGATCTTTTAAGATGCTAAAATCAGTTGTCGAGTAGCTGTTGTTGTCTTGTTGTTACCACACATGTCTATGAGCTGGGAGACACAGGTTCAAATCCTGGGTCAGACCCTCCACTCAGGGTCTTAAATATAATTGAGGAGTAAGTGCTGCCTTTGCAATAATACCAGCAAATGGTAAGACTTTCTGGTCTTCTCGGATAACGACCTTAAATCGTAGGCCCTCGGAACCCCTATCAATTGGGCTTCTAGGCTGTTGGGGTATTCCGTTCCCCTAAAAGAGTGATAATCTAATAAACTAAAACTAAACTAAATTATATGAAGCTGGGAATATTTCGTGGCGGCCATATTGGTATGACCCCGTGGTTACTCTAATATGGCCGCCACGCGCTAATTCCGGCTTCATAGTTACTGTTATGGAGCCGTAGTTTGTGTTCTATATTATGGGGAAACCTTCGACAACTGATTCATTTTAGAATCTTAAAGTACCCTGCGACGAAATATCGCATTACGTTTCATGGCATTTTTTGTTACAGAACATCATTTTAGGTTAATAAATGTTCCCATTTGCCTAAAAAATGAACAACAAACATTCTATCACAAGAAATTGATCAACCTTCAAAGTCGCCCAAATTTTGTCCGCCATTGCTGAAAACTTGTTCCAGACGAGCCCGCGATTCCACAGCAGAGTACGTGATTGTGAAGTCAGAGACTCAACACGTGACAAAGCTTTATGGAAATTATACAACAAGTTACAATAGAAAGTTTTCCCCAAGTAGCTTTATATTCATACACAACTAGCCATGACTCTTTGACGTCACTTCCTCTAATCGCAACCTAAGCGTCCGGAACATGTTCGAGTAATGGCGGCCGTATAATCTCGTATAAAAACAGTCTGAAAAGGCGACTTCCCATGCTCGCAATTGCTTGAAATTTGGCAAGTTAAGTAAGAACACCATGCTCTTTATAAATATGTAAAAATTCGGGATACCAAAAATTTGATCACAGGGGTAGTTTAAAAGATCAGAGACAGATAGTCTCTATCGCCTACAGTAAAACTATATAACGTGGTCACTCCAAGATGGTCGCCACGAGCTACTTCCTGCTTCATAGTTGCTATTATGGAGCCGTAGTTTGTGTTCTATATTACGGGAAAACCTTGGACAACTGATTGATTTTAGCATCTTAAAAGATCAGAGACAGATAGTCTCTGTCGCCTATAGTAAAACTATATAATAATAATAATAATAATAATAATAATAATAAAAGACGTATTAGGAGCATTATACAATAGTCTCAATGCTCTTACAACAATATACTCTTAATTTTACTTATAAAACTAATTACAGTTTCATAAGATAAAGCCTACTACATATATTACCACTATGAACAAAAAACTATTAATTTTAAAAAAGAAAAGTCTTAAGTGCTGACTCAAAACTACTTAACATATCAAAGCTTCTAATTTCCTGTGGTAATGAATTCCACAATTTTGGTGCTGCAACTGAGAATCATGTTCTGTCTCTATGAGTCACCGTTTTGGATGTTGGCTCAAGTAGCAGATTTCGGTTAGATGATCTTAAAGGACGAGTAGGTTTATATTTAGTTAATAAATCAGTAATATAAACAGGCGCCTGGCCATGAAAAGCCTATATAACGTGGTCCCAACAAGATGGCCGCCACGAGCTACTTCCGGCTTCATTTTCTGAACAATAGTTGCTCGATCCAGTCTTTATTTAGTGATCAGTGGTTAAAATGAAGATTCTTGTTTCAATTATCTAATCACTTACCATTGTCTACATAGAAGAAGCATTTGAAATTTGAGTTTGATGACGTCATTCGTGACGTAAGCGAAATCAATTTTCGTTTATATTTCATGAAGTATCACTTGGACAATGATGAAACTTAACAGCAATATTAGAATTGCGCTGACCAACTTGCCAGTCAAGTTTCATTATTGTCCAAGTGATACTTCATGAAATATAGACGAAATTTGATTTCGCCGACGTCACGAATGACGACACAATTTCAAATTCCAAATGCTCCAATTTGGACAACCGCAAGTGATAGTTAGAAAATTGAATTTTTGCTAAAATAATTCGAGAAACGAATAACACTTTAACCATAAGTTTAGTTCCACTGCGTTAAACCTTCCCTTTTTGACAAAAACAATACCCGTAAAAACACAAAAACGTTTGGAAGAAACATATTCAAGAAACATATCCATTTGTCCATAATGGTTTTGGGATTTTACAAATTTGTGATCTTTGGAATCTCTTGAGAAGAATTGTAAAATATCTTGTCGTGCGAAAATTTCATATTCATATCATAAAGTGATTTACTATTCACAGGAAATGACGTCAAAGCAGAGACACGGAAAAACATTGCACATTGATTCAGCAGTGAAATACAATGAAAGTTTGGGAATTGAGCGAATTTTGTCTAAACAGGTGTGTTTAAAGTTCAGAGCCAAACTTTCTTTGTATTTCACTGTTGAAAATGACAAAATGACGTGTTCTGCATCGGGATAAAACTTATTTCAATTCATAACATCAGGCTAAAACCACAATAGACATTTGCATTTCTATTTACACTTAGAAATTCGTTATACTGAATTCCTCAGCCTGATGTTATGAATTGAAATAAGTTTTATCCCGACGCAGAACGCGTCATTTTGATGCGCAGTCGACATTGCGAACTGGCTTATTATTGTGGAATGATTTCGCGTGTCCCTGCTTTGATGTCATTTCCTGTGAATAGTAAATCAAAAAGGCATGAAGATGAAATTTTCGAACGACAAGATATATTACATTTCTTCTTGGTAGAACCCAAATATTACGAATATGTAAAATCTCCCGGATAGCCACTTTAAAAACTACAGAATTTGTTGTTGTGGTACGGTTATTGTGTTGTTGTGGTTTTCGTACTAGCTCATTCAAACATACGTTTCCATTTTCTTGTATTTCGAAGTAGATTTGAATTGGGGTTAAAAAGTAGAAAGGAAAACCCATCGTTTACCGCAGTGGTGGCTCTTTTACAGTTCGAAGAAATCCTTTGATTTCTTTTAATGTTGATGTTTGCATAACTGCGCAGTTAAGGTTAGACCCCATTGATACGATGCCAGAGCGAGTTTTAAACGCACAAGGAGCTGTTTACATGAATCTGGATTGAGTTTCATTCCTGATTGAACTCATACCATTTCTGTTTAAAATCCCTTTAGGTGTTTACATGAATCCGGAATGAGATGCAGCTCAATCCGGATTGAGTTCATTCCGGTTCTCATTCCGGATTTAGTTTCATTCCAGATTGAGTTTCACCGTAATTATCGGCATCGTGTGAATGGGGTCTGGAAATGACTGATGACTTAAAATAACTTAAAATAACTTAAAACTCGTTAAGATTACTGTTTTATACTTGTGTATATGAATTACGAATATAACAAGAAAAAGTTTATTCTATGAGAGTTAGAATATTTTATGCCGGGGTAACCTACCTGTGTGCGAAAAAGCCCAGTTACTTAAAGTTAAGATTCGACGAGATAAGTGCTTCTCAAATTATTTCCCAACGCAACCAGGTGATAAATCAGACATAGTTTGACGCTACTCTGGCTTTAAAAAGTTTTTTGAACGTAACTTTAAAAGTTACTGTCCATGACCCAACGTTTCGACACTCCAATCTAGTGTCTTCATCCGGGGTGATCGTTGTAAGGATCCCTATTTATACCCTCATAGAACCGATGATGACGTTATCTATTAACAAGATGCAAATAAGCTTCTGGTAATAAACCACCGTCATCGCGATTCAATGGGGCGTCTCTGATGGTACCGCGGATTAGTGGTAATAATTTTGAAATTTTTCCACGCAATCTTATGGTTGGTTGCGCACGCGTGCTCCGACAAAGCAGAATTTTCCTTTTTTGAAAAGAAAATAGCCTTTTGGTGTTCTTACGCGTACGAAACTGACGTTTAGTCTGACCGATGTACTCCTGATCACAGGCATTGCGGTTGTATGCGGGTATAAATAGAGATCCTAACTTTACACTGATGAAGACACTAGATTGGAGTTTTAAAAATTTAACTCCAAAATTATTACCACTAATTCGCGGTACCGTCAGAAGACGTTGTCTGGAGGCTTGGCATATCAATAGCGCCCACGCCCCATTGAATCACGATGACGGTGGTTTATTACCAGAAGCTTATTTGCATCTTGTTAATAGATAACATCATCATCGGTTCTATGAGGGTATAAATAGGGATCCTAACTTTACAACGATCACCCCTGATGAAGACACTAGATTGGAGTGTTGAAACGTTGGGTCATGGACAGTAACGTCAAAAAACTTTTTAAAGCCAGAGTAGCGTCAAACTATGTCTGATCAGTGGTTGTAGTGTGATGATGGTGATAAAGTGATGGTAAGGCTAGAAACATAAATGAATTGGTGCTTTGCTTTGCAAGAAGTGAATTTTATTTTGATTATAGAGATGGTATATATTTTTGGGAATTCAATTGATTACATGAAGTACATGTTATGAAGTAATTTCATTTCCTGTTCCAATTATTTTCTCATCTTTGATTCAAATTGTTCTCCAATGATTGACAATCTGCGACCTTGTTCCACTGTCCTGTGGAGAAGAAAAAGGAATAGTCTGTACGAACTGATAACTATAGCCACTCCTTCTCCTGCGCTCTTTGTTTTTGATGGTGATGATGGTGGTGATGATGATGGTGGTGATGATGATGGTGGTGGTGATGATGGTGGTGGTGATGATGATGGTGGTGGTGATGATGATGGTGGTGATGGTGGTGGTGGTGATGATGGTGGTGATGATGGTGGTGATGGTGATGATGATGGTAGTGGTGATGATGGTGGTGGTGATGGTGATGATGGCGATGATGGTGGTGGTGATGATGATGGTGGTGATGATGATGGTGGTGGTGATGATGGTGGTGGTGATGATGATGGTGGTGATGATGGTGATGATGGCGATGATGGTGGTGGTGATGATGATGGTGATGATGATGGTGGTGATGATGATGGTGATTATGGTGATAATGATGATGATAATGGTGATGGTAATGGTGTTGGTGGTGATGATGATGGTGGTGATGATGATGATGATGGTGGTGGTGGTGATGATGATGGTGATGATGGTGGTGGTGATGATGATGATGGTGATGATGATGATGGTGGTGATGATGATGGTGATGATGATGGTGGTGGTGATGGTGATGATGGTAGTGATGGTGATGATGGTGGTGATGATGATGGTGGTGATGGTGATGGTGGTGATGATGGTAATGATGGTGATGGTGGTGATGATGTTGGTGATGATGATGGTGATGGTGGTGATGATGATGATGGTGCTGGTGATGATGGTGATGATTATGGTGATGATTATGGTGTTGGTGGTGATGATGGTGGTGATGGTGGTGATGATGGTGGTGATGATGATGGTGGTGATGATGGTGGTGGTGATGATGATGGTGGTGATGGTGGTGGTGGTGATGATGGTGGTGATGATGGTGGTGATGGTGATGATGATGGTGGTGGTGATGATGGTGGTGGTGATGGTGATGATGGCGATGATGGTGGTGGTGATGATGATGGTGGTGATGATGATGGTGGTGGTGATGATGGTGGTGGTGATGATGATGGTGGTGATGATGGTGATGATGGCGATGATGGTGGTGGTGATGATGATGGTGATGATGATGGTGGTGATGATGATGGTGATTATGGTGATAATGATGATGATAATGGTGATGGTAATGGTGTTGGTGGTGATGATGATGGTGGTGATGATGATGATGATGGTGGTGGTGGTGATGATGATGGTGATGATGGTGGTGGTGATGATGATGATGATGGTGGTGGTGATGATGATGATGGTGATGATGATGATGGTGGTGATGATGATGGTGATGATGATGGTGGTGGTGATGGTGATGATGGTAGTGATGGTGATGATGGTGGTGATGATGATGGTGGTGATGGTGATGATGGTAATGATGGTGATGGTGGTGATGATGTTGGTGATGATGATGGTGATGGTGGTGATGATGATGATGGTGCTGGTGATGATGGTGATGATTATGGTGATGATTATGGTGTTGGTGGTGATGATGGTGGTGATGGTGGTGATGATGGTGGTGATGATGATGGTGGTGATGATGGTGGTGATGATGATGGTGGTGATGATGGTGGTGATGATGATAAAAGCAAACAACTACTCGACATACTCTTGTTCTTGTGCCAATGATGCTCTCCGTTCTCCACTTTTCCGAATATCTCGAAGAACATTTTGTCGAGCTTTTAAGAACTGTACTTGCTTCACATTCTGCTTCAAGCTTTCGGACTAAAAAACACAATTAGGGATAATTATGCACTGTGCTTGTGTCTTTCAATATTTCATTCATCTTTACTTTGTTGTCATAGTATGATGGCCAACAATTATGAAGGGGAATTGCAATAAAAATACTTTTAAATAAAATAAATGGTCTTTAGGTATATTTATTGTTTTATTTGGAAGAACTATTAAAATGATAAAGTAACTTCTTTTGAAGATTTTCGTTTCTTCGCTTTCTTTTTGAAATATTTCAGTTTGTTTGATACGCAAATGTCTGGAATTTCGTGACATATGCATAATGACTTATCGGAGAATGTTATATATCTTTCATGAAATGAAAACACTAAAGTGTGAATAACATGTGTGCGTGTTTCTCCCGCAACACCAAACTTCTTGATTTTAAAGGATTTCGTTTGAGAATGAAAGTGATGCATGTGTGACGAAATTCCAGACATTTGTATATCAAACAAACTGAAATATATCAAAAACAAAGCGAAGAAGCAAAAATCTTCAAAAGAAGTTACTTTATCATTTTAAAAGTTCTTCCAAATGAGACAATAAATTTTTTTAACGTTATAGGCTCAATGACGAGCACATCGACATTTTCGTGTTAATCCCACCCCCTAGCTTGCTAATATCTGCCACTCCTGTTAGAACTTGACTTGGTGTTTACAATTATCTTCGCTACCTGCACATGACCACACGTATCCAAGAGCTGTTTCTGGACATTCAACAACAACTCCATAGTTTCTTGTCTGTCTGCGTCCACGCAATTCTGATGTTCTTGTTCCTCACGGACACGGCGTGCTCTCTCTGCACTCGCTTGGCGGTCCGCCATCCTACTCGATGCCGTCCGCACTAGTTCTTCTTGCATGCGAGTTTTCATCTCAGCAGTACTGTTCATTTGCGTCACTTGTCTCACTTCGTTGTCTTTCTGGAGAGAGGAAAATGACAGAGATATTGAAGTGTGTTTGAAATGAAAATGTCTATTACTTTAAAGGGATGCTCCAGCCAAAATACAAATGTAGTTGATATGAAAGATCTTACTGACTTTAGTTTATTTCCAAAGTTTCAGCATTCCTATCAATTTACTTAAAAAGATATGGCTAGTTGAAGTTGGAGAGTTTGTCCAATTTCGACGCCATATTTGTTTCTTAAATATGACATCACTGACTGATTCTATCTCGTATTATGCCTATAATAAGCTCCTCTACTTTCCTGCATGAGGAACTAAATAGTTTATTTCGACTAATTTTCGTCCAAAGAACATTCACAACAGCTATCACTATGTGATCGCCATCAAAACAACTCCACTGCCGATAAAGAATCACTCAATGACGTCATATTTTCAAAACCAATATGGCGTCAAAATCTTCAACTAGCGACCTTAAAATTTACTATCTTCAAACGAAAGAATCGTGAAGAGAATACAAGTGATGTCATCCGACGTCTCACTATGACGTCACAGTATGACGTCACATTGATGTCACACTATGACGTCACATTTAACGTCACACTGACGCGTCACCAAAGGTAATTAGAAATTCACAACTACCTGGAGTTTGGAGAATAAGCCCAGGAGTTGCTCTTGTACGTCCACCAGCATGTCACGTGAGCTATCGGTCATCAAACTGCGCATGCGTTCGTCGTTGGACGTTATCCTCTGCTGCCGTCCCTTGATCGACATCTGTTTCACGGTAGCGACCGCTGACATGCGTCGGATGTCTTGCAGCACCTGTTCCTTGCTGTCTTCGCTTTTCTTTTGAGTGGCGGATTTCTTTGATTCCTTCGATCTCTGCCATGAAAAATGAAGGTTAGAGAAATAACAGGGCAATGAGAATGTTGTTACGCACTTTATTTTCTAGAAATTTTACTTCTGTTAAAGCTTTTTAAATACACTTTTTAAATACACTTTTTAAATACACTCTTGTTCACCTGTCCGTCCATTTATTCGTGTCTACCCAGTTCTCCATCAGTCCTTCCTTCCATCCATCCATCCAACCATTCGTCCATCTGTCTGTCTGTCTGTCCGTCTCAGTCTGTCTGTCTCAGTCTGTCTGTCTCAGTCTGTCTGTCTCTGTCTGTCTGTCTCTGTCTGTCTGTCTCTGTCTGTCTCGGTCTGTCTGTCTGCCTCCATTTATCTTTCCATCCTTCAACCCATCCATTCCCTCATCCCTCCAACAATACATTTATCCATACGTCTACTCCATTCGTCCGCCATCCATACATCACCCTTCTATCCCCACATCACCCTTCTATCCCCCACATCACCTATCCTATCACCCTTCTATCCCCACATTACCCTTCTATCCCAACATCACCCTTCTATCCCCGCATCATATCACCATTCTATCCCCACATCACCCTTATATCCCACATCATCCTTTTATCCCCACATCACCCTTCTATCCCAACATCCTTTTATCCCACATCACCTTCTATCCCCCACATCACCTTCTATCCCCACATCACCCTTATATCACCCTTATATCCCACATCACCCTTATATCCCCACATCACCCTTCTATCCCCACATCACCCTTCTATCCCCACGTCACCCGTCTATCCCACATCATCCTTCAATCCACACATCACCCTTCTACCCTCGCATCACCTTTCTATCCCCACATCACCCTTCTCTCCCCACCAACATGCGCTACACGTCATCTTCACACTCACCGTCATACTCTTGAATGCGCTCTTCAGACTTAAATGTACTTTCGATAGTTTCTCGTTTGTCTCTGCGAGTTCTACTTCATTCTCAGCCTCCCCTTTGATCAACTTTTCAGCCTCCTCTAACTTTCTCTTCCGTTCATTTTCAACTTCTTCTTCCACAGTCTTCAGCGCAGAACGTCGCAACAACTCTTCATGCATCAGTTCTTTAGCATCTTCAACTTTGTGATGAAGTTTCTCCGATTCTGTCTGGTATTTTGCCTTAAAACAAATTCGAAGGACAAATCTCCAGATATAGATGAATGAATAATACTCTAGCTGAATTAATTCAGTTTTAAAACTGGCCAGTAAGACTATAGAACATAAAACAGTAAAATGTAACCCTTATAATATATGGTGCGGTATCGAGGACAAAAGGTATGACGACTCTGAACAGAAGATCCGTCATTGTTTCATGACATGATGATATTAACAAATAATTTCCCTTGACGCTACTCTGCCTTTAAAAAGTTTTTTGAACGTAACTTTAAAAGTTATTGTCCATGACCCAACGTTTCGACACTCCAATCTAGTGTCTTCATCAGAGGTGATCGTTGTAAAGTTAGGATCCCTATTTATACCCTCATTGAACCGATGATGACGTTATCTATTAATAAGATGTAAATAATCTTCTGGTAATAAACCACCGTCATCGCGATTCAATGGGGCGTGGGCGCTATTGATATGCCAATCCTCCAGACAACGTCTCTGATCGTAGCGCGGATAGTGAAGGTTACATATGTGTACAACCTGTAACCTGATGACTAGTGAGATGCTCTAACTATTGAGCTACATGGACTAAGATAATGAGTGAAACATCCAGGCCAACCGCTTTTCCGACATTCCACTGAGGATGCAAAATCCCCTGGGAACGAGGTTGTTTATGCTTACGTCATGAAATGCAAACAAATGCAACAACTCCTCATGTACTCCTGTCTTGGTTTTAATAGTCTCTATCGTCTCTTCGTCTCCATTCATTTCTTCTATTCTCCGTTTCCGTTCTTTTTCAAGCTCTTCCCTCATTGTCAAAAGTGTTTCACTTGGTGTGCCTTTCGCTAGATTTGGTGTTACAACAACAAACTCTTTTTGACTACGAAGTCCTTCACTTCGCAATCTTGCTACGTCCTGGAATTAATAGGAATGATATTAAACAATTATTGGATGAGGCTGAGCATGATATCAAGAATTATCTAGATCGAGGTCAATCTTCCGGAAACAGACAGCGACAGACAGACAGCGACAGACAAACAGCGACAGACAGACAGCGACAGACAGACAGACAGCGACAGACAGACAGACAGACAGCGACAGACAGACAGACATACAGACAGACACACACACACACACACACACACACAGCGAAAGTTCGCCGAGATCGTTTGTTGCTTCGCCGAGTAGGCTTCTTCCTTTGCTTATTCACGATAGGTATTGAACTACTTTTGTTGTTTATCAGAGCCATTGTGTTTACACTGACCAACATTTTGGTGAGGTTCTTGTGTGTAAATTACACATACTATACGAATTTGAACGAAGACAGTGTCAGTGTGTTTGCAATGACCGACATTTTTGGCCAGGCGTTATATTTTGTGTTTCAGTGGTCGGCTTATGTGGCTTAAATTTAATAGTGATACTGCCAGGTAGTTTCAAAATCGCTTAATATTTTAGCCGAAATAATTGTATATCGAAACTTATGAACCTAGTACGGGTATTAATGTTTACCGTTGCACATATTTCTCATATTATATCCTAAACAAACGCGTCTCAATTAACTCAAACATGATCAACACCTTCGCTAAACTTTCGTAGATATAACAGTGAAAGAAATACGATTTCAGACATTGCTAGCCTACAACCTATATGATTTGAATACACTTATAATTTCCAAATATGTTTAAAATATTTGCCCCTATATTCCGCAGTATATCGTGACAACTTAGCGCGAAACTATCTTCTGGTTCAGCACCCATTCTTATAGCCTCGGACATACTCACAAAGAATGGACACAAGCCAATGAACTTACTTATCTCATATTTCTCTGTAACTCAAATGTCAGCAGACACACGTACGCGTTGCGTGTCTATTTTTTTAAATATTAAAATTTAGATAGTTGTTCTATCGCCTTTCCAAGGTCCTTTCTAAAACCCTACTTTCCAGTGTTGTGTTTTTCCACACGTGCATAAACAGTGGAATAGTTGAACAAAATAATTGTAATTCTCGTGCATTCAAATTACCTTGTGCTGACCAAAATGCCGTTGAAGCGTGTCTTGCATTGTTTTCAACTGGCCTTTGATTACTTCGGTATCAAGATCACAATCATCGTCGTCCATAATGTTGCCTCTTTCTATTTTATTTCTATTTTTCTCTTCTCATTAAATGCGCAAGCTTTTACGGCAGTCGTGCGCGTTTGTGACGTCATCAAAGTTAGAAGGCGCGCTTATAAGCCCCCCGGTAATAAGCCCGCCGGTTATAGGCCCAGCTGTTGGTTAACAGAAAATCTTTTCGATTATGCCCTGTAGACTTCTTTCATAATGGCACCCAAATTAAATATTAAATGTTTTATCGGGTGTATAAAACACGAGGCGATAGCTAATTTAGATCTGATAAAATGTGACGTGACGTGAAACTGTTTGGACGTGCACTGAAGTGCTCCGCGAATTATTTCGTATTTCATTTTTTCCTGTACGATTTTGAGCGGGATACTTCTCAAAGTGGTCGGTGAGGTGTTCTTCTATTGGAGTCTGTGAGGCTCCATGTGTCCTTTTCGCAATCTAAATAATGTTTAGTGAAATACCGGATTGTCTATACCGAGATCTTTAACGTTTGTTTTTCAAGCTCGCGCAAAAACGGTTGGTCTTCACACGCAAGCAAACGAAGCACGCTACGTATAGACCTCTTTCATAATGGCACCCAAATTAAATACCGGGTGACCCAAAAAAAAGTACTCCGGTTTGATTCATAATAACTTCTAAACCACTGAAGCTATTAAACTGAAATAACTTTCATTAGATAGATGGAAGACTAGCTTAGATTTTGATATATTACAGTTGTATTTTACTTACAAATTCACGGAGATATTAATGTTCAAAATAGGTAGCATATTTCTGGATGTGTCTAAAATATGCAAAAAACGCCGTATCAAATACTTAATGTTGGATGTCTCTGGGGAGTTGCATGTTATGTCTTATGGAGTTATGGTTTGATTGTGTTTCATAATTCTGAGTTTATTCTGAACATGAACAAATTTGCAATGTACCACATGATCAGCAACCGCAGAATTTAGAAGAGCTTCGCAGCATGCCGTAATCTAGAACAACGAATGATCCATGACTCCTTCGACGCAATGGTGTCACGGGCTAGGCAGTGCATTCGTGCTAGAGGACACGCGATTCCGAACGAATAAATCTTGCTTGTATTTTGCAAATAATAATACTTCGTTTCATAATAAACAATTTGTCAAGTGGCATTTATTTACTGCT
The DNA here is from genome assembly GCA_035772405.1 of Chrysogorgia sp. JL179-B06. Lineage (NCBI taxonomy): Eukaryota > Metazoa > Cnidaria > Anthozoa > Scleralcyonacea > Chrysogorgiidae > Chrysogorgia > Chrysogorgia sp. JL179-B06. The sequence continues at coordinate 290,001 of JAYKKM010000253.1, forward strand.
AATAGTGCGTGTTTCAGTTGAGCAAAGCTTGATTAATATTTGATACGGCGTTTTTTGCATATTTTAGACACATCCAGAAATATGCTACCTATTTTGAACATTAATATCTCCGTGAATTTTTAAGTAAAATACAACTGTCATATATCAAAATCTAAGTTAGTCTTCCATCTATCTAATGAAAGTTATTTCAGTTTAATAGCTTCAGTGGTTTAGAAGTTATTATGAATCAAACCGGAGTACTTTTTTTTGGGTCACCCGGTATTCTTTTATATTCATTTAAATTCGCCTTTCTGACCTCGTTCGTGTGTCAAAATTCCAAAGAATCTTCGCTTTGTAACGAGGCCAGAAAGGCTAATTTGCATGCATATAAAAGAATATTTAAACTGGCCGCCATTATGAAAGAGGTCTATGCTGACAACAGTGCGCGTGCTTCAATTTGATCTGTGCGCGTGCGTGAAGTAATTAACTTGGAATAAAACTCATCGAACTGTCAACTGTAGACACACGCGCCATGATTTTGATCCGAACAATCCACGTTATCCTTTTTGTTTGGTTGGTTCTTCGCGGGATTCGTCAACTGAGGAGTACCGAGTGGCCTTGTTACGTAATAATTAATAATAATTAATAGTTGGCTTTATCTTATAATGAAACTGTATTAGTTTTATAAGTAACATTAAGAATATATTGTTGTAAGAGCATTGAGACTATTGTATAACGCTCCTAAAACATCTTTATTATTATTATTATTATAAAACAGTGCTGCTGCGAGTGTTTTGAACGGCTTCGAAAACGACTGCATATAAATAACCAACTATTTCAGTGATTCAAGCCATTTTCGCCGAGAAAATCGAAGGAAAAGTTTATGTAAATCAGGATGAATCACATATATAAATACATGATACGCAACCTCGCGTACCCAGGGCATTTTGCCTCCACGGCGGAAGGTCGGCGTAAATGGCCCTGGGATCGGCTGGTCCATTCTATAATCCGATTGGCTTGTCATAAAACTCAATTAATTCAGCCGAGTATAATCTATTCATCTAAATCTGAATGCTGTCTTCAGATTTTACAGCAAATTCGAAGTGATAGCTTTCGCTAAATTGGGTATATGCTTCTTCATACCTTTTGTAAGAGATAACCATGGATGTATGGTGGATTATTAAGCTTGTTAGCTGCTTTTATGCCGACGAATGCTGACATGAACAACTCTGAAGAGTATTGAACATTTCCAATTATTCAGGTCAACAAAGTAGACAAAAGCAAAAGACCACAAAAATTATCATAACCCAGAAATTCTGGGTGTCATGTGACCGGCCGATCCCAGGGCCATTTTCGCCGACCTTCCAGCATGATCGGTCATGATTTTCCTTTGTGTTTTCTTCATGAATGATTAATGCTTTTTGAAATTCATTTAAATTAGCCTTTCTGACCTCGTTCGTGTGTTTGTAATTCCAAAGAATCTTTGCTTTGTAACGAGGCCAGAAAGGCTAATTTGCATGGATATAAAAGATCATTTAGACTGTCTAGTGTCTGCCATTTGAAAGAGGTTTACAAGCCGAAATAGCGTGTAAGTAGTCTAACGTTTTGAGTGAAGGCCCTTCGTTTTATGTTTCACTCTCTGACGAAGGGCTTCGCTCCAAAGTAAGACTACTTACGAATTTGTTACAAATTCGACATTCAGATTGGCTGAGCTACCAGTGGTCTATTGGTGATAGACCACTAGTAGCGTTATCCAATCACAAACCTTCTTATAACTGGAATATTCCTATCCTGACCAATCAGAAGCCACAAGATATTCACGCGTCCGCTAAAATATATATATGAGTGATGAAATCATGAAAACATTGGCCCGAAAGTTCTCTATCTATCTCTCTATATGTCCTATATGTCTCTCTCTCTCACTCTATCTATCTCTATCTATCCCTATCTCTCTTTATCTCTTTATATGTCCTATATGTCTCTCTATCTATCTCTATCCATCTCTCTATCTCTCTCTATGTCTCTCTATCTCTCTCTATGTCTCTCTATCTCTCTCTATCTATCTCTCTCTATCTCTCTCTATCTCTCTATATGTCTCTATATGTCTCTCTATCTCACTCTATATATCTCTATCTATCTATCTATCTATCTCTCTATCTTTCTCTATCTCTCTCTATTAGGGCTCTGGCCAACCTTCGTACACAGCTGGGTCTTATGTCCGGCCCCCCTGCGCGCACCCGGGAAGCTGAGAAAAACTGGGGGCGAGAATTTGGCGGGAAACTCATTGTTGATTACTCTTTGCTTGAAGCAGACTATAATAGAAGTCAGTAATTTACGAATTTTAAAGTCTTTTGTAGTTCACGATGGGTCAAATGGTTTCCACAACGTTACAAACAGTCTCACAGTTCGTTTATAAGTCTACGAACGAACGAATCCCTAGAACTTTACTGTTTAGTAAACTGAGTGAGAGCGCCATTGCTCCAAGTCGTGGTTCACCTGATGCTGCTGGCTTAGACTTATATGCTGCTCATGATGCTGTTATACCTGCCCAAGGAAAGGTGTTAGTGAAGACAGACATAGCTATAGCTCTTCCCCAAGGATGCTATGGAAGAGTCGCACCAAGGTGGGTAGAGCTTGAATGTAGAAATAGAATTCGACCTTGTTGTTGTCACTTTGGGTCACGTTGAGTTTATGAAATGTCTCTTGAAAACAAGAAATTATTATTAATCAATGCTTTACAACTCAACAAAAATCGTTTTAAGACTTTCCAAATTATTGAGTGGGGAGGGGTGGGGTCCGTACATAGCGGCGGGGGGGGGGGGGGGGGGGGTTAGCGTAGCACTTAGCAGAGGCAACTGTCCCCCCCAGAAAAAAACAAGATAATGGTTTTTATAAGGTTGATTATCAATTTATTATGAGTATTTATTATATTAGTTATTATTATTATTATTATATTATATATCAGACAATTATTTAGTTTGAGTGCTGAAATGACCAGCTGATGGCCTAGTGGTTATACATGGTCAATTCTTCCTGTAACCATCCCCCCCTCCCCCCGGGCAATACCCAGGGGATTTGTATTTTTTATCAAAGCTCATTGCAAATTCCCCACCCCTGGGACTTTGACAATTCCCCCACCCCCGGGCAAGCCTGAAACAATACAAAAACACACGAGTTTTAACACATCAAATGTAAATTTAACTAGTAACCAGTGGCTCATTTCTGTTGCTGCTTCCTTTGAGCTTTAGTTCGTTTCGCTTTTTCAGCCCTCCCCCCCCCCCCCAGTACGTTGATTTTCAGCAACTTTTTTTCGTTGCCATTTTGGATACAAACAATTTACTTTAGTCACCAGACTTCCAAGGGTGGGCCCCTTTCCCCACCCTATACCCCTGGGCAAAAAATAATAAAACAATTCCCCACCCCCGGGATTTGATTTTCTGCATTGTCCCTGGGGTTGCCAGGGGGGATGGTTACAGGAAGAATTGATCCATGCATTACCACACATGTCTATGAGCTGGGAGACAGGTTCAAACTCTACTCAAATACGATGTAAAACAGAAATAATTTGTTTTGAAAATTTCAAGTTGAAATGCATATATTGGTTTCAACTGATACTTAATATGCTATGACCATGCAGCGATTTTGTTAAGAGCGCGCGGTAGAACGTTGGGTATGTGTGGCAGCACGCGCAACATCGTAAACTAGATTGGGTACCAGCCAGCAAACTGCAGACTCCATTATGGTGCCTAGTGCAAAAAGATTCCGTCAAGTGTGAACTGGCGAATGTGTAAGGTATAAATCATAACCGTGTCTTCATGGTTTTACTTTTGTGATTCAGTGGCTTAAATAAGATGACTGCAGAATTTATCTTTAAAAAAGTCTAAATATTACCAGACCTTACAGATAAATTTTTTCAGAATATTCCTCCCAGAAATGCACTCCTGGAGTTTTCAAAATCCCCTAGAGAGGTTTGTGGCAAACTTGTGAACACAAACTTCATCGGTTCTATGAGGGTATAAATAGGGATCCTAACTTTACAACGATCACCCCTGATGAAGACACTAGATTGGAGTGTCGAAACGTTGGACAGTAACTTTTAAAGTTGCGTTCAAAAAACTTTTTAAAGCCAGAGTAGCGTCAAACTATGTCTAATAATTGTCTCCACAGATCTGGTTTGGCGTGGAAACACCATATTGATGTCGGCGCTGGCGTGATTGATCGTGATTACCGTGGCAACGTAGGAGTAGTCATGTTCAACTTGAGTCAGGTTGATTTCCAAGTTAATCACGGAGATAGAATTGCACAATTGATTATCGAAAGGATTTGTACCCCAGAACCAGAAGAAGTAGAGGTATGAGATTAGTAATTAAACAGACTTTGCCACCATTTTGTGCAGGCAGATTGTGAAAATTTCATAGGCTTATGCAGGAAAATTAATAATTTCCAAGGTAGAAGTGCAAAAATTGGCATCCACGACAGTCAATGAAAGCTTTTCTTTTACATTTTTCACCTATTCTAGATAGCAATTACGTGGCTGCAGGCAAATATTTTTACAAAAAATAAATGGTTGTGGGTAATGTGTGTGAAAATTGCTTGGCCATTGGAAATGGTAGTGTAAATCCTGCAACTGAGATCTTGGTTGTGCGATACAAATTTTTGATGAAATGTTGGAAACGTAGTATGTATTTGTTGTTATGTGTTGTTTTGAATTGCCACACACAAGCTTGTTCAAAGTAGGTGATAATCATAAATCACACTTTGGCAGCAGTGCATGTGTCGTTCGTATAACCTTTTTTTTTGCTATATCACTACACCGGGATGTCAGTTTCTGTCAGACACTTTATATAGTGTCCATATCTAATTCCTTTAGTCCGTCGGGGCCATGAGGTGATCTGTAGAAGTATTACAATATATGGGTTGTTGTTTGCTTTTCTCCACACGGGCAAGTAACAGAGATGTCACATAGGCAGTAGCGATTTCACATTGAAAAAGATATGGGTGCTGTCAACTTTAGCCGGTTTTACACGTTTCCAGCACAACTACGAGGAAGTAGTTGATCACATGTGTGATCACACGCTTATAAGCCTGCTGCTATTATGGTATTACCATGGTAACACTTGGGTTGTTTTCGTGTAGAGCCTGGAGGAGACCGAGAGAGGTGCTGGTGGATATGGGTCAACTGGAAAAAACTGAACTGGTTTACCACTCTGGTTTATCAAGATCTCATTCGAACATCTTGGACAATCAAGAAACCCTACATCTTTATGCTTATAATTACGACTTTCAAATGGCTAGAATATTTATAGCAATTTTGTTTTGTTGAAAAACATTGAATTGTACTTATAGTACATGCAAAGATATTCCATATTCTGCTAGGATAAATACCTGTAGCCTTATATCAAATATGTAACTTTATGTAGTTTGCCTATTTTCCATTTAAAATACCTATCTGGGGTTTTGGGATTTTACATATTTGTGATCTTTGGAATCTCTTGAGAAGAATTATAAAATATCTTGTCGTGCGAAAATTTCATCTTCATACCTTTTACCCCGCTAAAGTGATTTACTATTCACAGGAAATGACGTCAAAGCAGGGACACGCAAAAACACACTGATTCAGCAGTGAAATACAATGAAAGTTTGGGAATACTTTCTTTGTATTTCACTGTTGAATTAGTGTGCAATGACTTCGCGTGTCCCTGCTTTGACGTCATTTCCTGTGAATAGTAAATCAACTTCAGCAGGGAAAACAGGCATGAAGATGAAATTTTCGAACGACAAGATATATTACATTTCTTCTTGGTAGAACCCAAAGATTACGAATATGTAAAATCCGCAAACCACGGATAGTCACTTAAACTAGCAATACAATATTATTGTAAGCTAAACAACTACCAATAACGTAGTATACGAGATCAGTCGGAGTATGCCGATACGCAAGTTTTAGCTCCACTTTATGTAATCAGAATGACAAGAACATTGTTTAAATGCTTAGAGAATCCAAGATTTATACCAACTCGAGAATGACTGGAACATTATGACAAGTCATAGGATAATTTGTTGAATTAGATAAACCTTTCAAGTCACTTGAAATTTAAGTTTCAAATTATTGTAACTACATTTTGTAGTATTATTAACTGGTAAAAATTGCTTTATGAATAAACAAAGATTTATATGATTTAATTAGCACAGGTGTAGCTATTACTGTTTTTCTCTCACTGTTACGAACTTTATTGAGTCAAACAAGTATAGCTATCTCATGTTTGGAGATTTTACGTATTCGTAATATTTGGGTCTTCCTGAGCAAAATCATAATATATCTTGTCAGCCGAAAATTTCATCTTCATGGACTTTTTTGCTGTTAAAGTTATCGGATGTGATGTCACAAGAGGCATTTTTGTGGCAAGTAACAAAAGAAAACTGGTTTGGAATGCCTCTTGTGACATCACATACGGTAACATTGACAGCGAAAAAGTCCATGAAGATGAAATTTGCGGCTGGCAATATATATTATGATTTTGCTCAGGAAGACCCAAATATTACGAATACCTGTATGTAAAATCTCCAAACGTGAGATAGGCAGTTTAAGAGAACAGGGGAGCTTGAATTTACAAGTAAAACAATATAATAACTTGACATTGGCAACAAAAATTAAGTTTGTCTAATGTGAAAGAACTCGTAAAATGATAGAGTAACAACTTTTATCAGTATTACCGTTTTTTTGAAATATTTCAGTTTGTTTGATATGTAAATGAGATGGTCTCTGACGTCAGGTGCAGGGTAGAGAATTTTCACTCATTAAAAAGTCTTATATCTCAGTGATTGCTAAGTTTACAACGTTCGTTATCATGATGAGTTATACGCACATTTTCAAGTAAATTTGTGGAACAAACTTGAAGATGGAACTAATATTTTAATGAGTGAAAATTCTCTTCCCTGCACCTGACGTCAGAGACCATCTCGTTTGCATATCAAACAAACTGAAATATTTCAAAAACGAAGTAAAATACGGAAAAATTGTAAAAGCTGGTGTTTCTCTTATCATATAAACTCATATCCTCAGAAAAATGATTCTGAGTCCCGTACAGGAATCGAACCTGTAACCTTCTGATTGCCAGTGAGACACTCTAACCATTGAGCTACCGAGACTCAGATGGAGAGCGAAGGTTACAATGATGTACTGGTTCGATTGATATAAGTACTGCCTATGGGGCAGTCGCAGGCTAATGCGGCAGTCGCTATATATCAGTAATGCTTGGATGTGTTAATATATACACTGCTGTAGTGATTGTAGGCTAGCAATGTCTGGAACTGTTATATCTACGAAAGTTTAGCGAAGGTGTAGATCATGTTTGAGTTAATTAAGACGCGTTTGTTTAGGATATATATTAGACAGATTTAGATCGACAACGCGAGATCAAAGACGACGTGAGATCACGCGGTATGGCTTGGACCCGAGTAAATTTCACTTCCGGTTTGTATTCCGACGTCGTCTTTGTTGATTTCTAATTTTGACGTCCTCGCAAAGACGCCACTGTTTTTGCTTGTTTTTTTCCCAGAAAAAAGGTAAGTTTATTAAAATAACTTGTTTGTGAGTGCAAATTAACTCCAGTTAAATTCTAAATGTTTTGTTTCATTGTTTACATAACTTTGTCCGAAGTAAATAGCGGCTTAATTTAAATAGCGGCTTAATTAGGTTAAGGTTTTCAATGGTTTTTAAAGACCTTTTCAAAATAGTTCCTCATAACTTTTAAATATTGTGTATTTTTCGTAGGATTAGTCGCTTTAGTATAAATAAATATTACACACTTTATTAGATAAGTTAGCAATAAGGCCGTTCGGCAAAACAATACTTTGGAACTTAATGGCATGTTCTCTGGTTGTAACTATATTTAAAAAACTACAGTGCAAAAGTATCACGATGACGATAGCATAATAACTATAGCCCCCAAAACATTTTTATTTAATCACATATAGATAAATTAATAGAACAATATAAAGTCAGTATTAAAGTCACCATGTCTGTGTGATGTCTGCTCCTAGTAAATACGACGTTTGAACGATACAAGCAATCAAGAATGAGCGATCAAGACGAGGATCATTCCTTTACTGTTCGAAAACATCCAGTTAACCACTGTTCAACAACCAAAATGGCAACTAAATTCGAGAACACAAAAACAACGTCGTCTTCCTTTTCTAAGTCATGTTTCGTTCACAACACGACGGCGTCCTCGACCCAGTCCTCCTCGGTCAACTCACGTCGTCTTTGATCTCGCGTCGTGTTTTCTAAATCTGTCTAATATGACGAATATGTGCGACGGTAATGTTCATAAGTTTCGATATACAATTATTTCAGCTAAAATATGAAGCGATTTTGAAATTACCTGGCAGTATCACAATTAAATTTAAACCACGTGAGCCGACCACTGAAACACAAAATATAGCGCCTAGCCAAAAATGTCGGTCATTGCAAACACACTGACGCTGTCTTCGTTCAAATTCGTATAGTACGTGTAATTTACACACAAGAACCTGACCAAAATGTTTGTCAGTGTAAACACAATGGCTCTGATAAACAACGAAAAGTACCAAATAATTTTTGGTTGGAATCCGTGTTAACATGCCAAAACTATCTATTCTTGTATAATATCAACAACTTTAATCTGAATGATCACTACGGAATTATTCATGAAATGTAGACCGCATGTTGCGTTCGCATTGACCCCTGGCTCTGGAGATAATTTTTCGCGCCTCATTGGATTCGGAGAAATACGTCAGCACATGAGCTAGCGACCAATGAAAAACCAGTCCCGTAGCGTGACCATCTTCCGGTGCTTTCTAGAATAATGTAATCTTATATAACAAACAATGAGTTCTTGTAAACAAACGCGGCCAGCACTCCACGAAGGTGGCAGGCTACTCGTGAGTAATGGCGAACGCTTCGGTAGCCGTTAAAACAGAAAAGCTAGCAACAGTTGTAGCGCACAGTGTTGGCTTCATTTGTAAGAATTGCGATGAATTCTTTCGCTGGCAGAAAGATCTATCGAAACATCGGCGCTTGCATTGTACAAAGAAACCATTCGGTTGCCCAGAATGTGGACAGCTTCTATCGAGACGTGACTCATTGAGGCAACATCTTCGACGGCACGACATTGGAAAGAAATACGCTTGTCAGTATTGTGAGAAGTTATTCGACCAGCAGCAGAATCTGAAGGTATGTCCCGAAATACTCAAAGTAGTCATGAATATGAAGCTCATAATAAGAAACTCCTAGAAAGATGCACCTTTGCGATTAGAAAGATTGACCTTTCCCGCTTTCTTCTAGGAATCTAACTTCGCTTCGCAGATATTCAGTTTTGTTTGCTATGTAAATAACACCATTACGGCATACGATGGTATAATGACTTCTGGTGGAATGTTGTTTATCTTTGAGATTATTCAATAAAATTAACTTTAAACGTTGCCTGTTTAGTATCATGAGATAAACACGCGTACATACCAGCTTTTGTAGTGTAGTGGTTACCATACATGTCTATGAGCTGGATCGAGACGCAGGTTCAAATCCTGCGTCGGACCACCACTCAGGGTCTTAAAAATAATTGAGGAGAAGGTGCTGCCTTTGCAACAACACCAGCAAATGTCTTCTCGGAAAACGACCTTACATCGTAGGTCCTCGGAATCCCTATCAGTTGGGTTTTCCGTTCACCTAAGAGTGATAAACTGACTAGTCGAACGCTTAAAACATGAGCCTCTGGCTCGGATAAATAGGGCAACGATATCCTACGTGCTCGACTGTAAATAGATCAAATCATTTGATCATAGTTGCTAATTTCCTTGAAGTCATTATGCAGTATGTCGTATGCATGAGTGGATGTGCTAAGCAAATAACCCTCCATCAATAGCGAAATGAGAGCTGTAAATGTCAATTTTAATAATTTCAAAAATTCTAGTTTCTTGCCAACTTATTTACCACTTCATATATCTTTTAAAATTAAACAATAGTTGTTTCTAGATTTTTCTCATTATTAAATCAGTTTACCCCCCTTGGCGATAGAGCGTTTTGCATAATGCATCAGTAGTATAGAGAGTGGCGGTACGAGCTCAGTCAACGTCAACCGTAATATAAACACCAAAACATCGCCAAATTTGTGTCAAGCCACAACTCAGCAATGTTTTGGTGTTTATGTTTTACAATCGACGTTGGTGAGCTCGTACCACCACTCTCTATACTACTATGGCAATCATTAGTCATTCTAAACACCCCTCCCATGTTTTCTACTCAATTGATAAGAAATACTAAAATAACTGTTTTCGCTAAATTTAAAGCTAGAATGTGTCGTTTCATCATTTTCACGTCTTTAAAAAGTAGAGAATGTCGTTTCAACATTTTCGCGTATTTAAAAAAGGCATAGTGTACCACTTCAACGTTTTCACACATTTAAAAAAGTAGAAGGTGTCATTTCAGCATTTTTACATTTTTGCTCAACAAACCACCGACACATTCCACTGCTGTCTCACAAATTCACGCGCGAAAAAAAAACCACTAGATTTTGGTTCTAGTGGTGATGTTTATCCAAATGGATGGCGAAATGGCGCTCTTTTGATTGGCTAACAACGTTAGCTAACAAATAGCCAACTACTCTACGAATTAGTCTGTTTGTTCACTACTCTCAGTGTCTACCACCTCACTCCTAAAATGGTGATCGTACACATATTTCGACGTTGTGATTCCTCCCGACAACAAGCCCAAGAAAGGCACATACGGCGTCACAATCGCGACAATGCTCTCAACGTCTTTCTTTAATAGCGGGTCTTTCTGCAACTCGTCATTTAGTTCGTCAGGATTCTCTATAGCGTTCAACCCATCTAGTAAGCTGGCGAATTTGCTGATTAGCAAGTCAGTGAGAAAAGCGTTCGCGATTTCCATTCTCTTCAACTCGTGTTGGCGCCATATCTTATCAATAACTTTTGCGGACGCTTTTTTAATGTATGCTTCGGACTGACTCACCACGCCGTCACCGGACAGTCTAATAAGTTCGGATCTCCTAACGTCAATGTCATCTTCCACAGTCGAAGTGCCAGCGGTCTCCTCAACTAATTCCTCAATCGTAGGATTTTCTTCACTTTTGCGTTTCACCATCGCGTTATTACTTATACCCATATTTTATTGCGGAATAACAACTTCATGACTGTATGGATAGCGCAGTGAGATTTCGAGTCTAGCGTACTTATTATTTTTTAATGTGGTCACAATCGCCGACGATTTTTCTCTGCTAATGTTTCCAAGGTAATCGTCGATAACGACCTTCATATCACTCCTACTCGGACAGTAGAAGCAAACGAGCTTACTAATATTTTCTCTGTACGGTTTTGCGATCGACGTCAGTTGTTGTGTGATGACAATAACGCTCAACATAAAATGTCGCGCACTAAAAGCCAAGTTGACCAATTGACTAGTCCTATTCTTAACATCTTGAGAACTTGCACAGTCGTCCAACACAATCAGAGTGTTAGTGCCTTTAAAAACATTTGTTACACACTTGAGAACAGCGTCAACACTATCCTGCGCACAGTCTATCGCTAACACGTCGGGGTCGCGTATGTATCTCCAATCTTGGTACGCTTTGTTCCACTCAAAAGTAGGGCAAATCAACACAATGTAGTCAAATTTATTAAAGTACTCAGATTCCAATGTTTCCAGCAAATAATGCGTCTTACCACAAGCTGTCATACCAACAATTAGCATATTAAACGGAGTCTCCATTAACTCACGTTTGATTTAATACTGGATTGACTGCAACCCATTGTTCATGAAGTTGACCAGTCCATCACTCATCACAAACACCCTGCACATAACATTCGCAGTCGTCGCTTTTTTAGTGATCTCAAGAAGCACGCCAGATTGTGTGTTCACAATTTTCTTGCCAGTGGCGACGTTGTAATTGTCTTGAACGCTCCTCAAGTCGATGACCAACGCAAAGCCATCTTTGTAGAACTTCTGTATGGTCATGAACTGAGCGTGTTCTTCACCCAACCCAAACAATCGTTTCGCTTCTGCATAGAACTTCGACTTTGGGATGCCTTGTGAGTACACACTATTTGGCACACCTTCAATTGTGACTCTAATATTCTCAATATTTGGGTAAAGAAACTCCTCGCTGTCTGTTCGCACCTTATTCGTGAATAGCAACACAATCGCCTTCATGCTTTTTCTTGGAAGATTAATGTTTTCATTCACAATGGTCGTGCCTTTGTCCCATTCGGTGGTTTTCATCAACGTAACGTGCTCATATGACAAACTACGACCACTTGCATAGCCCGACGCTATTTCGTCAGCGAGCTCCTGGTTATCAATCGTCTCATACTCAAGCTCGAGGTTCTCCAGAGTGTACCCACCCACAGCGCTACCGGATTGCGCCACCATGATGTCTGTGGCCTTCGGAAGTGTGATCACATACTGCAAGTTGTTGTTCATGCTAAAAGGAGCGTACAACCCATGGTCATTCATGATCTTGCCAAGTTTTATTCGTTGCTTTGTTCCAATCACACCAAACATCAACGCGTCGTTAACTTTAGCAACGTTTCCACTTGTCGCACCACTGTCGTCCTTAGAAACTAGCTTTCTCAAGTTCTCACCACCAATACCATAGTCAATCATTTGGTCTCGCGCAGTAACACTTTCCCAAAGGTCGCGATAGACACCAGTGTAATTTTCCCCATTGTTGTCATACACAGTTTCCCCAGCTAGTCTCACAACCAGTTTCTCAACCAACAACTTGCTCACATTGTTCAAGAACCAGCTTTTGGTGTTTGCGTTCTTAAAGTCGAACACTAAACCCAACGACCCAGGCACCAAACAGCTACTAACCTTAAGCTTTGGTATATCAACGTAAAGTTCCTCACCAGGACTGACTTTATTAGGGTTCAACGTGATTACGTGTTGCGTTCTCACCCCTTTTATACCACCCATGGTCGCTCGTCTAAAACCAGGGCTCAACTCTGCTGACGTGACGTTCATATACCTTTACATATGTTTTATCGCTACCGTTTTAGCTTGTAATAGTCATAAGCAAACCACGCGAGTACCACCGCGAGTACCCACAGATTCTGAGCCAACCATGCGAGACCCCTCGCACCCAAGGTCAACATATTGTAAACTAAATTAGCCAATCCAACAGCCCATGGACCCATCTTCGTTATCGCGTTCTTAACAGCCTGTGCGAATGACCTCGTGACCATAGCGCCTTTCATAACAGCGGACCTCCCAGCGATAATAATAGTTGTTATAATCCCAGCCACTGAAATTGCCACAGCGCTCAACCCAACCATATTTTCTTTAGCCCATTCCTTAAATTTCTGAAACCTGTCAATGTCGACTTCTTGTTGCGCTCTAACCTCTTCGAGTTCGCGCTGTCTTAGGGTTCTGTCTCTGGCTTTCTCAAGTCCTCTCACTCTTTCAAGCAAATCAGCGTACTCTCGCTCTTCGTCACTCGTGAGACCACTTTGGCTAGCTTTTTTTTTTTTGAGCTCCACCAATCTTCCAAGCTCTTCGTCTAACGCCTTTTGAAAATAGTCTGCTTGTATTTGCAACGAGCCAGTGTCACCTATTCTTGACTCACGCAACACGCTTTCGCTTGGATTAAGCACACCATTCAGATCACGGTTTTCGTTTGACGATAACCCAAGTATGTCGTCGTAGTCCACTTTTGTCTCAATCACTGGGGGGTCATCTGGGGCTACTTCTGTTGTGACAGCTGTTGTTTCTGCGCTCTCAGGGATTTGACTAACTAACTGTTTGAACTGCTCAATAGCCCTTTTACTATTGTCATCTCTGCTGTAGATCAAGTCTTTTTTTTGTTTCCCAGGTTTTAGAATTAGTTTGGGTTTTCCATATTTACCGTCTTTGTTCACCGGTTTGAAAAGAATAGACTCTGAGTCCGTAACCCACGACCTGTTGACTATTTCCCTTGACGCGTCGTCGTGGCCGAGTCCCTTTTTGCTTAATTTACGTATTCTCTTATTTATTAGCTTGATTCTTTTCACATTGTTTTCTGTTAGCTTTTTGTTGGACGCTTTTAGCTCACCCAGTCTTCTCTCAATTTCTTTCTCCTCTTCAAAAGCTATACTAAAACTCTCGTCATTGACATCACCATATGTGTCCTGCTCAACAAACTCTACTGTTGGGACTTCTGTGTTGGTCCCCCTTATTGTCACCGTCTTACCATCGTCACTGTCGATAAATGACGTCTCTTTTTGCCAATCTCGTCTCGAGTCTAGCTCACTCAGTATCTTTTTCGCATAGTCTTGATAGTCGTCGTAATTAACACGAACGTCTTCCGGCATGTTGTCTTCAGTGTGCCTACCGTACATGCCTTCAATAACGTCTTCGACATCGGCGAGCGTCTTTTCTAGTTGCTCATCGCTCATGTCTTCGTACTTATTGAGGGTTTCCATCTCGACCTCGTCGAAAACTTCTCCAACTTTAGCCATACTACATTAGCTCACATTTTGAATATCGCTCTCTGACTCCCACGAATCACATTTGCTTTTAGTTTAGATAATTGTACGCAAGCCACGCGAATGTCACCGCGAGGACCCACAGATTTTGGGCTAACCAAGCGAGACCCCTTGCACCTGTCACCAGCGCGTCGTAAACTAAGTTAGCCAACCCAACAGCCCATGGACCCATCTTCGTTATCGCGTTCTTAACAGCCTGTGCAAACGACCTCGTGACCATAGCGCCTTTCATAACGTTAGTCCTCCCAGCGATAATAACAGTCGTCACAATTGCTGCCACTGAAATCGCTAAAGCACTCATCCCAACCATATTTTCTCTAGCCCACTTCTTGAACTTCTGCAATCTGTCAATATCAATCTCTTGTCGCTCTCTAACCTCCTCTATTTGTCGCTGTTCAATAATCATGTCTCTAGCCTGTATGAGTCCAATCACTCTTTCAGCTAGATTAATATGCTCTTCACCCCCCACAGTTGTGAGATCTTTTTTACCAAGCTCTGCCATTCTCTCGCCCGCTTTGTCTATAGCTTCTCGAAAATAGTCTACTCGTGTTTGCAATGTACCAGTATCACCTATTCTTGACTCAGACGTCACACTCTCGCTTGGGTTCAGTAACGCATTTAACTCACGGTTCTCGATTGACGTTAGCCCAAGTATGTCGACGTACTCTGCGTGTGTGGTGTCTAACAATGACGCACTCCTCGCAACGTCTTCGTAGTCTTTTGCGTTGTCATTAATCCGCGTCTCAATATTGCTAAAGGCCTCCTCCACGCGTTGACGCTCCCTTCTACCATGCTCGCGAGCCAGCCCACTCCTCACTTTAGTTAGTCTAACTCTCTCGCCGACTGCAACGTTTGGGTCGTCCCAAGCTAGCTCACTATCTTTAGTGGCTTTTTCAAGACTATACTTTAGTTCGTCGTCGGCGACATCTTTGTATTCGTTAGAGCTACCCATCTCAAGGTTGTCGAAGCCACTTTCAGCCATATTACATTAACTCACATTTTGAATATCGCTTTCTGGTATCCACGAATTATGTTTGCTCTCATAACCCGACCATTTGACCAACGCCATCTTCTTCCCTCTGACTTTCTTTCTTTTCAACACCTTTTCAACTCTGTACACATCGTCACCAGGTTTCTTATTAACCAGTGATAATTCCTGTTCATAAAATTTACCAATAATCTGTTCACCGCTCACGTCCTCAATTTCGTACACATTAGGATCACCACGAGTAACCTTCACCACTTTAAACAGCTCTTCAGTGAAGTTGGCTTCATAGCCCTTTGTGAACACACTCTTGTATTTACTAATTCTCACTGACTCACCAACTCTAAACTTTGGCAATGGGTTGTCTGCAAATTGGTGACCAAACAAAGTGGTCCAAACTTCGCCTTCGTTTGACTTATTAACATCCTTCGGCTTCATCATAATACTACGGTTCACATTGCTATTGTAATTGCTTACAAACTGATCTAGAACCCCAATCCATTTGTACGTCCCATAAGTGTAAAAGTACTTCCACATAATACTCTTCAGACTTCTATTGAAACGCTCAACAACAGCAGCCTTTTTATCACTCTTAGTGCTGAAATATTCAACACCATGTTTTTTCAACAAACTTTTCACCCCAACGTTATAGAACTCAAGTCCATCATCAAATTGCGCTAACTTAGGCGTGGTCCCAAACCGATCTTTAAAGTCAACCAACAATTTTCCAACAGCCTTAGTCATGTTCTTAGTGTCTTTTCTATAAACTGCAATGCCAAAAGCGTGTCTACTCAATATTTCAATACCTGTCAATATCCAATAATAACCACCATTCTGTTTTGAATACTTACTCATGTCCACTAAGTCCATTTGGAGCTCCTCACCAAGAAATCCAACAAAAGTCGCGCGGAATTTATGTCTTCTCACAATGGGTTTGTACCTAGTGTAAGTGTCCTGCGCTGTCAACCATTCTTTCACTGTTTTTCTAGTTACTTTCAATCCGTCTCCCAATGCGCTTTGATACAATTTCTCTACACCACTGAACCCTGTCTTAGGATTGTAATAAATGTCTCTCAACCCTTGTTCTGTTTCCACGCCAAGCTCCATATAATTCACACAATATACAGTTCCAATAACACCGCACCAATGTCAGCGTCACCATTGTTTGGTTTGACACGAAACGTCATACTTGAGTAAACACCTTTTTTAATTTTCACCTTGGAGTCAACGTATGCATAACGTTGTATCCCTCCATCAAGAGACTGCTCGGTGGGTATTGGCAACGTTGTGATCACATCGCTACGCTTCCCATCAGTGCCCACATTGCTCTCCGTCTCAACAGCGTCGCACGAGACCTCTACATACTTCAGACCTCTGTTCATGTCAATCTTGTTTGGACTGTCATTCCACTGACCACCAAGCGTGATTCCTGCATCCTTCGCGAAACCAAGCAAAAGCCCAATGCCACCTAGCCTAAGTTCTATTGTGTTGGCGGGTCTAAACCTAATAGAATGAGCTTTGGCCCTACTTCCACCTGTGGCCGCCAGTCTCTCCACCACGAAGTCCACATTAATCACCATGAGCGCGCGTCGTAGAGCTCTAACCAACATGTCGAAGTCGTAGCGACCCCCACTCAATCGAGTTGTCGCGAGTCCTGAATACGGTGCTCCTGATCTAGCAAGTGAGAATCGAATATCATCACTACCCATCACGTTATTGTAGCTCCAAAACACAGTGGCTGTCTTGACTACAATGTGTGGGTTATCGTGTGTGGCTACTACACTGTAGTCAAAAGTTACAACTTTCTCCACGCCTTCAATGAGCACAGTCAACTTTTGAGGACCGTCGTCTACACGTCGCTTTTCAGTGTAACCACCAGAGTCATACCCATAGTTTAGACTCATTACTTTAGCATGCGTTTAGCTACTCAAGCGTCGCATACAAATCCAACAATATGTCACCAACGTTGACACCACTACCATCTTGGTCAGTCACGTTAAACACCAGCTGTGTGAAAACACCTTTGTTTATCGACACCTTCGACTCAATGTTGAAGAAGTGTTGAACGGAGCTCTTCAGTGGTTGGGTGGTGGTCAATGGCAGCTCAACGATAACCTCGCTTTTGCTACCATTAACAATATTCTCAGGTCTGTTCACAATGCTACAACCTACTTGTACATACTTCAGCCCTTTGTTAACATCCACAACGTTAGGGCTGACCAAACCACTACTACTCACCGTTGTGTTATCATTGAACCCTAAGAGTTCTCCAAATTTAAACAGCTCTAATTGTTGGTCAGTTTTTATCTCACACTTCGAATTATGTTTGTTGGCTACTAACCCAATAGCCCCTAATCCTTTCAACTCGTCAGCAATCATTTTAAAAGTGTGGTACCCAGACTCAAAAACGTGTTTGTTGCTGTTGTAGCTTATTTCATCATTCACACCGGTCTCCACGTTAACGTAGTCCCAAAAGATGGTCGCTTTTTTCACTAGTAAGTGAGGGTCTGAGCCAAACGTCAAAAGTGCTTCTGGTAGATCCACAGTCTCCGTTGGGCCTCTAATCAATACTACAACCCTGACCATATATAATGTAGCATGTGTTATGTGTAACATATGGTATATTATATATGCAGAAAGCCCTTCGTGATTACTACGGAAAGTACTACAAACTCGCGATGGCTAACACGTCGAAGGCTGCACACGACGCAAAGGCAGACCTCATCAAAAAGTATCCTCACGCCACTTTAAGCAAATTTGAGTTCTATCCAAATATTTTGCAAGATGGTAAGATCATGAGTGTCGATGTGTATTTCAGAAACAATGACATCCTCAGCACAAACATAACCAGCACAACCTTCAAAAATGATAAAAAAATGTGGAGGTGGCTACACAATAGTAAGTTCCCAATAATATGGCAAGGTGGTGGAACTATCCAACCACTGCCAAAAGGTCATAAAAACCACTGGGGGCTTTGGGACGGTTATCCAACAGAAAATGTGCTAAATTATCCAGTGAATAACTTTAAAGTCTTTGTTAACCAGAGTAGCTACTTCATGTCAAAGCTACCAGTCTTGCGAGTCACCACGTCAAAGACAAAATCAGAGTGGGATGACAACGAATCTTACTACCGTGTTGTGTTTGCAACGTATTGTGCGAGTTTCTGTTGTGGGGTGTCACTGCAACATTTGTCAGTGTCACAAGAAGTTCACCCCGTGGTCACAAGTGTGATGAGATTTCATTTGTACTTCACCATTAGAAGACTTCTTAGAAGAATGGAAGGTGGTGAGACCATGAAATCAATAAGTAGAGAATTCAACGCTTCCGAATTGTATGGCAAGATTTCCAAGATCCCCAAAAGGCACTACTACCAGAATAGAGTCCTGAGCGATGGCACAACAGGTGAGTCCAGAGTGTTCACACTCAACGACGTTCAGAACGATTACAAACGATACGTCGCACGACTCTCAGACGGCTTTACCAACATTGGACTACAATATCTAAATCAGAGCATAGAATCCTTTGTGTACTCCACACTTGGTGCGCAGGCGAGAACACGTGTATCAGTCGTTGGTGGTTCTGCAGGAAGTTTAGAAACTCAACAAGAATTCCGAAAGTTGTTCGCTGACAGTGTTATACAGTATGACGTATCGACATGGATTCTCAACATGAATAAATCGATTAGAGACACCAACGTTGTCCAAAATCTCGCAGTATCACCAAGTACATGGTTAATGCCGAGTAACCTAGTGATTCTCAAGAATAAAATCGCTGGGTACAACAACTTATTAAAGATTGCCACAGAGTCCATGAGATTTGGAGTGAACACTAGCTTGAATGCAACAACACCAACAATTACGGCTAAAAAAGTCCACCAAGAAAATGTGGTGACTCACTCATTAGTAGCGTCAACGATTGTGAAGAAAAAAGCTCACCAAGAAAGTGTGGTGGCACCAACGAATCTTGTGGCTAAAAAAGTTTACCAAGAAAATGTGACACCACCTCCTATGAAAAAAACAGTGGTCACTACCACAAGTAAGTCAGACACGACAACGCTGGTGATAATCTTGGGGTTCTCAGCAGTCTCTGGCTATCTGCTAACCAAATACACCTTGAAGTAGTAATGAGTCTAAACTATGGGTATGAGTCTGACGACCCTCACGATAAAATACTGAAGAGAACGAAAAGACATCTGGACGAAGATCCCAAATTAAGCGCGACCGGTGGAAGGATGTCTGGAATAATAGACATGCAAGGCTCAGCGATAAAAAACGTAGCAGACCCAGTTGATGACTCAGATGCTACCAACAAAAGAACTATAGACCAACTACTATCAGGTTTCCTCAAGAGTCAGTCCTATAATCTTGTGCTCAACTTCAACGTTAGCACACACGCCTTGAGAAACGTGGAATTTCACACCAATGGTTCGAACAAAGTGAAAGCCATTGGCGAAACAAGTAAATTAGTGCAAAACAACCCGGCTTATGGCCCTATTGTCGGCATCAGCGGTGTGAGTCAAAGTTTTCTATCACCCGTGTTAACACCAATCCCACTTGAGTCAGGTCTCCATTTTAATTGTCCAAGTATGCAATGGTGTGATCTCTCCATTTTTGTCGTAGTGAGGTTACCAATGAGAACCGCTGGATCAAATTGGGAGACAATTATATCAAACGACGATGGTAGTTGGGATAAGTTCATAGGGTACAAGACTGGTGTGACCAACAAGCTCGCGTATGGTGGTAGCATCCCAGCGATGGAGAAAGTATGCACTATTCCGAGTGGTGTTGACCTCACAAAAATGCATATGATATCGATACACTGGCAAATGAGCAATTCACATGTCAGGGTCAACAACGTTAAGTCAACCGACTCAGACTTCGTAGCGAATATGGGAAAGATAGGCGCACCCTATGGAACAATTTTTGGAATACATCGACCAAGAGTACCACTCGCACCTTATGCGCACCCATCGTTGATAGAATTCTACGGTGTAAAAATTGTGAGTGGCTACATGACGAACCGAGACATCATAATCATGGGTGGAAAAACGATGAAGGAATATGGTATAAAGTAAATGGGAGCGTGTATTTCGAGACCTCGTGAGATATATAAGATAAATAAGACGACTGATCACATGTTCAAAGCTGGTGGGTCATTTGGCCGCGGTGATGTGACTCTCGAGCTCCACGCTGAGATTGGTATGAGGTCTAAAAAGACTTATGGCGAACCTATTATGTTACCCGCGGAATTAGACACTGTAGGAGTGGTGGGAGACGTGACCTAAGTTATGTAATGGGTTGGCTTAGAAAACTGGCTCGTAACATTAGAAACTTTTTCAGACGACGTAGAAAACTGAAGACTAATAAAACGTATTTGCTGCATTGGTACACAACAAACCAGATCTATAAAAAACCTGACACCTATGTCGAGTAGTTTTTTTGTAGGAGACTATAATATAGTGATGACCTCCACAGCGCTTCGATTATTCGACTTCGATGGTCATCAAATCACAACGGTCATGGACAACGGTGAAGTATGGTTCAAAGCAAGAGAAGTCGCAAGTGCTCTAGGTTACGCTCGACCAAAAGATGCAGTCAACGACCACGTCGAACCTGATTGCAAAATGAAGATAGAGCAGGCCTCGTTTATCAACGAACTTGGGGTCTACTCATTGACGTTCTCGAGTAAATTGGAGCGTGCGAAACACTTTGGAAGGTGGGTGCACTCAGAGGTCTTGCCAAGCGTTAGAAAAAGTTTAGCTGACGTCGGTCTCAAACACAACCAGTTTAAAATGATCACTGAGTTCGACCTTCATACGAAAGTTGTTGGTTTTCTTAGGAGATATTATCCAGAAGCTATTTTGATAGCCGCTTGTGGTGAGAACCAAGACACTTCTGCGAAGAGAATAAATTCGTGGAAAAAAGGTTACCAACGTGGAACGCCTGACTTGATTATTGCCAATGCGAACCGACAGCACAGCGGGCTTGTGATTGAGTTCAAGAACCCAGGTGGCACAGGTAGGACGTCCAAAGAGCAGGAGTCTCTGTTGCTCAGATATAAATCCGCTGGGTATCTAACGTTGTTGTGCGACTCATACGATGACGCTATCACCACAGTGATAAAATATCTCTTTGACGTTGGGTTTCAATGCTCTCACTGCCTTCGTAAATTTAAAAATAAATCAGCGTTGAGTAACCACGAGAGACGCTATTGTAAAGAGACTTTTTAGACAGTGACTGACGAGTCGAATTAGCGCTCGTTCTCGTTGTTGAGACGACGCTTGAGGTGACAACTGCTCTAACATTTTTTAAAGACGTTTTTAACTCAGTAAAAAATATCTGCGAAACTTTCTCTACTTATTTCACAAACCTTCTGACCACTGTGTGAAAAAAATGTTTCTATTTACATTGGACGCTTCATGTGACCAATGTCTAAATTTAAAAAAGTGGGGTATCCGAGAACACCCTTAATTTTGTGTGGAAGGATGGTGACGTCTGCACACTGCGCGATATTGCTCAGCACCACCAACGAATGATGGTCCTGGATTATATCTCCAATTGAATGGCGCTTCAACAGTTGTTCCGTAAGTGTCGCGACAAACGGCGCAATACGCTTTTAGAAATGTGATGTCGTCTGCTACTGGGAACAGCGTGTCGAGTTCACCAAGTCTTTTTAAGTGCTCCGTTGTTATGAGACCACAAATAATGACATGAATGCCAGCTTTGATGTACTCGTGAATAATTGGGAGTAACCCAGAGTACCAATGGCCCTCATCAATTCCGATGACGTCATAATCGACTATCTCGGGAGGACTCGGAAGGTTGGTGATTAACTTCGCAGGTAAACTGTCTGATCCAACAACAATGGTCTGACGATGTGTGGAGAACGCGTGGTCAGTTCGCCTAGTGTCACCTGTGTTGTTCATGTAGAGGACTTTGAGCCCTGATTTACTCAACGTGACTAACCTGCGGAGAGTCTCTGTTGTTTTTCCTGCAAACATGGGACCAATCACGATTTCTAGTTTACCGATTTTCTTCATGGTTACTATACCTCCAGAGAAACGCTCTCCCCTCTTGCGGCAACTGTTGCTCGTTGTTAAATATCCGCTGAAGCTCTAAGTTTTTAAGATGGGACCTCGAGCTCTCATGTCTTGAGCGATGCGTTGGGTTGTTGGTAACCACACCACATGGGTAACAATTGTACGACGCGCCGCCGTGCACAAAATCCAGGTGAGCGTCTGAGAGTATGTGACTCATAATATCGCCCGCACCCACTATTTCATTACACCCCACCCTACAAACGTTGGCGTCACAGTTTGCGGCGAGCTCTAGCCACGCTTTGGCTTTGGTTGAGCATGGTTTCCACATAAGGGTCGCCAAGAACACTTCGAGGTAGTTACCGAGTAGTGTAGCGGCGGACTCGCAAGGGTTGCTCAAGTAGTGGCTACTTGCTAACGTAAGACGTTTGAATGGTGAGTAACACCACACAGGGATCATCTTGGCTAGTTCGTTAACCATCCTGTTGGCTCTAACTTCATCAAGCCCGACCCAAGCCTCATGAGCGAACTTTGTGTAGAGAATCTGGGCACCAAATTGTCTCGACACCTCTTCGTTTTTACGATCGGGGTCGCACAACTTGAAGACTTGCGAGTACCCTTTTAAGACGTTGGGTCCAGAGGCGCCTTGTGGGGTAGACGCATCGACAAAGGACATTCTCCGCATTGCGTCAATCTCCTCTTCTTGGCGGGCTTGGTCTTGAGTCATCTCTTCTGCGATGTCTTGGACTTGAGTCATTATGTTATACTCTCAGAAAAAATCCTAATTTTTTAGTGCGTTTTGGTTTGGAACTGTGAGACACCTGTGAGGTCAACTGTGAGACACCTGTGAGGTCAACTGTGAGTAAGATAACACGTGATAGTGTATTAGATGGTTGAAGACTCACAGACGGCTGTTGAAGCTAAGATCACAGCTGATGTGAAAAGTGTTAAGGTGAAGGACCCAAAGCGCGTCGCTGCTGGTAAAAAGTTGGCTGAGATATCGAAAGCTGCGAAAGAAAAGAAAATGCGTGAAATGATAGTCAATGAAGAACAGGGTGGTGAGTGGAGCTACGGTTACATTATTGGAACACTTGGTGTTATCATTGCTGCTGCTTCGTTGTGGTACACAATTAGCAGTGAAAAAGAAACGCAACTGGAGCCTGTGAGTACTGTGGTTAGCGCGTCAGAAAATCGTAGAGCTTGTCGTCCAGCGTTAGACACATTTGATTCTTGAACAAAACACACGACAATGTATATATGTCCGCGATCGATCGAAAAGAACTTATGAACGAATTGTACGACGCGCTACTTGTCACGACTGGTGCTGTGGTAGTGAGTATGATTTCTAAAAAGGCTTTGGGAGAACCATTGGGAACACCAGAGACAGTTAAAGGCACAGTGAAACTTGCTGCAGCTGTTGGTGCAGGAACGCTGTTAGTAAAATGGATGCAATCGAAAAAGTGGATACCGACAGACCCATTCAAATCAACGTAAGTTAATGGTGAGTGTTGTGGCTGGAGGGATATTTAATGCAGTGGCTTTTGCAGGCGCTGGTTTTATGTTTTCAAAGTTCAATCATTCAGGCTATGAGACCGAGATGAAGAGACACAACCATGCGTTGGAACAGTTAGCCAGTGCGAAAGAAGTGTGGTATGAAAATGAAGTCGCTAAAAAAGATCAGATTCAGCGTTTGCGACAACAGCTCTCTGATGCTAATGCTGACATCAATGACGCAAACCACGCGTTGGAAGAACTTAGAAGCGTAATGACTATTCAGTACAGCGGACGAGTGTTCACTGACTCCCCGAAGATTGCGGATTACTATCAACCGAGTGCGGAAATGAAGGAATACCAATTGTTGTTTGTTAGCGCGCTAGGTTTGGGTAGTGGAATAGTAGTGTGGGTGCTAACTCGGTGAAAAAAATATGTTGGAGTAGTATAAGAGTGATGGACAAACTTATGAGGCAGATGAGTTATGGCTTAACAATTGACGAAATCATGAATGAGACGCAAATTGAGTGTGGAGGCACCTTCAGGCTTTACTACTGCTCGGATTGTGACGTTGTGAAACATGTGACTGACTGTGGTGGGTACGCATGTCCAAAGTGTGGCGACACCGAATGGGGCTACACTCAGAGTTATAGCGACATGAGACTCACTCGGTTAAAAAGCGTTCACAAACGGTCTTGGTGGATGGGGAGGAGACTACGGAACGTTGTGAAGTATGAGCACCTTGAGTTGATAAAAGAGGACTTCCTGAAAGTTGTCAATGTGCTGCACTCATGCGATTTGATAAAGGGTAGAAACGTTAGCAGGTATGGGTACTACATTATTAGGTTGTGCCATAGAAGACGAGTCGAGACACTTAAGAAGGTGTCAGACCTCAAAGACGGGAAGGTGAAAGACTTGTTTGACAACAATTTGTTTGGGGTGGTGTACCCAAAGCTGGGATGGTGTGAAAGTGGTGACAATTACTACGACGAGTGGTCTAGGAAAAAAACAAGTGTAGTATATAGAAGCCATGGGTGACGTCACAGAAAACTCACTTGTTAGAAATGGTGCAGCCGTTGTAAATCCACTAACAGGTAGAGCAGTCAACGTTCATGGGCGAGTCTACAATCGACTTGTTAGAGACGGTATTTTTAGCGACACGACGAGTGTCAGTACTATTAATCCGCTGACAAACAGGCGAGTTAACGTTGGTAGTCGGACACACAACCGTCTTGTCAGAAACCAGGAGGCACAACCCACAGTTGAAGACCACAGCCCACGGCTGTTGGATCGAGCGCTGAGAGGGTTCACCAGGTCCTATGGAGTCGAGGTAATTGACGATAGAGACATCAATCAGGTGAACGGTAGTAGAAGCGCTGTCATCAACCTTTTGAGACGTGAACTAGGTGAGACCAACGGAATGAAAGTGGTAGAGACAGTCAAGGTCACTTTTGAGAAAGTTTTAGAACTCAATAAGACCACATACAAAACTGCCTACTTTAACAGCGGAACGTTTGTCGTCATTAATGAACGTGACATCGAGGGTGTCGCCAATCGTGGGTCGGAACAGATCTTGACGCGGATAGCTGGGTGGTTATCTGAGGGGTCTGGATGGACTATCAACAAAATAGATGCGCACTACGTCAATATCGCTATTTACAGACCTTTGCGTGGGAGTAGCTACATTGCGTTGCCAAAGGAGCTGCGTAACAGTAAGAAGGGTCTGATAAACGTAAATAACGGAGATGACAACGAGTGCTTTAGATGGTGTCACCTAGCACATAAGTTTCCTGTTGGAAAAAACTCTGATAGAACGTCGAAGTACGCTAGGCATGTCAGTGAGCTGAATTATGACGGAATTGACTTCCCAGTATCAGTCAAAGACTACAACAAGATCGAAAAGGCAAACGATATTAGCATTAATGTTTTTGGGTATGAAAATAAGCAGCCATTCCCTGTGTACGTTTCTAAGGAAGCGTACCCTGACCATATGGACTTGTTGTTGATAACTAATGACGTAGGTAACAAGCACTACGTCTACATTCGCGATTTTAATAAATTCATGCACCGGCAAACAAAGCATGAGGCGAGAAAGCACTTTTGTAGGTATTGTTTGCAGTGCTTCACCCGAGAGGACGTGCTTGAAAGCCACATTGAAGTATGTTTGGTCATCAATGGGAAGCAAGCTATTAAAATGCCGCAAAAAGGTGCGAAAGTGAAATACGAGAATTTTAGCAGACAATTAAATGTACCATTTGTGGTGTACGCAGATTTCGAGGCTATCACACAGAAGGTGCACACAGCAACAAAGCTATCAAGCGAGTGTAGCTACACAAATGCCTACCAGAGGCACGTTGACTGTGGTTATGGGTACAAATTAGTTTGTTGCTACGACAACGAGTACAGTAAGCCAGTGAAAGTGTATCGCGGTGAAAACGCAGTTAATAAGTTCATTGGAGAGATGTTAGAAATTGTTGAATATTGTAAAGAAACATCTGAGAGTCACTTTAACAAAGAAATGGTGCTGACTGACGACGATAAGAAGAATTTCGACGAGGCTAAGAGTTGTCATATTTGTAGCGTTGAATACACTGGCGCCGACGTTAGAGTGAGAGACCACTGTCACGTGTTAGGTAAGTACAGAGGGTCCGCGCATCGTGACTGTAATGTGAACTTTAAGTTGACTGATAAAATTCCTGTGATCTTTCATAACTTACGTGGCTACGATAGTCATTTCATTATGCAGGAGATTGGTAAGTTTGGCCAAGACATAAATGTGATACCAAACAACATGGAGAAGTACATGGCGTTCATGCTTGGGAAAAACTTGGTATTTTTGGACAGCTTTCAGTTCATGAGTAGTGGTCTAGACAACTTGGTGAAGAACCTACCAAGGGACGCTTTCAAATACACGTCAGAAGTGTTCCACGACGAGGGGTTAGCACTTATGACAAGAAAGGGAGTCTACCCCTACGATTATATGGACTCCTTTGATAAATTCAATGAACGTGAGCTACCCTCCAAAAAAGATTTCTACAGCGTTCTGAACGATGAGCACATTACGGAAGAAATGCATGAGCGTGCCATCGATGTGTGGGACTACTTCGACGTTAAAAATATGGGTGGGTATCACGACCTGTATTTGAAAAGCGATGTGCTCTTGCTCGCCGACGTTTTTGAGAACTTTAGAAAGACGTGCCATCGCGAGTATAAATTAGACCCTTGCCATTATTTCACATCACCCGGATTAGCTTGGGATGCTATGCTGAAGATGACTGGAGTGGAACTCGAATTATTGTCCGACATTGACATGTTCCAGTTTGTGGAATTAGGTATGCGTGGTGGTGTGAGCTACATTTGCAACAGACATGGTGTGGCGAATAATAAATACATGGAGGGGTACGACGAAACGCAAGAGTCGAAGTATTTGATGTACCTTGACGCCAACAATTTGTATGGGTGGGCAATGAGTCAAAGTCTACCCACGGGAGGCTTCAAGTGGTTGACTGAGAAAGAAATAAAAAAGGTTAATTTATGTGACTACCACGACGGTAGTAAAAAGGGCTTACTGCTTGAAGTCGACTTGGAGTATCCAGCCCATTTGCATGACCTACACAACGATTACCCGTTGGCTCCTGAGAAGATGGAGATAACCGTCGACATGTTGTCGGAGTACTGCACAAAAATCAAAAATAAGTTTAATGTGAGTGTTGGTGGTGTAAAGAAGCTGGTGACTAATTTGATGGACAAAAAAAAGTATGTGTGTCACTATGGAAATCTGCAGTTGTATATGGATCTTGGGTTAAAAATCAAAAAGACTCATAGGGTCCTACAGTTTGACCAGTCCAAGTGGTTGGGTAAGTACATCAACTTTAACACAGTCAAAAGAACCGCAGCTAAGAACGCTTTCGAGAAGGACTTCTTCAAGTTGATGAACAACAGTGTGTTTGGAAAAACAATGGAAAATTTGAGGAAGCGCGTTGATGTGAGACTAGTGACAACTGCTGGGAAATTAGAAAAGCTCGTCTCGAAGCCAACGTTTGTGTCTTGCAAAATATTTAGCGAGAATTTAGTCGCTGTCCACAAAGTTAAAGAAACGTTGACACTAAATCGACCTGCGTACGTGGGTATGTGCATACTAGACTTGAGCAAAACTCTGATGTATGATTTTCACTATAACTACATTATGAAAAAGTACTCTAGCGACACTTGCAGATTACACTTCACCGACACTGACAGTCTGCTGTACACAATCAAAACTAATGACGTTTATTCCGACTTTATGATGGAGCGCGAAAAGTTTGACAATAGCGACTACCCTGCAGACAACCCATTCGCTTTCAAAGAGAACAAGAAAGTTATTGGTAAGATGAAAGACGAGTGCGCTGGAACGCCAATTATTGAGTTCGTTGGGTTGCGTAGTAAAATGTACAGTTATTTGAAAGAGGATGGAGGTGGTGGGAAAACTGCAAAAGGTATTAGAAAAAATATAATTAAAAAGGTAATCAGACACGAAGATTACAAAAGTGTGTTACTTGAGCAGAAACAATTGCGACACACAATGAAGACCATTAGAAGTGTCAAACATCAGATTGGTAGTTACGAAATTAATAAAGTATCGCTGTCCTGCTTTGACGACAAACGATACCTTTTAGAGAATGGTATTGACTCCTACGCGTATGGTCACAAAAACATTGTAGTGAGAGACACCACTGAGAGTAGTGAACAAACAGACTAATTCGTAGAGTAGTTGGCTATTTGTTAGCTAACGTTGTTAGCCAATCAAAAGAGCGCCATTTCGCCATCCATTTGGATAAACATCACCACTAGAACCAAAATCTAGTGGTTTTTTTTTCGCGCGTGAATTTGTGAGACAGCAGTGGAATGTGTCGGTGGTTTGTTGAGCAAAAATGTAAAAATGCTGAAATGACACCTTCTACTTTTTTAAATGTGTGAAAACGTTGAAGTGGTACACTATGCCTTTTTTAAATACGCGAAAATGTTGAAACGACATTCTCTACTTTTTAAAGACGTGAAAATGATGAAACGACACATTCTAGCTTTAAATTTAGCGAAAACAGTTATTTTAGTATTTCTTATCAATTGAGTAGAAAACATGGGAGGGGTGTTTAGAATGACTAATGATTGCCATAGTAGTATAGAGAGTGGTGGTACGAGCTCACCAACGTCGATTGTAAAACATAAACACCAAAACATTGCTGAGTTGTGGCTTGACACAAATTTGGCGATGTTTTGGTGTTTATATTACGGTTGACGTTGACTGAGCTCGTACCGCCACTCTCTATACTACTTGCATCATCTTATATAAGCTATGGAATACACAGCTTCCAAGGATACACCTATACGGAAAATTTCTAGTGTTGGAATATATACATTTTAAGATTAAACCGGGACCAGTCTTCAAGGCCTTCCGGCTGGAATTGAATCCGCGATGCTAGTGCAGTGCTCTGACCACTGAGCTACGGAAGCCGTTGCCGAGAGCCTAGTCACGAGTTCTCTATACATACTAAGTGGTGGTAATGCCGGGATAAGATTTTGCGTATTACCACCACTATATACATACAGAACTCGTGACTAGGCTCTCGGCAACGGCCCCCGTAGCTCAGTGGTCAGAGCACTGCACTAGCATCGCAGGGTCGCGGATTCAATTCCAGCCAGAAGGCCTTGAAGTTGCATTTTTCGCAACTGGTCCCGGTTTGGTCTTAAAATGTATATATTCGAACACTCGAAATTTTCCTTCACCATAAATCCTTAGAACATGTAGTTTAATTGAGTGAAATGCCAAATATTACTTGTAATATACGGAATATTACATTGCTTGAGATGCGCTTTTGATTATTTTATGTAAAGATTCAATATAAGTAAAAGAATCTGATGGATTGAAGTTAGATTTTATAAGAGGTATGCGAATCGGGTCGGCTTCGGTAAACCTTCGTATCGCGTTTGGATCGGCTTTTGTTCTTTTTTCTTCGGATCGGATTGTATTCTTATTTTCTTTGATCAGAACGGATTAGATTTCCCCTGTTTTCTCGGTCCGGAAATTGCCAGAATGTAAAAACG
The DNA here is from genome assembly GCA_035772405.1 of Chrysogorgia sp. JL179-B06. Lineage (NCBI taxonomy): Eukaryota > Metazoa > Cnidaria > Anthozoa > Scleralcyonacea > Chrysogorgiidae > Chrysogorgia > Chrysogorgia sp. JL179-B06. Next base: position 320,090 of record JAYKKM010000253.1, read on the forward strand.
TTCAAAGTTACATTTGCTTAATAATAGCGTTTTTAAGGCGGGGCAGTCGAGGATCTAAAGATGATTGAGAGGTGTGTTAAGTGGTTCTGTAACTGATCTCTAAATAGACTGGATTAAGCAACTATTGTTCAGAAAATGAAGCCGGAAGTAGCTCGTGGCGACCATGTTGTTGGGACCGCTGATTTCAAAAATAGGACTGGATTGAGCTTTCTATTGTATCTGATGAGCTGATTTTGAAGCTTGCATATTTGCATAATGTAAATTGACGAGAGATCATTAGAAGCTTCGAGTTTGCAAGCAAATCAAACTGTGACGCTCGCGAAATAGGTTTAGTGTCTGCCCAATAATCTTCGTTAACATTAAATGCATAAAATCTTGAACCTAATTTAACGTCTCCTATTATGCTTCTCTCACTGGATAATTAGAGCCAACGGCGGCTAATACTAAGGGCCCAAAGTCGCAGTAAATCTGTAGGTAGGCCATGAATCGTTTTACCCAGTAATTTGAAAAATGTCTTCTGGTCCTCTTTATAGTAAAATTATTTTATTTTGTCGATGCTAAGAGCACATAATCCAACAAAAAACCTCATAGGATCCTCAGTTGGTCCCTTAGTAATGGCGGACTTCCGGCTTCATTTTCTGAACAATAGTTGCTCGATCCAGTCTTCTTTCGAGATCAGTGGTTCTGTACCACTGATCTGTAAATAAAGACTGCGTCGAGCAACTATTGTTCAGAAAATGAAGCCGGAAAGTAGCTCGTGGCGGCCATCTTGTTGGGACTACGTTATATAGTTTTACTATAGGCGACAGAGACTATCTGTCTCTGATCTTTTAAGATGTTAAAATGAATCAGTTGTCCAAGGTTTTCCCATAATATAGAACACAAACTACGGCTCCATAACAGTAACTATGAAGCCGGAATTAGCGTGTGGCAGCCATATTGGAGTAACCACGGTGGTCACTCCAATATGGCCGCCACAAAATATTCCCGGCTTCATATTTACTGTAATGAGGCCATAATAAGCCAGTTCGTCAAAATGACGCGTTCTGCATCGGGATAAAACTTATTTCAATTCATAACATCAGGCTGTGGAATCCAGTATAACGGATTTGCAAGTGTAAATAGAAATGCAAATGTCTATTGTGGTTTTAGCCTGATGTTATGAATTGAAATAAGTTTTATCCCGACGCAGAACGCGTCATTTTGTACCAACTGGCTTATTTGTGTTCTAAATTACGGGAAAACCTTCGACAACTGATTCATTTTAGCATCTTAAAGGATCAGAGACAGATAGTCTCTGTAGCCTAAAGTAAAACTATATAACGTGGTCCATTCAAGATTCATTTTTTTGCAAGTGACTACCCAGTTGCTGAGTATTTTAATTCAGTAGGCCAAAAAAATGTTCGTCGTACTTAGATTTTGAGCGTAATCTCGGCCAATATTTACTCGATTTCAATTCAGAAAACAGATTTCTTATTACCGAGTCTAAATACATAACATACGTGTCTATTATATTACGAGAACGTGCATACCCTTCGTAAAAAACGGTTTATGTACTTAGAAATTGGTCGGCAATCAGGCTGCCGCTTCGTCGTATATTATTTTGATCGTTATCTCGATCAATATGTAACCGTTTTCAATTCTGAAAACAGATTTGGAATTAGCGAGTCTAAATACATAACACACGTATCTATTATATGTTACGCAAACGTGTATACCCTTCGTATATATATATATATATATATATATATATATATATATATATATATATATATATATTATATATATAATATATATATATATATATATATATATATATATATATATATATATATATATATATATATATATATATATATATATATTTTCGCTTACCTCAAAACTGGTCTGCTACAACTTGTTTCATCTGTAAAAGAATCTTCAGGCAGTGACCCTGAAGTGTGACGAGACGGAGTCGAGTGGGTCACTAATGTTCTTACCACGTTCTGACGTCCTCTGTGCATCTATAACTGAACAGACAACGGCAAAATGGAATCTATTTGTTTTATACAATAAAAATTGAAAACAAACCATTCAAAAGGCTTATTAGCTCTTTGCCACTTTCTGGGGCATGAAAAAAGATAAAAGCAGTCGGCTGACGTGATATGGCGTGATATGGCGTGAGCTGACGTGATCCGTGCATCTGTCCTTTAATAGATCATGGGCAACAACCAATGAGAACGCGCGTAGTAAACAGGTTATTGTATAAATATATATATATATATATATATATATATATAGCGTGTTGACTATAATATCAAATGGAAAGTCCTCAAGAAAGCTAGACCCTACAGTAATACTTCAAACAGATGCAGCTTATGTTTGTGGGAGAAATATTTCATTATCTGTCAACCTTCTCTGGCCACCCTGAACAAACGCAACGAACTCGTGTCATCATGTAGACATGCCAATAAATTTCTATTTAGAAACTTTGTAACGTAATTTTATAATTTTATAATTTAATGCGGTTTTGAAACATATCCTATTGTAATAAGCCTTTCGGTCTGTTTTTGTTCATCTATTTTTGACAACCACTTATCTATTATACTCAAATCTCAAGTGGATAGATTCATGTATATAGTATTACAAACGGTTAAAATTTTTGAAAATTCAAACTAACTAATGAACATTCAGAACTTTATTAACGTACTTCCTAATTTAGATAGCTATATAATCCTCTGTATAATCACATCTTAGTCATTAGACCATTTTATCTGAAGAGACATCATTACGTAATCCACATTTATAAAATAACAAATTAAAAAACACACGCGCTGATTGGCTGAAAGCCGTGTTTCTAGAACTCGATGGAAAACATGGATTTTTCCCGCCATTTTTATAAAATGGACTGTAAGACGAACCTTTGCTCACAAACAGCTAAAATGTCGATAAATATGTTCTGTGACAGCCAACAAGAAGAAAAACGAGAAGATTGGATGCTTTTATTCACAGTTAAGAGCGTTTATGTTCATTTGAGCAGCCGACGACGCTGTCTAGCGTGAGTAAGGAGAATGTATATTTTCATCATTTTAATAAGAGTCTTATTACTTATTTCCTCAGTGTTATTTTATAAAAGAAATAGAAAACATCTTTCCGTGTTTACATACGTTGTAGAAACACTCGTGACAGTTTGGGAGAACTCGAAATAGCGTGGAAACACTCGCCCTGCGGTTTCGTGTTCCCGCTGCCATTTCTCGTTCTCCCAAACTTCCACTCGTGTTTCTATAACTCTATGAATATATATCGCGCGCGTTGCTTTCATTCTCCGTCTACCTGAAGAAAGACACATCGCCCGAAACGTATATTAATGGTAATATACGTAAGTACTCTTACTTAAGTATTTTTCAACACATTGAAGTTCCCTTATTTCTCCTTTTCATATTATATCCAGTTCTTTTGAAAACTTAGCAGCTTACATATTTATTCTTAGGAAGCTGTCATTAATTCCACCCGAGAGGGGGGCAGAAGGAAACCTGAAAATTCTTGTTAAAGTTTCGTGACCCAACCAAATTTCCCTGGATGGTTTCATGACCCAACTATACATTTTGTTTTAGTTTCGTGGCCCAGCACATCTTAAATTTTCATTCATACCGACAACACAGGAGTGCTGGGAACTGAGGGTAGTCTGCCATATAGAGCAAGGAAAACAATCAACTTCGTTTTCAGCCAGGTTTTCGCATTCCTGAACTCTTAGTCTCGAACCACTGAAATCCAAACTATATATACATGTACATAATTTCTGGGGGCAAGGGGTTCTCAAAACTCTTTTCTTTGGATGTGATATGGATATTTCTTGGACTTACATAGCGTATATCAATTCCTATGTTATAAATATTTGTTTTCTTCGATTACTTTTGATACTAATCAAAAAGGTTTCATGGCGCATCAAAGGTTTTCCAAATGTTTTCGTAGCCCCACCAACTTTAGATAAATAGTTTCATGGCCCAACACTTTTCACCCCTCCCTGGTGGAATTACTGACAGCTTCCTAACTGAACAGACAACGGCAAAATGGAATCTATGTGTTAAATAGTAACTTCCAATTCTTAATTCTTAAGGTCCATATGAGAGTGCATTCGGGTGAGAAGCCTTTCAAGTGCCCTGAGTGTGGCCGAGAGTTTAGTCAGTCCCAGAACCTCACCACACACCTTCGTGTACACTCTGGTGAAAAGCCCTACAAGTGTGATAAATGCGAAGCAACTTTTCGCTTCTGTAGTGGCTTCCGAAACCACAAAGCCAAAAGCCACGAGAACGCAAAGAAAGCAAGGCAACCACAACAGAACGAAGGTGCTGCGAGAGAAATGGTTGTCCATCATGTCAGCGTTATCTCACAGGCTTCAAGGATCGGTAATTCTATGAATAACGAAAACATTATCTGGAACTTTGCTCCCGGAATTGGAAAATGAAATCTACCAAATTCCACGAAAATAAACAGCGTATTTCACCGGAAATAAATCCTATTAATTGTACTCCGCTCTACCACATAGTGCTGGGAGATTCCGGGGCTTTTTACATGAATCCTGATTGAATTTCATTCTGGGTTGAACTCATACCGGTTCTGTTAAAATCCCTTTAGGTGTTTACATGAATCCGGAATGAGATGCAGCTTAATCCGCATTGAGTTCATTCCGGTTCTCATTCCGGATTGAGTTTCATTCCGGATTGAGTTTCATTAAAATTTCATTCTGGTGTCATGTAAAGGCGATGCGAGATTTCATTCCGGATTGAAAAATACGACCTAGAAGACTGAAACGAACAACACATGCATGCTTTTAACATTTATAGACGACAATTTGCAGCTAGAGATGCAGGAATTGCGCCGACGTCATATTGTTCAATATAAATAGCTCTTTGTCGACGACGTTATAAATTAAAGGTGAATTAAATGCTTGTTTACTTGCGACCGCATCGATTATCGTTGCTGGTAATGCTTTTCCCCTTTTCTTTATGTTTATTCTTCGCCGAATTATCAGTTTAAGGCACATGTTGAAATGTACAAGCGCAGAATTCGTTGAAAGAACCACACCCACTATAATGTGATTGATCGCCATCTTGAAATTTCAGATTTCGCGCGATTTTCGATCCTAGGATAGAATTCCTTTGTAAACGCAGTTTGAATTCACGTTCAATCCGGAATGAAACTCAATCCAGATTCACGTAAACAGCCCCTGGTAACAAACTTCTAAATTACGGGAAAACCTTCGATAACTGATTCATTTTAACATCTTAAAAGTTCAGAGACAGATAGTCTCTGTCGCCTATAGTAAAACTATATAACGTGGTCCATTCAAGATGGCTGCCACGAGCTATTTTAGTCGAGAAAATCAAAGGAAATGTTTTTGTATTTTGTATCAGATATATACAACCATTCATTAAACATTCATAAATAAAAAATGTAAATAATATTTTTACCTTTTTACATGTAAATATATTTTTAAGTAGTGTAGTTAAACTGCCTATCTCACGTTTGGGGATTTTACATGTTCGTAATATTTGGGTCTTCCTGAGAAAAATCATAATATATCTTGTCAGCCGAAAATTTCATTTTCATGGAGTTTTTTTGCTGTTAAAGTTATCGGATGTGATGTCACAAGAGGCATTTTTGTGGCAAGTAACAAAAGAAAACTGGTTTGGAATGCCTCTTGTGACATCACATCAAGTAACTTTGACAGCGAAAAACTCCATGAAGATGACATTTTCAGCTGACAAGATATATTATGATTTTGCTCAGGAAGACCCAAATATTACGGATATGCAAAATCCCCAAACGTGAGATACAGGCACCTGTATATAGTTAATAGATTAGTATCAAATATTGTATGTAATAGGCCTTTTGAAAAACAACTGGTATCTTTAGTTGAATAGGTTACTGTGTACAAATATTTTTAAATAAATAAATAATTCATTTCTTTTGTTTTCGTTCGTGAATTACTAAACTGTCTATGCCACGAAAAATTCAGTTGTAAAATAACTCTTTTGTTTGAAAGATCTCTTGAAACTATAAAGACTAACCATTTACAACTTTTTCATATCTCACTTCACTCTTGAGATATTAAGATTTGTTTAATATGTAAATGATCATACTTATGATATAACTTATTGAAAACGCTTATATATCCTTGAGATTATGTAATGAAATCACTTGAAATACAGGTGCATCCAATGACATCAAATATGCAAATCATCAAACGATTCCATGTGATAATGGTAAAGATATGCAGAATTTTTCAATAAGTTATTATGCATTGTGATGTCATAAGTATGATCATTTACATATTAAACAAATCTTAATATCTCAAGAGTGAAGTGAGATATGAAAAAGGTTAGTCTTTATAAGATATGTAAATAGGTTGAGATATGGTTAGTCTTTATAGTTTCAAGAGTTCTTTCAAACAAAATAGTTATTTTACAACTGAACTCATAGTTGAGGATTATTGGTTGGGGATCAGCAAATAAATAGATAAATATATTATACAAACAAATAATAAAGAGAATAAATAAAGTATAAAAATTAAAGATAAATATATAACAATAAACTAAATAAATAATTAAGCAAAAGACACTAATTAAACAATAAGTTTGTTTTGAACTGTTAAATGTTAAAAGTGAGCAGTCGTCAGTGAAAAAAGAATGCAGGGGAAGATTGTTCCACTGAGTTATTGTTCTGGGAAAGAATGATAAGAAGTAGACGCGTAGATGGAGTTATTATGCTTTCAAGATGGGAGTGCCTTATCCTTCGCTGAACTGGTCGTAGGTAATTTCACGAGTTGACTGAGATTTGGCCATGTTTTATCTTGAACAGGATGGTGAGGCGAGCATCAACTCTGTAGTGCAAGCGACCTCCAGCCTAGTTGGTCCAGCGTATCCGTGACGTTAGAGGTATTGAGAGAAGAATGACTCGGGAAAGTTTGACATATGCTTGTGAAGGCCCTCCCAATCAGCTTTTTATAGAGAGGTTCTAGGCGTCTCTTTTACAAATGGCTGCCTGCAGTTAGTTTAGATTTGTCTCGCCAGATGTAAAGAGAATGTCTTCGCCAGGTGAGAACAGATGTTCGTTTATATTTAGAAGACATAATAAAACAATTATTGGATTCGTCTTGCACTTAATTGATATTAATTGAGTTCTCTAGAGGTAAATGTTCTACCGAAGCCGTACAAGACTTGAATGAAATGTCATTGGCCGAGGTGAGCGGAAGAAATTACTTCGTTTGTATTTCTAAATGTGTAATAAAACAATGATTCAAATATTGAACAAAATCAGCGCCACTAATCTCGAAAGAAGACTGGATCGAGTCCGCCATTACTAAGCGACCAACTGAGGATCCTATGAGGTTTTTTGTTAGATTATGTGCTCTTACCATCGACAAAATAAAATAATTTTACTATAAGGAGAACCAGAAGACATTTTTCAAATTACTGGGTAAACGATTCATGGCCTACCTACAGATTTACTGCGACTTTGGTCCCTTAGTAATGGCAGCCGTTGGCTCTAATTATCCAGTGAGAGAAGCCTGATATGAGACGTCAAGTTAGGTTCAAGATTTTATGCATTTAATGTTAACAAAGAAACTATATTGGCCAGACACTAAACATATTTCGCGAGCGTCACAGTTTGAAACAGAACTAGAACTAGTCGCCGAACCCTCGCGATTTTATTTTATTTTAATAACTTTGCCATACACCTTACAAACATAAATACAGACATTAAGACAATAGGCTGGGTAACCGCAACAGCTATAGTGCCAAATACTACGACCCCAAAGCAAGTACGATATAACAGTCACTTTAAGACACATAGCGATATACAACACACATTAAATACATCAAATTTACTACGATATATACTAAAAGCAACCGACGATGGTGGGTTCGTAAGCTTTTCCATGTTCGTGAGTCGTCTGTGACTATGTCATATGTGTTGTTAAGTGCGTTAATGCATGTAGTAGTTGAATAGTAACTTCCTGAAGTTTGAGAGTGATGTTTTTTGTTGTAATAGTTTTTGGTAGTATGTTCCATGTTCTTGTTGTCCGAATTGTGTATTATTTTTGGTATGTCGAAGTATTAGATTTTTTGGTTTGATATTTGTCGCAGTCAGAGTTGAATGATCTTGTTTTTTTGTGATGTTGAGGAGTTGGTATAGGGTGGTCTTGTTGAGGATATTGATGCCGTGGAATGTCTGCACAAAGGAAGGTAGATCCAGAATGAATTTCCAAGCCCCTCGTTTCATATGTTATCAATCTTTGGCTTTGCAGATAACATTGACCACGACTCTAGATAACTATTTTTAATTAATATCTATAGATATCGTTTAACTAGATAACCGTGGTAAGCCCAGATGTCTAATTACAAATACTAATTCATGTATTATTCATTTCATTTTAGCATCGCAAGCTTCATCGACATGAGTGTCCCTAAAACATGTTCCAGAAACCACTTTACCACCAAACTGTAAATTATCAGCGAATTCCTGAATGTAAGTAGTCTTTTATCTCCCCGGTCGTGGTAATCCATTAACAATCACCAGCCATGGAAATTTCTAGCAGTCTAATATCATGAATGAATTGATGCGAATTCACAAGAAGTTGACATGAGTTTTCGCGGTGAGTTGGCAATCTGCTTGTGGCAATTTGTTTATTTTGAAGCACAACAGCATGATAGCGTTTTGGACGACCAACAGCACAAAAGCTACCCAATAATATAATTGTATAAGCTGTTTGTAAGCGGCTTTGTGTTATAATTCTTGGTTGAATAGAGCCATTTTCTTTGACTTTACAATAACATGTGCACAGTTTGTGGAAAAATTTATGTAAACAATCATCAAATTATATATTCAAGTGATATATCTTTCGTTTCGCGCGAAGGTGGCGTTAGAAAGTGAAAATTTAATAGTCAATCTCTGATTTAGGACGTTCGCTTGAACACCATTAACCTGCAAAGTTTTACGGAAAGGATTTGATTTGTATTTCTTCACTGCCTACACAGCACAAGACCGCTTATATAATTTATTAAATGGATATACCCTCGTATTTATGAAAGTAATTCGTCTGGTTTACTACATGCAGAACACTATCATATTTTAACGACTATAGCAGACATCCAAAAGTATAGCTAGACTGATTTTACATCGATATTATGTCTGTATTAATGTGCATCTTTATCTCGCTTGATCTGGGATATACTTCGTTTGTTTACTTATAAAGCCTTCTGTTTTGTCTTTCTATATGTTAATCGAGAAACAAAAATGTCCCATATGCCTTTGTCGGTTCTCAAGGTACTTCCGAAATTGAGGGAACACAACATACAGAAGCTTCCAAGCTTGTGTTGTGTCCTTTTCACTTTTTGAGCGGTTTGATAAGTCGATTTAAAACAACACACCGTGTTTCCATAGAGTTATAGAAACACGAGTGGAAGTTTGGGACGACAAGCTTGATATATACAGGCTTATATTCACGATTTTGAAAGCGGGTATATCGAATTTTAGTGGTAGACTTCACATAAGAACGAGTGGTTTTCATACAACTCTGGCAACTTTGAGTCTTGATTTGACTTGGAAATTATATTATTTCTCGTTGTATTGGCACACTCAATGTGGATTTTAGTAACTTATATACATGCCTGTTTCCTTCCATTATAATACTCGTCGAACAGATAGCAATAACTTTTGTAACAACTTTAACCACAATCAATGCTACTACCAAAACTCATTTTTTCCTAGATCAGTGAAATTATGGAACAATCTCCCACACGAGCTAAAAACTTGTAATCAGAGTGTCACTTTTTTTAGGAGGCAACTTTCTTCTATGTACAATGAAAAACTTTTAACATATTCTCCACCATAATCTAGTATTAGATAATTTCTATACTTTTAATTTGTAGTATACATTAGATAGATATAAGATAGTTTTATCTGCATGCAAGGAGATGATATCAATTGGGATTTTATTCTGTTTCTTCTCCTGTCGCTAATTATGCATTATTATTATTGTAATGTAAATTTGTGACAAATCCTATTAAACTAAACTAAACTAAACTAAAGTATGTTGAGGAAAACTGTCAAATGTATAATAAGCTATTTCTTTTCATATATATATTTATATTCAGGGACGGTACAGGATTTTTCAAGCGGGGTGACTTCAACACATTCTCTAGTTACGGATTAGACATTTTGACGAGCCTTGCATGCTTACAGTGGCGTGTGGTAACTATTATCGTAAGGCAAGGACCACTTGTGTACGTTCGTGGCAAACCGCAACGATCTAGGACATATATCCCTTTAATAAGCCATCAACTAAGTTAAATCATACACTATATTAACAAGGCCCAAGGCAAGATATAGATTCAAAACAATTCAAAACAAGAAATCTGAAATTGGAAGAATGTAGAAACAAGACGCCCGCTAGGCGTTAATTCGGGCTACTTGAGGTTGTGGCTTGTTGAAAGACATTGTAGGCAAATTCAGTGATTTGAATTCAATATACACAAATCTATAGTTGTAGGTACATGTAATGATACGGCTGTCAGTGCAGGGGTGGTTAAATTTTCCATCACATAGTGTTGGCTAACGGCTTTGATTATACGAAGGTGAGTTGGCTCAGTATCCAAGCTGGCTTACTGAGAATTATGCCTCACCAAACGAGCCACTCTGTTTGCTGACCTAATCCAGTTCTAGCCAACAGGGTCAGCCTGGCAAGCGAGCCGGCCTGTGCTCATGTAATAACAATTCATATGGTCAGTCCGGCAAACAGGTTTAGTTTGAGCAAGTATTAAATCAGTTTTAAAATCTTTTTCTCAGTGTATAAGGCATTAGCAGTAAATCAAACCATTTAGCTGGCGGTAGCAAGGTGTCATAAGCTATTATAAACTGAACAGTTTAAAGAAATGTAATTCAAAATCATTATTTCTTTGAAGTTATATAACTTTTGAGCCAGTAAACATATTCATAATTTTAGCATATAAATTTATTATTTGAGAGGCTTTATACATACTATAGTGACTAGTCCAGTGGGCCAGCCAGCTAGCTAATTGTAATATAAAGACAGATTACTGCATAGTTAACTACATGTATGTTACTCTCGGTTAGCGAGCCAACTCGCTTTCCGTGTAGTCAAGGCCAAAATTCAGACCCGTCACTGGTAAACCAGCAAACAACAACAAACTCTTTACTCCTTGATCTTGATAGTTGGTATGGGTGTCAGAGATTTATATACTGTGTGTTCATTTGTAAGCATTTGTGTATAATAATACATGTATGAACAATCGATACAAACTTACTGATAACCCAGAACATTTTGGAGCCCCATTTAATCTTACAGGTAAAATATCGAGTGAAACGGGGTTACTCAATGGCAACAATTGAGTGTCAGAGATTTATATGCTCTAGTCTGTACATTCATTTGTAAGCATTCGCATATAATAATATGAACAATCGATACAAACTTACTGATAACCCAGAACATTTTCGAGCCCCATTTAAGCTTACAGGTAAAATATCAATATCAATATAAGTGACAGGGTAAAATTCGATAGCAACATTGCATACTTTAATAATAGTACTTGGTATACGTGAAACAATAAACTATAGCATGAAGTAGGCTTTATCTTATAATGAAATTGTGATTAGTTTTATAAGTAAAATTAACAATATATTGTTGTAAGAGCATTGAGACTATTGTATAATGCTCCTAATACGTCTTTATTATTATTATTATTATTATTTTGTATAACATAACATGATAACAATAAACAATACAGGCAACAAAGTTTATAAAAAATATTACAGTTACCTCAGAACAGTTAACATATTTTCAAAAAGCATTCATACGTTGAGTTTCATATTAAATTGTTAAACATAGGTTTAATCGAGTACACATCAGCGTACAGGTACGGCATTTTCAGTGTACGGTTTATATCGAGATCGCAGACAGAGACCTTATCTTTTAGTGTAGCCGTAGGTCTTCGCCGATCGGCGTGTGTGCGATTGTAAGCATCGTGAGATCAAGATACTGCCAGCCACATCAAATATTTTCAGTGAAGAACACTCGAGGAAAGGTAACCAGATGAATATTAAAAATATGACAATGGCGCATAAATATATGCAGTTTCAGATCGATCTCGTACCCAGTCCCAAGTGGGATGATGCAAGAATTGCCATTTCGCGACATTGCCAAATAAACAGAGCCCTTTTTAAGACTCGTGCTCTCCCCCCACAGGGGGAGGCCCGAGTAATAACTTAGCCTTTGCTCATGATACAATCTCGTTCCCAGAGCCTCCGCCGCGCCACGCAAACGGAGGCTCTGGGATAATCCACACCGGAAGTGTTTTGATTGGTTAACTAAAGATTGCTTTTAATTAGATTAACTCTTAATATTTACGCGAGTGTTTCACTGTTTCGTTCAAACGGTATTGTACTTCGTTCTTTAATATTACGTTCTTATGGCAGAGTTTACACCAAAAAAGTTATCTTCGGACAAACTTTTAGTCGTGTTTCCAGAAAAGCTCAAAAAAACTAGTCCACGTTTAAATGGATTGATATTCTACGCGAAATGCAAGAGAGGCGCCTGGTCTAAACGTTAAAGAAGACTCTCAAGTCGCATATCCAGAGAGTTATCCATCCAGGTGCAAAAAATTGCCTCAGTTATTCTTGGCTCGGAAATGCGACCAAAAAGTATCTTGATTTCTCCAACTAAATCATCGGACGTAGTGTTTATATTGCAGCACAGAAACGAGAATACAAGCCATCGAGAATCAAAACAAAGATTGATCAAAGATTTTCCCACGCCTCGCCACAGAGAGCCGTAACGTCTATTAGTGAAGCGAGTTTAACGATAAATCGGATTTATTTGGTATTTTTTGCACAATAATTGTATTAAATTGCTATTAAAATGTTCTTACTTGTTAATTTTGTCGATAATCAGGACAAATTACAGGCAACCAGAGGGCAACCACAGTCAACGGACTTCCGTATTGATGTAAACACTGATTCGATGCCTTTCTGGTCTGGTTGCCTGTAATTTGTCCTGATTGTCGACAAAATGAACAAGTAAGAACATTTTAATAGCGATTTAATACAATTATTGTGTAAAAAATACCGAATAAACCCGATTTACTGTTAAACTCGCTTCACTAATCGACGTTACGGCTCCCTTTGGCCTCACGAACGCCGCGTAAACTTGTATATAGCGTCAGGTGTGTCTTGGTCGTTTATAAAAATATGTTACCGTTACTTTTTGTGCTATCAAGTCTTTTATTGTTTGAAGTTTCAACAATCAGCCAACACCTCGACAAACATTTCTTTGTGTATTTATTAATACCTTTTTGATTTCATTGCCGCGAGTTACATAAATTCTAAAATCATATTCTTTTCTGTCCCAAATCCCAATTGGTTGCTAATTTAAACACCAGACAAAAACTTTTTTCACCTCTGAAGAGATCCTCAAGAGTTATTAACGTGTTTAGGGAAGATTCTTGCCGAAGAACTCGATATTTTAATATAGCACAGATAGTTCTCACGTCCCAGAAACTACGCTCGGTCTATTACTGGCGCATGCTCTGTTCAATCGACGCCCTGTTTTCCGGCCCTCTGGCGATGGATTATCCCAGAGCCTCCGTTTGCGTGGCGCGGCGGAGGCTCTGGGAACGAGATTGCTCATGATATTGAAATTCAACTAGTTTCCGAATCGAAGCAAGTCTGGATATTAGCGGCCGGTCACGGACATTGTCCGGTATACAAATTTCTCATTTTTAAAGATTAGTGACAGTTACAATATTAATTGTGTCTGTCATTTTGTCCGATGCTCATCTTGTCCGAAGATTATACTCAACTTTTTGTGAAAGTAAAACATTTTTGTGTTGAATGGACTGCGTTTAGATAGTTCGTGTTGTACAATCTCAGATTACGACATTACGTTAAGTTTTGAGACATTGTGCTAACTTTGGAGACATTGCACTACGTTATGAGACGTTACGCTAAGTTTGGAGACATTGCGCTACGTTATGAGACGTTATACGCTAAGTTTGGAGACATTGCACTAAGTTTGGAGACATTGCGTTAAGTTATGAGACATTACGCTAAGTTTGGAGACATTGCACTAAGTTACGATACGTTGCGCCAAGTCTAGAGACGTTACGCTAGGTTTAGAGAAGTTACTGTACGCTACGTTTTTAGTCGTTGCATTACATTGCATTGCATTGCATTGCATTGCGTTGCGTTGCGTTGCATTGCATTGCATTCTATTATATTGCATTGTATTGCATTACATTGCATTATATTATATTGCATTGCTTTGTATTGTGCATTGCTTTGTATTGTATCGTATTGTATTGTATTGTATTGTATTGTATTGTATTGTATTGTATTGTATTGTATTGTATTGTATTGTATTGCATTGTATTGTATTGTATTGTACAACATTGTATTGTATTGCATAATATAACCATCGTTCCTGCGTCTTCTTTTAGACCTCTAGCCTTCCGTCATGGACATCCAAACATGGTTTCTTTTTCTTTCCCTGATATCAATGATAATAATAATAACATTCTTCGTTGGATTACTTCGAAGAACATTGACAGTGTCACATACGATGGACATCAACCACTTGCATCAACCCATAACGGGCTCTGTAACCTTCAACTCGATCGTCAACGAATTCTTAAATCTAAAAGAGATATCTTGTGCCGTACGGAAGGCTGGACTAGAAAAATCACAATTGATTATAGGAGTTGACTTCACTGCAAGCAATGAATGGCAGGGGCGAAAGACGTTTTGTAAGAAGTCGCTTCATGCTATTTCAGATAAAGTGGACGAACGGTTCGGCCGCAGAGGATCATTACATCACGTGGCTTTCTATCGTGATAATCCTTATCAGAAAGTTATTTCTATTCTCGGCCAAACACTGGAGCCCTTCGATGACGATAATTTGATTCCCGCGTTCGGGTTTGGTGACTCTGTTACCACGGATACCGATGTGTTTCCTTTATCAGGTGAAGTGAGGGTGCTTGATCCATCCATCCATCCAATATTCTTCCTTCAGTCCTCCTTCCTTCCTTCCTTCTTTCCTTCCTTCCTTCCTCCCTCCCTTCCCTCCCTGCCTCCCTTCCGTCTTTCCATCCTTCCTCCCTCCCTCCTTTCTTTCTCTTCCTTCCTTCTTTCCTTCCTTCCTTCTTTCCTTTCTTCCTTCCTCCCTTCCTTTCTTCCTCCCTTCCCTCCTACCTTGCGTCCTTCCAACCATCCGTCCTTCCTCCCTCCCTTCCCTCCCTTCCTTCGTCCTCCCTCCCTCCCTTCTTTCCTTCATAACTTCCTTCCTCCCTTCCTTTCTTCCTCCCTTTCCTCCTCCCTTGCGTCCTTCCATCCATCCATCCATCCTTCCTCCCGCCCTTCTTTCTATATTCCTTTCTTTCCTTCCTTCTTTCCTCCCTCTTTCCTTCCTTCATTCCTTCCTCGCTCCTTTCCTTTTCTTTCTTCCATCCATCCTTCCTTCCGTCCTCCCTCCCATCCATCCATCCTTCCTCCCTCCCTCCGTCCCTTCCTTCATCTCATCCATCCTATCTATCCATCCTCCCATCCTTCCTCCCTCCGTCTCTTCCTTCATCCCATCCATCCATCCTATCCATCCACCCTTCGTTATATTATATATTCCCAGTACTTTCTTTCCATCCAGGTGACTTCAGCGTTCCTTGCAATGGTTTCCAAGATGTCCTCTCATCTTATAAAAAGGTTGTTCGTGATATCACCATGAGTGGCCCAACCAATTTTGTTCCAATCATAAACAAAGCCATCGAGATCGTTGAACAGACTCGGGAATACCACATTCTCATTATCATCGCTGATGGCCAGGTCGCAGATGAACACGAAGAGGTTCTTAAATATCTTCACGAAAAATATCACAACACTCTGTGTATTAGTCGAAGCCCCCGTTTTTATGCCCCCGGTTATAAGCCCCAATTATAACCCCCGGTTATAAACCCGCGATTATATGCCCGCGGTTAAAAAACCCCGGATATAATCCCTGGTTATAAACCCCCGGCTATAACCCCGGTTATAAGCCCCCGGTTATATAAATCCCATGTTTTAAGCCCCCGGTTATAAGCCCCGGTTATAATGCTCGCAGTTTTAAACTCCCCGGTTATAGCGCCCGGTTATAAGCCCCCGGTTACAAGCCAACACAGATCGGTCATTACAAAACAACTGAAAAGTCTTTCATAAAAGAGCTATATAACAATTATGTCAATTAATTAATTATGTCAATTAATAAATCATGTCGATTAATTATTTATGGTAATTAATTAACATAATTAACATAATTGATTCTGTTAATTAATTAATTATGTCGATTAAATATTTATTCTAATTAATTACGTTAATTAATTATGTGACTTGACATAATTAATTATGTTAATTAATTAATTATTTCAATTAATTATATAATTAACATGGTTTTCACTTTTATAGGCTTCGCGCAAAGCAATAATTCAGGCGAGTTGGTATCCGCTGTCCATAATTTTTGTTGGCGTTGGTGATGGACCATGGGCCACAATGACTACATATGATGACAAACTAAAAGGAAGAAAATTTGATAATTTTCAATTCGTTGATTATCACGCTGTTACAAGAAAAGGGTGGAGACCAGAGTTAGCTTTTGCTCTGCATGTATTGATGGAGATACCTGATCAATATAAGGCAATTAGAGCACTAGGCATGCTTGATAGGGACTGCTGAACAGAATACACTACATCATCATCGAAAACAATAAACAGCTAGAGAACGCATGAGTTATTACAGGCTGTTGTTTGGAATAACGTAGGCTAAAACCACAATAGACATTTGCATTTCTATTTACACTTGCAAATTCGTTATACTGAATTCCCCAGCCTGATGTTATGAATTGAAATAAGTTTTATCCCGACGCAGAACGCGTCATTTTGACGCGCAGTCGACATTATGAACTGGCTTATTGTAATAGCTCGGGGTGATAGCTCGGTGGTTTAGGCTAGTGACTTCGTTCCTGAACTTTGCGATATTGCACAAATTAATGTAATTATTGCTGGTACGTATACTTTTGTTTATTAAAATTCAGAAATGGTAAGTTTAAAAAATATTTAACGATTTGAAATAGCGCAAAGGGCGTGATAGCTCAGTGGTTCAAATTACGTATAGTTGGAATGTGCGGATGTTAGTACCTTTCTTGATCAAAATATGGAAATGATAATTTTAGAATATTTTAAATAATTTAATGTACTATAAAATTATATAATGTACTATAACATATTAATCTTCGGCTAGTTCCCGTAATATAATATAATATAATATGGCTCGTGATATGCTGTAGTATAATATATTATTGCTCGGCTTGTAGCAATAATACTACAGTTCATTCTGTAGTATAATATATTATGACTCGGCTAGTAACCGTAATGAACTGTAGTATAATATGTTATGACTTGGGTAGTAGCCATGATGTGCTAATATATGATTTTGCTGTATATATATATATATATATATATATATATATATATATATATATATATATATATATATATATATATATATATATATATATATATATATATATATATATATATATATATATATATATATATATATATAAATTTTAAAATTTTTAATAAATATCTTAAAACTGAAACATCGCTACTCCGAGTTTCACGCCTCGTTGGTCGAGACCTTATATTGCTCTACTGAATTTTCACAGTATTGAGCACTCTTTTATCTACTACAAACAAAGAAATATTGTATATATATATATATATATATATATGAATTGAAGAGAATGACAAAGAGCAAGAAAACTTCTCACCAGTCCAGATAAATTTTAAAAATATTTCGAACATTCGTTCTTCTTCAGTTAAAATAATGTAAAAATACATATTTTAACTGAAGAAGAACGAATGTTCGAAATATTTTAAAAATTTATCTGGACTGGTGAGAAGTTTTCTTGCTCTTTGTCATTCTCTTCAATTCATATATAATATCATCCAAGAGCATAACCTGCATCCATGTTTGTGGATCCTTCTGCTAGGAGCATCATCGTTTTGATCTGCCTGTTCTTTTTTAAATTCAACATATATATATATATATATATATAAGAAAATGTCCAAAAAAATAACAAACATTTAAGCGACATTTTCCTATATTAAGCTCTACCTCATATGGTATCGAGCACTCTACGATAGATCGTGAACAGTTTTATCTTATTTCTATATATATATATATATATATATACTAAACTAACTGTTTGTAACAAAATAGTCACAATGTTGGCGTAAGATAGAAGAGCGCTCAATACCATTATATAGACCTAACGTTCTATATATATATATTTATATATAGTTCAATCTACAGACACGTGTTTCGCTGTACCACAGCTCATCAGCTATGTAGCTTGGAACAATCTGGATGAGTCTGGCTGGCGTGAAGTACGCACATGCATGGGGCCAGAGCATATATACTCGAAATTTTCCTTTGCCAGAAATCCTTTCAACATGTAGTTTGCTCGAGTGAAATGCCAAATATATACAAATGACTAAACAATGTTGTTTAGCATTGTTTCAACAATGTTGTTCAGCATTGTTTCAGCAATGTTGTTTAGCATTGTTTCAACAATGTTGTTCAGCGTTGTTTCAACAATGTTGTTCAGCGTTGTTTCAACAATGTTGTTTAGCATTGTTTCAACAATGTTGTTCAGCGTTGTTTCAACAATGTTGTTCAGCGTTGTTTCAACAATGTTGTTTAGCATTTTTAGCATGTTGTTTAACAATGTTGTTTAGACAACTTTATTCGATTATCCAACACTGAACAACATTGTTGAAACAATGCTGAACAACATTGTTGAAACAATACTGAACAACATTGTTGAACATTGTTGAAACAATGCTAAATAACATTGTTTATGAAGAAATATAAGTTGAAATCAAATGCAATAACAGTAGCCAACTTGGCCTCACTTGATTTCAACTTATATTTGTTCAGTGTTGTTTCAGCAATGTTGTTCAGCATTGTTTCAACAATGTTGACGACTTGTTCAGCAATGTTTCAACAATCTTCTTCATCATTATTTCAACGAGATTGCTTGGATTACTATAGATTGAGTAATGAGTATGCGTTTAAGGTTGCCCTATTTATCCAAGCAAGAGGCTCATGTTTTAATTTAAGCGTTTGACTATTCAGTTTATCACTCTTATAGGTGAACGGATAACCCAACTGATAGGGATTCCGAGGGCCTACAATTTAATGTCGTTTTCCGAGAAGACCCGAAAGTCTTACCATTTGCTGGTGTTGTTGCAAAGGCAGCACCTTCTCCTCAATTATTTTAAGACCCTGAGTGGTGGATTTGAACCTGTGTCTCCCAGCTCATCAGACGGTAAGTGGTAACCACTAGACCATTATAATTTGAAGTGTTTACGTCTAAAATATGTTTGTTTATAACTGTATTTTTGAACAGTTCCCACGCTCATAACAATAGACAAAGAAGAGACTTGCTTAAAACCTATCAAGGCGTAGAATAAACCTTTGTTTAGGTGCAGTCTGTTCCGGTTTCCCGACTTATAATCTCAAGTGCTACACTTGAGAATGGTCAATCGTTTTCAACTTGCCCTACCGGGCTGAAATAAATGTTCTATAATACATGAGCTCACTTATTGAATCCGAAATATAAATTAAAGATCAACTCAAAGTACTTAGTTTTATTTCATGATTCAACGTTTTTCATGTAAATTTCGCGTCGAATTGGTAGCCTGGTGATAGTGGGTGACTTTCCGACGATGTCTCCTTCTTCAGGTTGGTTTTGAAGAAGGGCACATAGTTCGAAAGAAGTCAATGGAAATGATTATAATCTTGCCGCGGCAGGAATCAACTTCTCACCAAAATTATATATATTTATTATATAATAGATAGTGTTTTATTGATGGTTCCGCCACTAATAAAACTGATAATCACACATGTACGATTATTTATGGTAATCACACATGTGTTGATTGATGTGTTAAAATGTTTGTAAAATCGCATTACACATAAATTATATTGATTATATAATAAAAAGAAAAATACATGGATGCTTGGAAATATGAAATTTATTTCTTGTGTTCTTGACCAGAATATCTCACTCGTTCGCTGCGCTCACTCGTTCGATATCCTGGTCAACACTCGAAATAAATTTCATATTTCCGCACACCATGTATTATTCTCTCTATATTTGTACAATAACTTGTTTAAATCTTTGTAAAACCAATCTTTGTAAACACATTGTAATTCATTTCTAATGCGAAAATGTGTCATTAAATCTTATCTTATTATCTTATCTCTTACTTCGCGCATTCTCATTGGTTGTTGGCCATGATCTATTAGAGGACAGATGCACGGATCACGTCAGCTCACGCCATATCACGTCAGCCGACTGCTTTTATCTTTTTTCATGCCCCAGAAACTGGCCAAACAGCTAATAAGCCTTTTAAATGGTTTGTTTCCAATTTTTATTGTATAAAACAAATAGATTCCATTTTGCCGTTGTCTGTTCAGTTATAGATGCACAGAGGACGTCAGAACGTGGTAAGAACATCAGCGACCCACTCGACTATCGTCTCGTGGGCCACTTTTTTGTTCTTACACGTCATCTGTGCATCTATAACTGAACAGACAACGGCAAAATGGAATCTATTTGTTAAATAGCTGCTAGTATGATATGACTGAGCTTTTGATTGTCTCCTCTACTAAGTAGGCCATCACCTCATATCCTATTAGGGCCTATATAGCAGTAGAGAAAAAACAAGATGACGGCATGTCCGCATGTTGTTTTGGCAGGGGCGCAACTAGGAATTTTCGAGGACAGGGGTCCATGATTGCTAAGGGCAAAGTTATACTTTAGCGTCCGCATTTTCGGCTTTTTTCTTTCGGGCAGGGGTCGCGACCCCCCCCCCCCCCCCCCCCCGACCCCCTCTAGTTGCGTCCCTGTTTAGGTAAAGAATACCCCAACCGACTAAGTGTTTGGCTATAGTGTATGAACTAATAGATATGAGCTCACATACGACTCGAGCTCATATGCGGGTATAATTGTTTATAATGTATGTGTGTGTGAAATGGTAGGACCAACCGGTAAGTTCCCGCATGGCCAATTTCGGGCGCTTTCTCGATATATGAACAAACCGAAATTCAAATAATCGCTAACCCTAACCCTAATCCTAACCCTAATCCTAACCCTAAAACTGACTTGGGTTGATGTTATAATAATTTTAAATTTCGGTTGCTCATATATCGAGAAAGTACGGTGGCCCATATATGCAATCGACAAATATATTTTGCAATCGACAAATATATTTTGCAATCGACAAATATATTTTGCAGTCGACAAATATATTTTGCAGTCGATAAATATATTTTGTCAGTTGACAAATATATTTTGCAGTCGACAAATATATTTTGCAGTCGATAAATATATTTTGTCAGTCGACAAATATATTTTGTCAGTCGACAAATATATTTTATCAGTCGACAAATATATTTTGTCAGTCGACAAATATATTTTGCAGTCGACAAATATATTTTGTCAGTCGACAAATATATTTTGTTAGTTGATCGATATTTTTGTCAGTCGACAAATATATTTTGTCAGTCGACAAATATATTTTATCAGTCGACAAATATATTTTGTCAGTCGACAAATATATTTTGCAGTCGACAAATATATTTTGTCAGTCGACAAATATATTTTGTTAGTTGATCGATATTTTTGTCGGTACCCCGATATTTTTGTCAGTACCCCGATATTTTTGTCAGTACCCCGATATTTTTTTCGATGCTTGTTTAATTCCCGCGCTTTATACCCTTTCCAGTTGAACACTTGAACTGTGATACATGTTATTTATAACAGTATTAATTTATACAGTGAAAAGAATGTATTGTGTCTCTTGTGGTGCTTGTATACAAAAGACATTTACCTTTTGTCCCGGTTGCGGTGAAAGATTGCAAACCAATGATGATAACACGGCTACAATGCCAGTTGGATGTGAGTCAAAAAATCCAAGGAAACGAGAACTTGGTCTTGGTACTTCAGCATCTGCAGTCGTAGATCTACACGAGGCGACAAAAACGTCGCAGTGATCCCAGTAACCGACGAATAAGTCCTTTGCCTACTTATAAACAATTTGCCTCTCGAAAGTCGGAAGAGAGACAGTCGCATTTCAAGCCGACGAAGAAGGCCGTAAAATTAGTTGAAAGCACCATTAACATTGGTTTGATGGAGTATGTGGGGTCTCAGTTGAAGCCTGTAAGAGGAAGCACTCTTCCGCTAAAAATTCAGACTAATGTAAGCTACACTGAAATACTTAATGCAGCAATTAAAAAACGCGAAGCCTTTGACCGCAGGTTTTTAGGAGAAAGAGGATACGTGCTTTCTTACCAAGATGCAAGCATCGCGAACAAGATTCCAGGCACAGAAGAAGACTTTGTGCTAAAGAATTATAAGGAATGGCTAGGAAAGGCATATTCTAAAATTATGCTCTACCTTAGCCCTGTTTGCAAGGAGGAGGCAGAAAGCCCCATATGCATAGATATATCTGAAACTAGTGAAAGGGATTGCAATTGGTCTGATTTTGAAGTTGACGAATATCAGGAGAAAACCAAACCCAACAACGCACCTCTATTGGCTGAAACGTCTTCACCTTTTGTCAAGGAATTTCCTGAAACTGAGTTGTCTTTGTGCTGTGATGTGCCGTTCGATTCTTTTATGGCAACAGATTTTGTGTAAGTTAATAATAATTTAGTCGTGTTGCATGCAGTACTATCCCCATACAGTACGTATTGTTTTTTGTATTTCCCTACTACCGATTTTCAAGGTTGCAGTGGTTGCTATGGTATCATTAAATCAATTTAATTCGAACATGTTTCTTCTAGTTTCAGGAACAATAGACCATTTGCAGAAATACTACAATGCAGCATTTATACATATTGAAAGAAAAAGACAATTAATAAGTATAACTTTTAGAATTAAAATGCATGAAGTTGAGGCTGTGAATGTATGCATGCAAGTGGTCTATAGGCAAATTAAACAAAGGAAATCTGAAAACCATTTCATAAAATATCACTGTTGCCATAACAAATTAAAGCTGAAAACTGACTCAATGTGTTTCATGAAAGTATGTATATATATATGCTGTGCAAATTTAAATATTGTACAAAGATAAATGTAATAAATTATAAAAAGCACAACAAGGGAGGATGCAACAGAGTAACCTATGATCAGGCTTTCTTTTCCTGGCAACAGGGTAAAATCCTAACCAAGTGTCCTTGCCCCACCCATCCCTCAATTTAGACAAAAGTATAAGAGTATTAAACCAAAAAAATATTTGCAGTAAAATTTTAACAACAGATTCTAAAATCTACTGCTGCAGATCTCCCACAGAATTATATTAAATATATAGTCAATACCAAGGTGAAGGAATTATACGTGTCTTGTGAACATAGATACCTGCACCATCCTCTGTATTTTCTGACAATACAATTTTATTTTTATTAGAAATTTAAATGAAATAAACTTAAATTAACCACTCCCTCTATAATTCAAGCCACATATCTAATAAGTCCCAACCCAGTTATTCAATACAAATTATTTATCTTGTAGGCCAATTGGTTTGACTGAAACAGAAGCTTTCCAAAAGGCTTTACTTAGTAGCCTCGAGGAGCATGAGGATGGAGATGACCAACTAGAGCCTAACCAGCTGGCACTTCAAGAAGACATTTCTGAGGAACAATATAGAGAAAAGGTTCGATTACATGCAAATTGTCAGTTGTCAGGTGAAGAGCGAAGTATTGTTGTCAGCAGATCATCAATATGGATAACAGCAATGCCATATTTTAAAAGGAGAAAGTTTATCGATGGGAAAGGCATTGTTCGAGTTACATTTGCCACCTTCGAGGGAGAGGAAGATGCAGAGGATTTAGGTGGGCCAAGACGAGAATTTCTGCACTTACTTCTTGTCTTCTTGGTGCTATTTGTAAAGATAGTAAAACTATTTCTGGTATGTTATACAAATCGTTTTTTTTTACAAATTATTTTGCTATTACAAAAGAGACTGGCAAATAAATTAAAGAATGTTGAATATAAAATTTATATGGTTTCGGTTTTGGTTCACAGGTTAATTAAATGCGATTATACTGTACTAATAAATTATTTAAAAAATGTTTGCTGTACATGTTAGGCAACTTTCTGGGTGCATGCATTTTATCTCTAGTACTTAAATAATTAGAAAATTGTGCCTCACTATTTCAATATTTTTTATATAGCCACACCAAAAGGCCATGTCATTCGTTTTAATGTCAAAGCATTGAAGGAAAATGATTATTATACTGTTGGGGTCATGTTATCAACAATTATCATGCAAGGTGGTGAACCGCCCAGAATTTTTGCCCCTTCCATATGCCATTTCCTATCATCTGGTATTCAAAATTGTCAACCTACATTTGAAGAAGTGCCAAATGCACACATTCAATCTTCATTAGAGAAGGTGGGTGTAAACTTTAATTGTGGGGGTGGTACTATAGGAAGCAGGAGACTGACAATTTATTGGGGAAAGATCTGCATGGAAAACTGCATTGTCATATACTAGTTAAAAACCAATTAATAATTAAAATCACTTTTTTATTTAATCAGGCAAGTTAGCAGATTTTTTAAACTGATATTAGATTAATTAAAGTGCCTATGACATGAAAATTAAGTTTATCTTATTTGAAAGAACTCTTAAAATAATTAAGAATATCAATTTACAGCTTTTCCATATTTCACTTAGTTGTTGAGTTATTTAGACTTATATGATATTCAAATGAGATGATCTATGATGTCACAAGTTGTGCACAACATTTTAACATATTGAAAAGCGCATATATCTTTAAGATTATTGAAGGAAATCACTTGGAACTTTGAATGTGCATACAGACCACTAAACTGGAGAACATAGTTCTAGTTTTATGGTCGCCATGGTAAATGATTAGATTCCAGACCTCTTGATTTTCAAAACAAAATTATTTGTTTTCTTTTCGGTGGGAAACATTTTCGAATTGGTACTGGTTGAGTAGATTTGCACTAACTTAACTAATTTGAAACTGAAGTTTGACGTTGGCGCAAAGCCTACTATGTTAGAAAACGAAGATTTTTTCAGAGAGACGTAGTGGTCTGGGAACTACTGTATAGACCTCTTTCATAATGGCACCCAAATTAAACATTCTTTTATATTCATTTAAATTAGCCTTTCTGATCTCGTTTGTGTGTCTGTAATTCCATAGAATCTTTGCTTTGTAACGAGGCCAGAAAGGCTAATTTGCATGCACATAAAAGAATATTTAGACAGGCCGCCATTATGAAAGAGGTCTATACTATTACTGTTGTAACAGTCATTACAATTTACAACTTGAACGATCTTATTCCGGTTTGTGGTCTGTATCGACATGCAAAGTTTCAAGTGATTTCGTTCAATAATCTTAAAGATATACACGATCTTCCAATATGTTAAAATGTATTGCACAACTTGTGACGTTATAGATCATCTCATTTGAATATCATATAAGTCTAAATATTTCACGAACTAAGTGAAATATGGAGAACCTTTAAATTGATATTCTTAATTATTTTCAGAGTTCTTTCAAATAAGATAAACTTATTTTTCATGTCATAGGCACTTTAACTATTCTCATGCACATTCTAGATCTTGAAAGCAGAATCCCAAGAACAACTGGATCTAATTTTAGAGGAGTGCCAATGGAGATTTGAGATAGAGGGATTACCAACAACCATCCCTATTGCCCAAAGAAATTTATTTGTAAATGAAGTGGCACAGTATTTTGTAATACTACATTGTAAAGCGATGCTTGATCAGTTGGTTTTGGGTCTTCAACACTATCAGGTACTGGTATATACAGTTAACCCTATCTAGAGGGGGGGGGGGGGGTGGAATCTGCCCGCACTAATCTTAAATGCAGACATCTTAATAATGGTTGCAGCTGACTCTAACATTTCACATATTTTCCTAGAAATACATTGTAAGTATGGGCAGAAAAATTGTGAAAAAATATTGGATAAAATAAGTAAACGATGAATTTAGACAAAACATATACATTATAATAGAAACAATAAAAATAAGAATATATCGATTAAGATAAATCTATTTATTGATATAATAACTTATGCACATTAACAGAACAGCAAGAAATAATCCTGATAAAAAAAATCCGAATTTTTGACAAGCGAGACGTCATAATTTGTTGCCATGACAACAATGTAACGTATATTCAGTGTCACCATACCATCAACCTGTGAAAATTTCATTAAGATACATACATCTAATAGTTTTGGGGATGTTGGCCACAGGCAGATTTTGATTGTGACATTGTCACATAACCTGTACATAATTAATACATGGGGCAACCGAGGAATGTCCCCTAGGCCCCCATATGCCCCTCCCTTTGAAAGACACAAGACTGCATAGCTGTGAGACTAATGTATGGTGAAAATACCCCAATGTCTGCTGTATTTGGATACCTCTATGTTGTCTGTTCAAATATTTTTATTATTTCAATATTTACTATTTTGTGAACATGTGTTCTTACTAATCTACAGTATCTAGTATTGCACAAAGGCTATGCTTTGTCAAAGCAGGATAAAAAGCCCAAGATAGTGGGATAGCAAAAATTGGCCTCCACAGGATTAATATGGCCTTGTTACATCTGAGTATTGATGTACATAAACTTTAAACATTGTAGATAATATGTTAGTATCCCCATATTTTGCAATGTGAACAATTTTATCTTTTTAGCTGATGGACATGATTAAAAAAGACAATGGTATGGCAAGATACATTTTCCAACATCAAGAAAAATCGAAATTAACTGCAAAACAGTTAAGAAAAATCTTAAGACCACAGTTTTCAGAAGAAGGGAGCAATCGAAGAAGTTCCCAAGAAATTGTATTAACAAAACTTATTAATTTTATGATTTGCACAGAAGGTTTGTAATTAATTACCCATTGTTAACTCTTTGTTTCTGTTTGTTAAATAAAATAATCTGACATTAACCAGAACACAATTTTAAGGGTTTTCAGGCATATTTAGTTTTACTTGTTGCTAAAGGCTTAAAACAGAAGTACATATAGAGATAGATTCACAGATTTATGAAATAATGATGACACAATGCATTATTGAGTGCGGTACATGTGGGTGTATCTTTTGCTGATGTTGTGATGTCATAATGATGTAATCAAAAATTTAAAAAATCCTATATTTGTAATTTTTTAATCACATTGATTTTCAAGTAGTAAATAGATATAATTATATATAATAGATTTTAATTGTTTTTCATGTTTGCTACACCAGCTGTTCTTATGGAGAAATTCCAGAGAGCAATCAAACCCCAATGTGTAGCAAGTGCAACCATTTTTTGTTTATTGTTACTAAAATTTTGCTTTTAATTATAGATGGAACACTCCTTGAATTCTTGAAAGAAAGCTGTTCAGATATTACTGAAGAAGAGCTCCGGTTCATTCCCACTATCACCCCCAATCATCTGTTGATGTTTATCACTGGTGCTGCATTAGAGCCTGCCACTGGGTTTGATCCAACTCCTTCAATAGCATTTGTGCACGATGAAGAGAAGTTCATCCCTTCTTCCCAAACATGTGGAAATGTTTTGTACTTGTATGTAAATGAAGTAACATTACATAACCCAATACATAGGTATTTAGTTACAGCTTTGATGAATGGTGGGCTTTTCAGCAAAATTTAGGGTGCACATTTTAAAATTATTTTTCTAATACCATAATTGACTGTATGTTTTCAGTCTCAGTAAGGTTCTGCAACAAAAACAAAACTTATTGTGCAGTATACTATGTGATTCCAAGTTCCAGTGCTGCATAGATATTTAAAAATCCAACCAGAACTTTAAAATGTGGTTCCAGTGCATAATTAAGTTTAGTTGATGGTTCAAGTTAATACAGAAAAGACTATTTTATTAGCGGTAACATAATGTAAATTAGTATAATATAAAGTTGATTTTGTAACAATTAACAGAATTGTTTCTAACCAAATATATGTGTGGATGTATTTAAGAAATTGTGAGAAATACATTGTTTAAAAAAATTTGCTCATTCTGCGATATCTAAAAGTTTCCTATATAAGATTAATGCATCATTCCAACTTTCTGGTTTTTCAAAACCACCCAAGGCAAATACAGTATTGAAGTAATCCTGGTGTAATGATTCCTCATGGTAGTCATGACAGTAATTTAACATATCCTGATACTTGTCATCCTCTACAATCTGTAAATAGTCTTGGGCATTAGCACTCTCAGGTAAGTAATAAAGTTCGTCTGGTCTACCAGGGACGGTGTCATGCCTCGATCTCCGTATATAGTGGGTATTCCAATGTTGTCTTAACTCGTCCAACTCTTTCTGCAGTAACTGTGAAAATGTAAACCACAAGCACTCCATTTGCAGTACATTCGAAGTACTTAAATCACCTTGATCTATGAAATCTTTAAAAAAGTTAATCCACCAGTTTGTGCAAGACTTTCTCAAATAAGACCACCATCCTTCAATCCGTTGGTTTGCTGGTGAGGAACCATAGATATGAGCCCTGGTACCTATAATAAAATATAATAATTATTATTTTACCTGTGGGGGCTTAATAGAGGAAATACAATAAGTATATACCTCTTTCATAATGGTGACCAAGTTAAATATATTCTTTCATGTGCATCTAAATATAATGGGTTGTTGCTATTTAGTAACCCAAAAGATTGAAATGTGGAGAGAGGACTGGGACAGAGTTTGCCTTAACCCTTAGAAAACTAGTTAGGTGCCAGTCTGCAGAGTATGGCAAGTGCACACCCGAGATATTTTTCGCCAAATAGCGTTGCACACCTGGCTTTTAACCTTGCACACCCCAGATCTCGTTGAAAACTGCCATACTATGCAGACTGGGTTAGGTGGGGGTTCAACCTGGTCTCTTCCTTAAATTAACCATTATCCTTAATTTACAAATCGCTCTGAATTAAGGTAATGGTTAATTTAATGCTAGAAGCCCCAACACAAGAAAGATCCTAACCCCTCGCCTAGTGGGTTTTCTAACCCCCTGCCTAATGGGTTTTCTAACCCCCCGGCAAAAAGGTAGAAAGGCTAAGTTAGATGCACATAAGAATAAAGTATACACACCAGCTTGCCTAATTCTACAGTTGAAATATTTATTAAAAATACTAAGATGCAAATTGTAAACTACATATTAAGTGACATTAAATTTTCTACCTGCATGTTCATCTTGTCCATCTGACCGGAAATAACTTTGAACTGAAGCCATAACAGTGTTTTCTGTACCATTATCAGTTCTCAAGATAACAGGACAACCACCTTCAATTTGTACAGCTTTTATGAAAAATTCTGCAACTACAGCTGGATCGTTGTTGGTCCTTGAAACCTTCAACCAAATTAATCTCCGACTGAAACCGTCAATACACCCATGAATCGGGAAGCCATAAGGCTTCAGTTTGTCGTATCCATCAGTATGCCACGCGAAATTTGGTCCAGGGTTGACATATCGCCTTCGTTTTAGACGTTTTGCCCTTCTTTCTTCAGCACCAAGCGGGTCAAGTTGTCGACATATCTCTTCGACAACTCTTCGTGGGACTTGCAATCCTTTCAGTCTAAGTGCGTGCCACACTGAACGATATCCTCCACAACTTCCTGACGCTGAGCCATTACAATGGTTTATTATTTGTTGTCGGACTTCACGTATATCATATTCAATGTTCCTTCGTTTCAAGCCCATACGGTAGAGTCGTTGCTGTAAAGTTCGCATGGAAATGTGTATATCATGGTACTTTGCTAAAAACTTAAGTATATTGTCGTAGGAAAAGCCCTTGGAAAAGTAACTTTTCAGAAGTTCGTCCATGATCGAAATCAAACCGCGGAAAATCACCGAAAAATATATCGGGGTACCGACAAAAATATCGGGGTACCGACACAAATATCGGGGTACCGATAAAAATATCGATCAACTGACAAAATATATTTGTCGACTGACAAAATATATTTGTCGACTGACAAAATATATTTGTCGACTGACAAAATATATTTATCGACTGACAAAATATATTTGTCGACTGACAAAATATATTTGTCGACTGACAAAATATATTTGTCGACTGACAAAATATATTTGTCGACTGACAAAATATATTTATCGACTGACAAAATATATTTGTCGACTGACAAAATATATTTGTCGACTGACAAAATATATTTATCGACTGACAAAATATATTTGTCGACTGACAAAATATATTTATCGACTGCAAAATATATTTGTCGACTGCAAAATATATTTGTCAACTGACAAAATATATTTATCGACTGCAAAATATATTTGTCGATTGCATATATGGGCCACCGTAAGAAAGGGCCCAATTTCGTACCAAACTCACACCTGAGTTTTGACGTTTGAGCGTGGAGTCGTGCACAGTATGGCATTTCCGGTGAAATGTTCAACATGCCACAATAAGTTAACCACGCGATTTGACAACTTGTTTGCGTTTGGGATTATACGAATTCAAATATAAGATCAATTGATTATGAAAAGATCAATTGAACCGAATGAAGGAGATGCATCTCCCTCAGCTAGTGAACCAAAAATTCGTAGGACAACTTTGTTGTATAATAATCGAATTTAGTTCATGATTGTGGGGGTTTGCTTTAAAACAAGTATTATTACTTCGGCTACTGTGGTAACACGAGTCTAGGTTTCGGCGATCTTTTTTGTCTGGTCGCGAAATGGCAATTATTGCATCATCATCGTCAGTCTTTGCGAAACTGAGCGCTATAAATATGCTAATATTCACGCATGCTTTCTTTTTTCGCTTCCCTGATCGTTTGATCAAGCTGTTCGAAGCCAAGTGTTCTTTCTTGGACAAGTTAACACATTCACAGACATAGTTATTGGTCAGTAATGTCGCTGGCAAGTATCGTGGTTTTTATATATACGCTATAAGTAACAATGTTTACAATTGCACACGCCGATGCAATTTTCCCTTTCGTAAATGGTCGTTACCATCCCGAAGCGTCATCACCATCCCAGCTCTCATAGAATGTTGGGTAAGCGGAGTGAAATTCCTCGTGGTCCCAAGGTTCCCGCACACTTTATTTCGCGGCTCTTCGTGTTCTTTCATAATATTGCTATCTAAAAAGCGAACAAGCATCTATATGGCGAGTTCTTTGAAAAACAAACAAATTTAAATAAACCCGCAACAATCAAGAGGCAGATTTGGAGCAAGTCTATGAAATAGTGTGTAAGTTGTCTAACGTTTCGAGCGAAGGACCTTCCGCAGAGAGTGAAACGTAAAGTGAAATAATAACTGAGTGATTACCTCACTTTATGTTTCACTCTCTGACGAAGGGCCTTCGCTCGAAACGTTAGACTACTTACACGCTATTTCGGCAGTACACCAACCTTTTTATAAATTTTGATTTGTATTTCTACGGCTGCCTACGCAGCACAACACGTTTTATCACCTATTAATCGATAGTAAGTGACTTTACGAATTAAATATGTTCTATGGCAAATGCAGAAATGCTTAACTACATGGTTATATATTACGGTGGTCCATATATGCAAGTGCATATAATAGTTTCAGTCGGTCGACAAATATATTTTGAGTTTGCCTTTTGGAAAGTATCTACATATACGTTGTGACTATCGAATTTTACATATTTTGAATTTCACGACGAACATGTCACCGTACCAAACAAAGTATGCGGGAACCTTGGGACAACGAGGCATTTCACTCCGCTTACCCAACATTATATGAGAGCTGGGATGGTAACGACCCTTCGGGATGGTAACGACCGTTTACGAAAGGGAAAATTGCCACGCCGATCGCGGTAGACCAGTGCGGTAGACCTACACTAAAAGATGACGAGCGAATTCGAAACGGGTTGGTCCGTGATGGCTCAATCAATGAATGTCAAGTTATTTATGTATGGCAAATGTATTTATATGAATGCCAAAAGTAAGATCTATATGAATGCCAAAAGTATCTATATGAATCAACCTCGCGTTCGGCAAAAATGGACCGGCTGGTCACATGACACCCAGAATTTCTGGGTGTTTAGATTGAAAATATATGATAATTTTTGTGGTCTTTGTTCTATTGCCTTTGTCTACTTTGTTGACCTGAATAATTGAGAAATATTCAATGCTCTTCAGAGTTGTTCATGTCAGCATTCGTCGGCATAAAAGCAGCTCTCAAGCTTAATAATCCACCATACATCCATGGTTATCTCTTACAAAAAGTATGAAGAAGCATATATCCAATTTAGCTAAAGCTATCACTTCTAATTTGCTGTAAAATTTGAAGACAGCATTCAGATTTAGATGAACAAATTATACTCGGCTGAATTAATTGACTTTTATGACAAGCCATGGACCAGCCGATCCCAGGGCCATTTTCGCCGACCTTCCGCCGTGGAGGCAAAATGCCCTGGGTACGAGGTTGTATATGAATGCCAAATTACGTAAAACATCGCATAGCGAAATAGTAGACCGAGCCTTAACGCTCACCGGCGTGATAGGTTATAAAATTCTATGTTTTTGGTTGTTTCTTGACCATCGTCACACGTCATGACCGACTAATTAAGACTATTTATTTATGTTAATATTTTGGATTTATTTAATTAAAATTTACCTGGTTTAAGACTAGACAAACTTCAAACAATGAATTAACCGACAAATATACCATTGTGGTCCATATTCTATTTTTCACCTGTCATTTACAACAATAATCTCTTTGGGCTTATAGTCATGGTAATAAGAAATTCTGTAGATCTTGTTGGTTGCTAGCCCAGGCGATACAATTATTTAAATAGCTTTCAAAATGTCAGGATTGCAACACGAATGAACAATTGAAGTTGTAAAAGAACACGCTACAGTTGGGTGCATGTAACTGGTCAGTGGCGGCACTACGTGGGTGTGGGGGATAACCTTTCATGTTACTCCATCACCAATATAAACATCACTGGATAACATCAAGGGAATCGAGGTGGGAGGGTTAGGAAGACACTTATAAGGCAGGGGGTTAGGGTTAGAAAACTCATTAGGTGGGGGGTTAGGGTTAGGATCTAAGTTGTTTTGGGATTAGCGATTATTTCATGACGATTATATACCTCGATTCATTTGGTAACATGAAAGGTTAACCGGTGTGGGCCCCGGTGCGAGAAAAAAATTTGGGCATAAGGGTCCGCGGGGAGATTATCCGCCAGAAAATTTTTGAATTTAGTGTCTCTGAAATGGCATTTCCTGTATTTTGAGAGCACGTTTGAGTAAAATCTAATGCATGGCTACAAATCACTTTTTTTGTGGTGTATCCATTATTTTTAAGAAAATACTATTAATAATAGCACCATTAATAAAAAGAGGCTGTTTTCCGGATCGGTGCAGCGCACCGTATGCACACCCGTAGTGCCGCCACTGTAACTGGTTTCGTTCTTTGATATGGTCTATTACACGGTTAAACGTCAATTTACGATTATTGAAAATCTAGTAATCTCAAGACTCAAGTGCCACACTTGAGAATGGTCAATCGTTTTCAACCTGGCCTTGTCGTGAATCCGAAATATAAATTAAAGATTTACTCAAAGCTATTTTTATTTCATGACTCAACGTTTTTCATGTAAATTTCGCGTCGAATTGGTAAACAGAGAACTTTCGGACGATGTGTCCTTCTTCAGTTTAGACTTGAAGAAGGAGACATGCAGTTGTAGTCTATTCCACGACTGTAGGACAAACTTCTTTCGAAATTCCAGCTGTCATGCTTTTGTAAGAATACTTGTCTAAACTCACATGTGAGTTTTGGAGTATGAGCGAGGAGTCGTTGGACTGTGTGGTTTTCTCATTTGCGTGCGGAGAGGCATTCCGCATTTCCGCCAAATGTTCAACATGCCACAGAAATCAGGCGATTGGACATTACAAAATGGTAAACTTAGTGTTTGCGTTTGGGATTACTCGAGTTAAAGAAAGAGATCAATTGAACCTAGTGAAGGAGATGAAACTCCCCTTAGCTACTGAACCAATGAAAAGTTTGTCCCACAGAAAATATAAATGTCTTGTAATTTGGGAAATTTGATTCATGGTTGTTGTGATTGGCGCTAAATTACAAGTATTATCATCGGTAAACTCTGTGTTTTTTCGGTTGTTTATTGAAGATATATCGTCCTAACCGACTTAAGACTATTGATTTATGCTAATATACTAGTATACTAGGATTTATTTAATTAAAATTTACCTGACTAGACAAACTTCAAACAAGTGAATAAGACTGACCGCGCCAGTGGCCGGCGACAAATACTATTAACAAATTATGTAGATCTTGTGGTTGCTCTGGGCGATAAAATTATTTAAATAGCTTTCAAAATGTTATAGGATCAACACGAATGAACAATTGAAGTTGTAAAAGAACACGTTACACGCTACAGTTGATTCGGCATGTAACTGGTTTCGTTGTTAATTGTGCCGGGTGCAGGTCTATGAAATATGGTGCCGTTAAACGTTCAATTTACGATTTGAATGCATGTCTAAAGCTTGAAATATTGTCTATACTTTCGTAATTGTTATTGAATGTTGTTGTACTGGTTTTTCAGATTGGTTTACTGGCAAGGTATGGCATTTATGCTGGAGAAAATGTTTTTTATAGATGTATGGAGGATTATTAAGCTTGTTAGCTGCTTTTATGCCGACGAATGCTGACATGAACAACTCTGAAGAGCATTGAATATTTCTCAATTATTCAGGTCAACAAAGTAGACAAAGGCAATGGAACAAAGACCACAAAAATTATCATATCTAAACACTCAGAAATTCTGGGTGTCATGTGACCAGCCGATCCCATTTTCGCCGACCTTTCCCATGTGTTACTGTGTTTAACGTGTTTCCTAGGCATGCTGGTGAGCTCTGACAGCAGGGGCGCAACTATAGGGGGAGGGGGGGTGCAACCCCTGTCCTTTTTGTGAGACGTCTAATACTAGCTAATACTTACTTAGACATTAGATAAACAGATAACTAATCGTCTATTGTAGTACGCAATACAATTCTCCGCAAATTTGGCGAGACTCAGAGGCTTCTAGTTCTAAAAGATGCCTTGTAAAAAATGCTACACGCGTGTCATAACTGATAGAACGTGCTTTATATATTTTGTAAATCATTCATGTTAATTTTTGGGTAAATAAAAGTTGTTGTTGTTGCTGTAATGTTGTTGTTGTTTGTTGTTGTTGTTGTTGTTGTTGTTGTTGTTGTTGTTGTTGTTGTTGTTGTTGTTGTTGTTGTTGTTGTTGTTGTTGTTGTTGTTGTTGTTGTTGTTGTTGTGGTGGTTGTTGTGGTTGTTGTTGTTGTTGTTGTTGTTGTTGTGGTTGTTGAGCTGTTCTTGAAGAAGCATAACGAAGATATCTTATCTATAGTATCCCAAATTGTTAAGCGGAATACTGAGTGACTTTGCCCTTTATTTGCGTTCAACTCCTGCCCTCGAAATGTTCTAGTTGCGCCCCTGAAATTATTTGATGTAAATTACAATGATGTGAAGGGTATATAGCAAAGTGAAAAGGTGGTAAACAGCCAAGATCTTTTAGGAAAGAAATACTCATGAGGTTTTGAGCAGAGCCCTTCATCAGATTTAATTTAAGACCAATGGTATAATTGCTTGAAGGGAAATTGCTTGAGTTCGCTAGTCGCTACGGATTGCACGCCAATAAACCAACCCATGCAGTATAAGTAATATTGGGTACTGTATATAATGAATAATAATAATGTTTACTATTTATATAGCGCAAGTTAGCATGTGTATATGATCAAATGCGCTTTACAACGTCGACAATTTACCCCACCACACCCAGCACCCAGTATCCAGTACCCCAATCAATTAACCTTGGCTATTTATTTTTACAGTTTTTATCATCATTACTTTTCCTAACTATTTATCCTAACCCGCCCTGTCAACTTCCCTGTGGGAGGAAACCGGAGAACCCCGAGAAAACCCACGACTTTCGGCAGAGTGTTGACCAACTCTTTCCACGTGCGATCAAATGTCCCAACACAGGATTCGAACTCTTGACCTCAGAGGTGGGAGGCAGTGGCCCTGACCACTAGACCACCGAAGCCCCATACAAAGTATCTCAGTATATGGATAATACTTGTGTATTACTTAGACGTGGAAGGCATTTATCGGCCAATCAGACTCTAAGCCTCAAAATTACCGGAGATAGCTAGAAGGGATTACTCCAAATGACCTTTTTGTTTTTGTCTGGTATTTCTTTTTGGTTACGTTCGGGTTAGGTTAATTAGGTTTAAGGTTAGGATTAAGGTTCGGATAATAGGGTAAGGATTGGGATGTGATGTGACTAGTTCTTGAACATGGTAAGGTTATTTTTAGTCATCCGTTGTCCATATAATTACCGTGGGAGAATTCAACCACGGCATATCAATTAAAGCAACAACAGACTCAATCCAAAATACGTTTCGCAATGAACACGTCGCTCGCCTTTTCTACCACTAACCCCCACCCCGGTCCCCAATGCCCAGACCGCGCGTCTGTCGATAACAAATCCCAAAAGGCCGTTTCGTAGATTTTCAGTGAACGTTATCTCGGCCAATATTTACTCGATTTCAATTCTGAAAACAGTTTTGCAATTACCGAGTCTAAATACATAACATACGTGTCTATTATATTACGAGAACGTGCATATCCTTCGTAAAAACGGTTTATGTACTTAGAAATTATTCGGCAATCAGCCGGCCGCTTCGTCGTATATTATTTTGGACATTATCTCGATCAATATTTAACCGTTTTTAATTCTGAAAACAGATTTGGAATTAACAAGTCTATTATATTACACAAACGTGTATATCGCCTTCGTAAAAACCTGTTTATGTAGTTAGGGAAACAGTATGTTTTGGGGTCGCGAGACCGTCGATGTTTCCCAAGGCAAAGAGACCATAAAACATACTGCTTTCCTGAGGTCCAGTAAATAAGTGCTATATTATCAGGCCAAGTGTCAAAGAAAAAACAAAACGTAAAAACAATAAATATTTTATGCTTCAAACATTATAAAATTAAATGGTATATACAAGCTATTATCCAGACCTCTGTCAATGTTATCCGCCTCAGCCTTCGGCTTCGGCAGATAACATTGACCTCGGTCTGGATAATTCTTGATATCATGCTCAGCCTCAGAGGAGGTAATAATTAATAATAATAAATAATAATAATTAATGATTAATAATTAATTATTAATTAATAAATAAATTATTAATTAATTAATTAATTAATTAAGAATTGAGAATTATTAATTAATTATTGTGAATTAATTCTTAATAATTATTAATTAATTAATGGCTTGGATTATACGATAGTTTCAGTCCCCTACGCGGTCTTGTACAATTCAGTTTCAGTACTCATTTTGAAAACAGTCTGGGTACGAATATAATAATATAATAATAGTAATATAATAATATAATATATATATATAATATAACATAACATAACATAACAAAATATAATATGATATAATATAACATAACATAACATAACATAACATAACATAACATAACAAAATATAATATAATATAATATAATATAATATAATATAATACAACACAACACAACACAACACAACACAACACAACACAACACAACAATACAATACAATGCAATACAATACAATACAATATAATATAATATAATATAATATAATATAATATAATATAATATAATATAATATAATATAATATATAATATAATATAATATAATATAATATAATATAATATAATATAATAATATAATGACACTAATAGTTATAGTTTAATTTGGCTTCCTGTCAATTTTCATAAAGTTATTAAAAGCGGTGTTTAGACCTAGTGGTTAATATTACATCGTCATCTATAACGGTGCAATAACTGGGATAATATTAATATGTATATATACTAAACGATATTTTGAACGGGGAAGCCTGATTGGTTGATACAGGACGCCGAGTGACGAGACAATCTCACGCCCCACCCCACATTCCTTGCTTTAAAATTCATAAACGAACATCCCAACGATTTATAATCTCAAGAGTGTACCGATCGAGGCAAGAATCTTTGCTCAGCAATCTTAGGAGAACTTCCAGTGAGTTTGCCATTGGTTTTAAAAGCTTGGAGCATCGGATAAGTAGCATAAAAGACGGGTGTAGGTACCCAGAGTGAGTGTTGATTTTCGCTTGTTGATGATGGTGAAGGAGGGAGAAAGGACAGGTCGTGGCTACGAAGTGCGATACGATAGCCGTGATGATCAACCTCCGGATTATGGGCGACGAAAACAACCGAGTTCTCAAAGTTATGAGCAAGAACGTGGCTATCCAGACGAACCAGTGAGACGAGGTGTTTCTGAAGCAAGCGAAGCTAGTGGCGCCCATAAGGTAACTTTGTAGTGGAAGTAAAGACGTAAACGGTAAAGAGCATTAATATCAATATGTCTAGGTGTGGCGTAGTTGTTGTTTCGCGTAGTACGTCGCTTTGAGCTTTAAACATTTCGATTTTAAACCGTCGTCCTTCCGTGTGGCTTTCTGAATGCTTACTTTGTCTTCGGGGATGCTCACTTTGTCTTTGAGCATAGCAAATGGAGAAGCGTAAGCTAAAAGACGTACTAACATACTGAGTTACAGTTCGTTCCATTAAATAACATGCAGCGTTTGGTAACCTAACTCCCAAAAGCACTTCCTTCGCGTTGTTTTGTGTACAAGCGACTGCTATTTTGCAACCCACATTCCCAGGAGAACCTGAAATATTTTAATTATCACTTCTTGTGTTATTGTTCGAAACCTGCCCAACGATAACCTGTTCGTTTCTTTGTATGTACACAGCGAAATTGGAAAATAGGTTGTCATGTGTTGTTCGTCTTCGTATTCAATATCGTACTGTCATCTTTGTGGATCGGCAAAAACAAAGTCTTCGACCGTCTTTGGTTATCGATTTAGAAGCAGTGACTAGCCGTTGTTTCTAAGGTCGAGCTATTCATTTTAATCTCATAAACAAAAGGCTTCCGATTAACAACAATACCCCGTCCTTCCCGAAATAGAGTACCGATTGAACTCAAACCGTGAGTATCTCTAGTTTGCTCATTTGGATTCTCACAAAATGCCTCGAAACCGCAAAACCTAACAGGGAACCGCTGTTTCTGACTTCAAAAGCGGTTTGTTTACGCTAAAAATGCTTCCAAATTTCCTTGAAAATGTGAAGTTCGCGTTCGATGAACTTTACTGGCTTTACTGGAATTCGAATGCTATTTCGAAGGCCATTTTAAGAACTTTTACTGTCACGTAAAAGTTCTATTATTTGTCTATCTTCGCGCTCGATAATTATACTATATTATACCTCGGGGTCTCGATTTTAAGATCTGTTTTCGTTACTTAATTTCAGTAATTAAATCAGATATCCACTCAAGCTTTCGAGTTTGATATTACATCGTAAAAGACACGCAATCATGCTCGCGTTTTATAGCCATTAGTTGAAGTAAGCCATTTGGCTTCGAAACGAATCGAGTAGCTAGATTTATATCTAGTAGACCGCTTTAGACGCTGAACTTTTCATGAGTCGAACCTAAATTCAATTTAGGATTTTATAGGCCGATCAAAATCAATAAAACTCGCCTGTTGTATTGTTGATTCAGATAACGAAAGCGTTCTGCTGGATCGTTTCTAATTGATTCAACTGTGCCGAACTTTTCAGAAAGCCGAACCTAATTAGGTCCACAGAACACATTTGTATCACGCAATATTGAAAATAGTTGCCCTAAAAGTACAATTACTCTCTGCATCTCTGGCACTGCCGGAGTTACTTGAGTTTCTGGCCCAATATTAGGTCGCCTTGTTCAATATCCAAGCAACGATGATGCTTGATTATGAACCGTCAAATTCTCCTCCAAATTCTCCTCCAAGCCTTGCTTGGTGATTCCTCTGCATATCCCAGGTGTATTCACTCCAAATTTGAATCCAAATGCCTTCCCTAGACATGGTTTAATCTAATTACCTCCCTAGCATGACCTAGAAGAATCAGTTCACTACAAAATCGAAGGCTGCTAGGACATTGACGGAGGCCTTTTGATAATTTGAGCAATTAAGCTGGGATTTAGATATTTGTATTGACTGTCGGTTTGTATGGTGGATTGAGATGTTGTTCATATGATGTTGACATGAGTGACAGATAAAAAAAACAGTCTTTTAAAAGATAATTAATA
Source organism: Chrysogorgia sp. JL179-B06 (assembly GCA_035772405.1). Classification (NCBI taxonomy): domain Eukaryota; kingdom Metazoa; phylum Cnidaria; class Anthozoa; order Scleralcyonacea; family Chrysogorgiidae; genus Chrysogorgia; species Chrysogorgia sp. JL179-B06. The sequence goes on from JAYKKM010000253.1 coordinate 360,423, forward strand.
ATGTGTCAAAACCACAATATTTGTTGGTTCAAAAGGATTGTATTACCCAGGCAAGTGTAGAAGTAGAAATTGAAGCCTCTAAAAATTGATGTGCTGTGGAAATAATGTAATTTAATGGTTCAAGGAAAGATGCTTCTTCAGACAGTGAAACATTAAACATAGATACACACATTATACTATGACTATGTATAAGGTGTGTATTGTTTAGTTTAAATGTATATGATATCGATTAAACACTCTCCGGTTAAACACTCTAACCATTGAGCTATCAGAAACTACTAGTTAAATGTATGTGCACAGGGTTCGAATTAACCCGTAGCCACGCAAAAATTTCTGGTAGCCATGCAATTCCTATATTAAAATTGTAAAGAAAAGCCATCATTGATTGACTGCCAGAGAATGCCATATTTGCCCTAAACTGCCCTAGACTGCCTGAAGACTGGGGACAAATAATTTTTCCAAATATGCCCGTGCAATTTCCAGGAGCTGCCCGTACAAAATGGCAGCCGAAATTTGATCTCTGTTGCACTCTCATAAACATTCTAAAACTTTCCCAATCTCTTAGTTATCCAACAGGGGCACCCTATTGCACCCTAGAATTTCTGTAGGCATTACATTTCTTGCACACCATTATTTCGCTTATTGAGAGGGCCTGATCGTCATATTTTCAGGGGAAAATGCACAATGTTTTTTCTCAACTAATTCAAACCCTGTATGTGCAACATTTACAGCACTGCTCGATCTGTATATTTGCTACTCAAGCTTTTACTCGAATAATGTATTTATTGCATAATGTATTCTAATTCATTTGTAATCCTAAAAGAATTGTTGGTGTTCAAGTGAGGTTAAGGAAGGTCAAACTGTTACCATGGTTTTGCTATTAAGACAGTATCATATAAAATGTCTACACGGTTACACCAAATGATATTAGCTTCATTAAGGTCGTCAATGTTATCAACTACCGCTATTTGTTTGACAAAACCTTTCTTTAAGTGAATTATTAATTGCGTAACTGGCTGTTTTTAAAGAAATATAAGAATTAAGCCTTATAAGGTGTTGACCAATATATCTCAAATGAAATTATTTTTTGACAAAGAAGAAAAAATCTTAAAGTGCCTATATCACTTGTGGGATCTTTACATATTTATAGTAATTGGAACATTCTAAGAAGATTTGTAATATATCTTCTCAGGCGAAAATTTCATCTTCATGGACTTTTTTGCAGTTAAAGTTACCGGATATGACATCAAAGGAGGAATTTTTGAAGCAAGAAACAAAAGAAAACTGATTTGCATTTCCTCCTTTGATGTCATATCCGGTAACTTTAACTGCAAAAAAGTCCATGAAGATGAAATTTTCGCCTGAGAAGATATAGTACAAATCTTCTTAGAATGTTCCAATTACTATAAATATGTAAAGATCCCACAAGTGATATAGGCACTTTAACAGGAATGTCCTTAAATACTTCTCAAGTACTTGAATAATTATTGGCTTAATTATGGAGGTATAAATATCAAAGCCTGCCTAATTTTTGTATAATAAGAGAAGTGTTTGCAACCCTTGGTCATAACATAAAAATAGGTACGCTTAGACATACATGTTTCAGCTGCCTCAAATAAGGAAACTGGTTTGAATACTGTAGTATACAGTTGAATACTGTAGTATATACATACAGTGTATTGATATAGTGGGGAGGACGGGTGGCATGTGCTATTAGGGTGCTGCCACTCACTGCTAAGTCAAGCCCGGACGGATGGGTTGGATAGTACTTGGATGGGTGGTTTCATCTGGAAATAACCTTGTGTTGATTCATAAGCTTGAACTCACGTGAGTAGAGTTGTTAGTTATTAGTTGATCTAGTCTCCCATGCTTCGAGGGTTTTCCTCCGGGGTCTCAGGTTTTCCTCCTTCAGTAAAATCAACACTTAGATCTTAGCTGTGCTCCATGGTCAGACATGGGTCGTATGGTGGCAGCACCTTTGACATACCTTCAACTCGGGCCACATTCGAATGAGGTGCTGAATGATGCCCTGTTGATTATTTGTTCTTGTGTTGTGAAATCTTGAAAGTAGAAATCTACATGTACAGTATAGTTTGTGCTTGTAGTAGAATCAGGATTGTCACCACGGTGATCATTTGCTTTTCTCCGCAGGCGAAGGGGCTCATTATTTGTTATTAGACTTAATTGACAACCTTTTGTCATTGTTCGATAGACCTTGTCTATCTCAAGACTACAACAACCTGGATGATCAACTTTACTTCACACTTCTAATGTCATACTCCTGAGTTCAAATCATTTACTTTCTAAAGGGTACCAGCACTGGGCTTGAAATTTTAAATTTTTGGCAGTATCCAAGTGGGATACCAGGTTTCTGAATTTGGTATCCCTCCTTGAAATCTAGTATCCCACTTTTGAATACTAAAGATCTCAACTCAGTTGCAATATCTAAAATTAACTATAAAAGTTTGTGACAGTACCTGCATTGCAAAATGTTAAATGTTGCATTATAAAACATCACGTTACGCTACATTATAGGACGTTGCGTAATACTTGTAAGATGTTACGCTAAATTGCAAGACGTTACGCACTATATAAGTCGTTACGCTACATTATTTATTTATTTATTCTATTTCACCACAATGTTTAAGATTAATATAAAAATAAGTTATTTGCTAAGGTTATATTATAAGTTATTAGTACATATGACAGGGTGGCTGCAACAGCAATAACCAATTACTAAATTAGGTCCGCGCATAGAGCAGGATTATAAGACGATATGCTTCTGTACATTATAAGATGTTACGCTACATTGTAAGAAGTTACGTTACATTATAAGACGTTACGTTACATTGTAAGATGTTACTTCAGATTCTGTGGCTGTGCACTATTGAAAGTTTTTATTGTATCCCTTTGGGATACTGAAGTTGACTTCTAGTATCCAAAACGAAAATCTAGTATCCTGTGGATATCGGGATACCGCAAATTTCAAGCCCTGGTTATGGTACCAGTGTACAAGGCAATGTTGTTGGTATCACTATGACAAAATCATTTACTGTACATCGACGAGCTGCATCCAAAATACTTCTTGCTATATCTGATGTCAATGAGAGGCGGCAGAACAGCTGCAGAACATTATGAGGGTAATTTCTCTTTGCTGAAATCAGGATTAGAACATCAATGATTATTGTACATAAGTTACTAAGCTACTTGTTCAAGCTTTGCACTGAATAGTTCCATGAAACTTATTGTGGGGGCTTTTTTATAAATACAATACTCTGGGATGCCTTGAAATAACTTTGAAAATTGAGAGCATACCACCAGTTGGTAGTCAATTTATCCCACAAGAAATCGTTTTCTGGACGATCTTTTTTAGTATCTGTGAGATGTGGGACGAAATGAGAGATTGTACTGCTATTATACAATCTGTATGATAAAATACATCATAGAGCTGCTGATCCCAAAACAACTTAGATATGATCATAACCCCCCGCTTAATGGGTTTTCTAACCCCCTCCTAATGGGTTTTCTAATACTAACGTTAATACTAATAAAATTCATGGATTCAATTGATTGATACTGTATCTATTTAGTTGTATATTATTATACTGTATGTATTGTCTTTAAGGAGGAGCACAATATTACAAGTTGGGTCCCATGATTAAATAAAGATACATAACGTTACAGTCTCAGCTATAATCAAACAATTTGGTGGTTATACATAGACTACATAGACTCGTACCTCATCAACACCAAACTTGCATAACCTAGAAATATGGGTGTCAAATTTCACAACGAAACATCAACAAAGAAATGTAAACAATTCCTTAAATGTGTCGTAAAGAATGTTGTTCACCTTTAAGAAGGAAAGACAATATTACAAGTAGAAGATAAATGCAGCATTGATAACACAGTAGCTTGCCAATACTGCAAATAACATTTATTGATGTTTCACCCTGATGATTCAAGGGCATTCACTTGAGATGTTACTGTAGTTCTTTTTAATTCATTATTTCTGTAGTACCTACACCATTGTTTTAGAGTTTTTGATTTGTAAAGATAACAAATAATTTCCCAATGCAACCAGGTGATAAATCAGACATAAGTGACGCTACTCTGGCTTTAAAAAAGTTTTTTGAACGTAACTTTAAAAGTTACTGTCCATGACCCAACGTTTCGACACTCCAATCTAGTGTCTTCATCAGGGGTGATCGTTGTAAAGTTAGGATCCCTATTTATACCCTCATTACATAGAACCGATGACGTTATCTATTAACAAGATGCAAATAAGCTTCTGGTAATAAACCACAGTCATCGCGATTCGATGGGGTGCTATTGATATGCCAAGCCTCCAGACAACGTCTCTGATGGTATCGCGTATTAGTGGTAATAATTTTGGATTTTTCCCAGTGTGGTGGTTTATTACCAGAAGCTTATTTGCATCTTGTTAATAGATAACGTCATCATCAGTTCTATGTGGGTATAAATAGGGATCCTATCTTTACAATAATCACCCCTGATGAAGACAGCTAGATTGGAATGTCGAAACATTGGGTCATGGACAGTAACTTTTAAAGTTCTGTTCAAAAAACTTTTTAAAGGCAGAGTAATGTCAAACTATGTCTAATTTGTAAAGATGTTTGTCAACTTGAGGACATTACAGCACATGTAACAATGAAGGAAATGAAAGGCTAGATTTGTACAATCTCAACCAGATATAGGAAATCGTCAGTTGCAACTTTGTGAGAATGTTTGAGCTACTTGGTCCAGTCGTTGCTGAGAGCATGTAGTTACGAGTTCTGTGTATATAGTGGTGGTAATGCCTGGAGAAAAATTGGTATTTTTGTTATGTTATTTAATTCTGAAACAGTGAAAACACTCTGATTCAATCTTTCTCTTCTTAGAACCTCAGCTATCCCCTCAACAATGGCATTCTATCTCAACTCCTTACTTAGAGATTATAGTATTGTGATACATAACTATCCACCCGACCATCCTCAAAGAACAATGTTAACCTGGTTGTGAGAGTTGTGTACTATCTTGATATTTCTAAATCGTTTAATTTTTCTTATTTCCAGCAAACAGAATACGAGAAGCAAACAATTATTCTTGAAAAGGTAATGTGAAGTCGAAGATAATTGTGTTAAAGGGATATGGCAATATAAATTAACTTAATTGTCTCATTTGAAAGAACTCGTAAAATGGCATAAGAAGACCTTTTATAATTTTTCTGTATCTTTCTTGGTTTTTGAAATATTTCAGATAATTATGACAAAAGACAGTCTACAATCCGCCATCTTGTTGTAATATTTGACCTAATTAACTAGGAAATTGGTGACGTCACAAGCAGGGTAAACTTGATGAAACTACGTACTCCATAGGTGACCGAATTTCCGTGGAAGGCTTTTTAAAATGTTGTGGGCCAATTCAAAATGGAAATAGTGCAACATAATCGAGTTTATGGTTCATAATGTCGTAAGGTTGGCACATAACATGCATATCGAAAATAATTCCAAGATGGCGGAGAGCACGCTGTCTTTCGTCAAATTATTTTGAAAACCAAAAAAGATAAGGGAAAATTGTAACAGGTCTTGTTATACCATTTCACGAGTTCTTTCAAATGAGACAAAGTTAATTTATATTGCCATATCCCTTTAATAATAAAAAAGATAGATTGTGTCAATACACTGCTGTAGTGAATGTGGGAGAGATTGGAGTAGACAGACAATACGTGGACGATCGTCAAGCTCATATCCTCAGAAAAATGATTCTGAGTCCCGGACAGGAATCGAACCTGTAACCTTCTGATTGCCGGTGAGATGCTATAACCATTGAGCTAGCGAGACTTGGATGGAGAGCAAAGGTTACAATGATGTACTGTCCAGGACTCAGAAACGTTTTTCTGAGTATATGAGATTGATATGAGTTTTATTATCCTGAAAAAATATCACAAAATATTATCACGAAATACAGTATTAAAAAAGGGAAAATACTTTTCAGTACACTACCTCACACTTGGTTAGTAAGTACAATCAGTGACAAAACTGTTTGGGCAGCACTCATTTTCACAGCAATTACTCCCCCGTACCCCCTTTCAATATTGTGTCAGGGAAATGTAATATACCTCCCGAACTCGATACGTCCTACTCGAAACGTGCTATCATAGAGCAAATGTAACATACCTTCCGAACTCAATATGTCCTACTCAAAACTGCTATCAGAGCAAATGTAACATACCTTCTGAACTTGATACGTCGTAAATTTGTTCGCTCAACGAATTTTTTATTCACAAGCATTGGTTTTAATAGATTTTTTCAGATGCCCAAAGAGGTTTTGTCACTGATTGTAGATAGTATCTCAGTTAAATGGAATAATATTTTCTGTTGCTTTAGGCTGCGCCTGACAAAGGTTTTGGTATTGCTGTCTCTGGAGGACTTGATAATCCTCACTATGAAACTGGGGACACCTCGATTATTGTGTCTGATGTGGTGGATGGAAGCCCTGCTGATGGATTACTAATGTAGGGAGCAAATATTTTATGTAATTACATGAAAGGAATTTCCATGATGATGAAAATCATTTTAAATTTTGTCAGAACACCATGTTAATTGTTTGACAATACGGTAATCAACCGTTGACTCGGACAAAAAATCTCATCTCCAAAATCTCATTTATTTTATTGTGTAGAGTACAGGATGTGATCCTCAGTGTAAATGCAGTTAATGTCCAACAAGTGGAGCACAGTGTAGCTGTGGATGCATTAAAGCACAGTGGATATTCTGTTAAACTGGTATGAACAAACTTTTTAGTCCACGACAATGCAACTGTCATGGTTAGAGTATCTTAGTCATCAGAAGGTTACAGGTTGTACACATATATGTTAAACCTTCATTCATCATCTTAGTTCATGTAGCTCAATAGTTAGAGCATCTCACTAGTCATCAGAAGGTTACAGGTTGTACACATATGTAACCTTCACTCATTATCTTAGTTGATGTAGCTCAATAGTTAGAGCATCTCACTAGTCATCAGAAGGTTACAGGTTGTACACATATGCAACCTTCACTCATCATCTTAGTCCATGTAGCTCAATAGTTAGAGCATCTTACCAGTCATCAGAAGGTTACAGGTTGTACACATATGTATAACCTTCACTCATCTTCTTAGTCCATGTAGCTCAATAGTTAGAGCATCTCACTAGTCATCAGAAGGTTACAGGTTGTACACATATGCAACCTTCACTCATCATCTTAGTCCATGTAGCTCAATAGTTAGAGCATCTTACCAGTCATCAGAAGTTTACAACTTTAATCTAATATTTTAGGATATTTTGAGAAAACTACCAAGCGTTACAACATCTTCACCTTCTTCGGTTGATATTGTCCCAGACCGATCTTCAGCTTCCAGTGGCCCCCCTGTCAATGGTACAGGCAAGGAACCAAGGAATGTTATTTTAAGCAAGCTCCCATCAGAGAGCTATGGCTTGTCCTTGGGGACAATTTTGTTTGTGAAAGACCTGGACCCCCGTGGACCTGCTGGAAGAGATGGACGATTAGAGGCAGGAGATGTTATATTGAAGGTACTGTATATGAGAGACTGAAATTGCGGTTGGATGGGACTTGGGAGATGTGCAAATCATAGCCACTGTACGTAATTACGGGTTAAATTCATAGCAGTTGGGATGGTCAGTCTACCAATGTACTGAAGACACTTGTATTAAATTCAGTGGCGACTGATGCCAGGGTTGATAAAACTTCGGTGGACAAACGAGCGCCGAAGGTGCAAGAATGTCTAGGGGGTGTGGGAGTACGCTCCCCGGGAAAATATTGAATCTTAAGTCCCTGAAATGCCATTTCCTGCATTTTGGGTTCAGATTTTACAGAATTCTTCACATTGCAAAACCTCATACAAAATACTCAAGACAGTACATTTCAGGACTTTGAAATCTTTATTTTTCATCCTAATTATAAGATATTCATTTCATATTAAGTTGTTGTCTTGTTGAGATAATTTGGAAAGAGATGATCTTGACTTGATTTAAATTATTATGGAGCTGTAACATTTCTCTTTTGTATCAGTTGAAATAAATTGTATTATTGCTTTACTATGTACTGTATACCCTGCCTGGGTTGCCCTAATACTACCCTTGAATCCCAGTACCCTACAAAATTTCTAGTTGCACCACTGCTACCTTTGCAGCAGCCAATTTCCTGATCACCATGACCAGCTCCCCTAAATGATTTTAAAAGCAGGGCATATCAGAGTGAAAAAAACACTAATGGGCAATTCCATGTTTAAATGCACTTTTTGTGATTTCTTAAATTAAGCAAGAGCCCTCAGTGGCTAAGGAAATTTTATCCTCTTTATGCTTTTTAGCTATAAAAACGTCTAACTTTATTGCCAACATCCAAATACAGCACTTGTTGTAATTCTTCAAATTTACCTCTACATAGTTACAATTTTACATGAAATTAAGGTTTTTACACAACATTTACAATGTGTGCATACTATGCTTAAAAAAGCAAAAAGCAGTATTTTGGTTGATTGTTGAAAATATTCCAATGGATTAAATTTGTTTTAAATCCAACCCCTATCAAATTGGGTAACTTTGGGGACAAATATTAATAAAGAAGCATGAGACAAAAGTGTAATGTCCGCTACACACAAATTTGTTATTTATTTCAAAAATAGGTAACATTTTATCCAACATGTACAAATAATTTTAAAGTATGTACAAATGGATTCATAATTTAGGTGTTTTGTTGTAACAATCATTGTAATTGAGAAGATATGTTGTTTGAAAAAGTACTAAAATAGGCATGTCTTTTCTGGAGTAATGTCCGTTACGCAAAATATTGTGATTGTAAATATATGAGATTTTCCAAAACACTCTGAAAAATTAGTAAGTTGAACATCAATTGTTGTTCACTTATCAGAATTTCTAATTCAAAATGAAACAATGGTAAAAGTGGAAGAAATATATCAAATTAGTTTTCAACATTTGACAAACTATGTAATGTCCGTTACATGGAATTGCCCTAATTTACATTATTTAATTTCTATTTGATTAGATTAATGATAAGAAAGTGGATGATCTAAGCAGACCAGATGCTGTATCACTGATGCGGAATTCTCCAGAAAGACTTGATCTTGTTGTGTTAAAAAATATAGACGTGCCTCCAGGCATGCCAGCAAGGTTTGTACAACTAGTGTACCAATGATAATTGACACTACAGTAAACAGCCACTAATAAGGCCCAAAATTCAGGTTCAGCGCATTTAGTTTTTTTTCAATTTTGACATCAAAATGCGGTAAATACGTACCTAAAATGAATTGGTTTTGTGATTGGCTGCATGGAACAAAGGTGGTTAGGACATTGGTTTCTTTGTGGTTGATTCTATTGTTTTATTGTTTTAATCAACCTGAATCACAAAACGTGATAGTATAGGTAGGTGGTGACCCTCAAAATTGAGTAACGTTAAAATTGAATTTGAAATGACGCTGTAAAAATATGAGAATGCAGGCCTTTCCCTAAGAAAAATGCGCGCGAGTGGTCGATCGCACGGGCATTTAAGATCTACGAGGTGGCAACCTCGACAACGCAGCCTTCCAAATAAAAGAACTCTTCATGCGAAACAAAGAGAATGAATAATTGGTAGTCTCGACGCCATCCTCGTTCTGTTTACAACGCAACTCTGAGCATTTTCACGTCTTCAGGACGACGTGAACTCGCTGAGAGGTGAAAGCTGTTCCTTAATGTTAACTTCAGCTCAAACACTACAATCGTTTTAGCAGAACTGGAGCATTTCAGAGGTCATAAAACAAGCTTGAAACCTCATATATGGTAGTTAATTTACAATGGCTTCTTTCAAATGCTTAAATTCACACTGCTTGTTAACGTTTTGAAGGCTGCGTTGTCGAGCTTGCCTCGTAGATATTAAAGCCCATTTTCGCTCGCCGCTAACGAAATATTTCCACAATGACATCATTTTTGTTTATAGCGGTAGCCACTAATGTCGGCGAGATACGTCATACTCGGCCAGTTATCGTGACATGTCGACACGATCGCTAGGTATTCGAGAAGTGATCAAAATATGTATTTAAAATGATGAGATTAAAAGACTGTTATATTTTTCTCTCAAAGTGCTCTCAAAATTCAGGAAATGCAGTTTACCCAAAATTCAAATATTTTCCAAGGGCCATCACTTTTGTCATGATATGTTCCCAAATTGGACGCCCTATTTCAGAATCCTGGCCACTAACATTTCTTCTTTTTTACCTGTTTCTACCGTTGATGGCTGGCTGTCCATGTTGGAATCACTATTGCACTATTACTTAGTGTTTCTAGGCATGCCTGATGCATTTTGGTATATGCCGAAACAGCCAAATTTCTTGTTTCCATGCAACTTATACTTTACAGCTGCGATTCCTTGGTTCCCAAAATTGGGGGGGGGGGGCATTAGGAAAATCCTAGATCTGCCAGCTGTCAAATCACCACTAGACTGGTTTTCTAGCTAGGACTTATCCACCGGATAAACTATCCAGGCTTCGTATAATCAGCCCCAGATGTTTTATTTACATGTGAACTTTACAAGTTCACTTCAAATGAAATTTGAGGGTGTTGTTTATGACGATGCTATATTTTGGAAACAATCCATATAAAAATGTAGGCATAGTATTTGCTATGTTCAATTTAGCAACACATTTATAAAATGATTTATAATAACTGTCAATTTCTTTGTGTCTTTGTGCTTTTCATGCATTTTCATGCACTGCTTCTTAAGTCTACATGGTCTATCCATAGTGGTAGTCACATGTACGCATTGCGTACCTATTTTTTCAGTTGTCGACCAATGAAAATGGCAAAAAATTGTGTCATCGGCGAAATGTTTCTCTAGCGGCGAGCAAAATGGTGAAGTGGAAAACGGGCTTAATTATGCTGCGCGCGCGACGTTGAAATTGACTACAATCCAGTTTATTTACATTTTCTAATAAAATAAATGAATAATTTAAATCAATAATTTTAGAAATTAAAATACTATAATATGAAACATATACCATCAACTGTTTATTTATGTTTATTTATTTACATGTTTATTTAGTATATTGATACAATCGGTTCGATTTTGTGATATCGTAAAGTAAACAACACTGTCTGTTTCGTCATCTGAAAAATCGTCATCAGAGATGGAGCTATTACACTCATAGCTTTCACCGGAGACGCTTTCGTCGTAAGAAGTCTCTGACGGTTCTTCAACGGCAGTCAGCTACAAATGAATCACTGCCTGCTTCATCCAGTTTCTGTCTCTTTGCTGATGAACATGATACAGATAGACTCCTTCACTTCTTACTCTTGAGGTAGATTTCGACGACATGGTTGATAATCTCGGACCTTTCTTCAGTGCTCCACAAACCATTGTTGCCATAAACAATCAGCGATTTGTTTATGGTTTTATAGCGCATAGACAGTTACTGCTTTGTCGTACGTTCAACAGACGAGTTTGATCCCGCGATACTCACGCCGAGGCTTGCCAACTTGCAAAGGTTTTGTCTCGCTCCATTGTCGAAGAAATTGCAATTTTGCGCGCGCGCGCCCCTTATGGCAAGGCCGGAGAATGAAAACGTTATTTCTTGAGTATATTGAGAGCACCAGATACATTTCTAAACATTACAAGACCTTTTATTTAAACTTGCATGTTCCCTTTAAGTAATCGAAATACGATGAATCAAAATACGATGTTGTCTCTTTTCCAAGTTACCATTGTTTTGTGTTTATTGTCAGCTTGTGTTGTTGTTGCAGAGTTCCCCATATGAATGAGGCCATATCAATGTCAAGATCTGCACATATGGTTGAAGGTGCACCCAATGGAATGAATGGCCAGGGTTAGTGTTTAGACTGCTTTTTTCAGGAAGTGCTTACAACACACATTTTACGATTGACTGTTGAAGGAAGGAAGGAAGGAAGGAAGGAGAGAGGAAGGAAGGAAGAAAGAATGGATGGAGGGAGATAGGAAGGAGGGAAGGGAGGAAGGAAGGATGGAAGGATGGAGGGAGGGAAGGAAGGGAGGGAGGGAGGGAGGGAGGGATGTAGGGATGGATGGTTTCATGTATGATGGAGCACACTTTTGGAAAAAAGTTTCATGTATGATGGAGCACACCTTTGGAATTCTATTCCAAAAGAAATTAGAGAGAGCAAATCCCTTTCTGCCTTTCGAAAGAAAATCGCTGTTCACATTGATTGATTGATTGATAGTAAATGCAACTTTGAAGTACTGTACCTGTAAATATAGATTACTGTATACTAGTTAATAACTTAGATTTTATCTAATACATATAATTTTGTAAATAGCTTTTAAAATTTTTTATCTGTATAATTTTGCACACGCCCCCCATGGAAATCAGCTTCGGTTGATGGGGTCAGCGTGTATAAATAAAGTTTTCTATCTATCTATGGATGGATGGATGGATGGATGGATGGATGGAAGGGAGGGAGGAAGGATGGATGGATGCAGGGAGTTAGGAAGGAGGGAGGGAGGGAGGGAAGGGAGGAGGGAGGGAAGGGAGAAGGAAGGGAGGAAGGAAGGAAGGAAGGGAGGAAGGAAGGAAGGGAGGGATGGTAGGAAGGAAGGAAGGAAGGATGGATGGATGGATGGATGGATGGATGGAAGGGAGGGAGGAAGGAGGGAAGGGAGGATGGATGCAGGGAGTTAGGAAGGAAGGATGGAGGGAGGATGGAAGGATGGAGGGAAGGGAGAAGGAAGGAAGGGAGCGAGGGAGGGAGGGAAGGGAGAAGGAAGGAAGGGAGGGAGGGAGGGAGGGAGGGAGGAAGGGAGTTTTTTAACATCAATTTGTGAAAATTCTTGGGGAAAATGACTGTAGGAATATTACACAACATAACTACAGCGTGTAATACACATTAAAGCATTTTTGTTGTTTTTAGATTTGATTGCGTTCAAACAAGGTAGCTATTAAATTTATAACTTGCATTATGTATCTCATGTTCGTTTTTCTATATATATTTATAATCTTTGGCACTTTCTGATAAAAATTGCTTAATGGAGATTACTCAGAAAAACTCTGACCTCTAGACAGGACTCAAACCCACGATCCTTATAATATCCAAACCATATGTATTTTACCATATTTTGTGGGAAAGAAAGATTGACAGTACCCGACTCTTTTTTTCTCAGACCAAATGTGGAACAACTCATTACGTAACACTACAACATACAGTGTCTCTAGTACTGGGAAACGTAGTGATACTGAAAAGGATATTGATGTGAGAAGAGACAAGAAATTTCATGGGTAACTATCAACTACTTTGTAATAGAATATATTAGATTGACAATAGAGTAAACGAGTTGGAAGCATGGGTAGTAGGGTGGTGTCTCACCCTCTTAAATGGTTCCAATTGGGTTAAAAATGCTGTGTGTAAAATTGTATTAAAAACTATTGATATTTAGGGGTAGCTCAAGGACCCTGAAATTTTTACTATAGTATCCCTATGAGAAAATCAGCCAAATTGTCCAATATGGTATAAGTCCTCAGGGGAATGTCGGATTGGTTTAAAAATCCACCAGTGAGTAGTTTAGACCTGGTTTCCTATTTGACTTTAAGACAAACTTATAGCCAAAAATGTATGGTTTCCGAGATATAGGGCTCCAAACTTTTTTAACCAATGAGAATTTTAAGAACTTTGGAGCCCTATATCTCGGAAACCATACATTTTTGGCTATATACATTTTTGGCTAAAGTCAAATAGGAAACCAGGTCTAAACTACTCACTAATGGATTTTTAGACCAATCGGACACTTCCCTGAGGACTTATACCATATTGGACAATTTGGCTGATTTTTCTCATAGGGATACTATAGTAAAAATTCCAGGGTCCTTGAGCTACCCTTAAATATCAATATTTTTAAATACAATTTTACACACTGCATTTTTAATGGTTTTCCTCCCTCAGTAAAATCAACACTTAGATCTTAGCTGTGCTCCGTAGTCAGACATGGGTTGTATGGTGGCAGCCTGAGGTGCCTTTGACATACCTTCGACTCGGCCACGCGAAAATTATAGGTGGGAGTTAGGGATAGGATGAAATCGCACGTGGGGGTTAGGGTAAGGATGAGGTTAGGGTTAAGATGAAATTACATTTCATCATAACCCTAACCCCCACCTGTAATTTCATCGTAACCCTAACCCTCCACCTGTAATTTCATCCTAAGCCTCACCTGTAATTTCTTCTTAAGTACGTAAACCGTTTTTACGAAAGAATGCACGTTCTTGTAATATAATAGACACGTATGTTATGTATTTAGACTTGGTAATTCCAAATCTGTTTTCAGAATTGAAAACGGTTAAATATTGATCGAGATAACGTTCAAAATAATATACAACGAAGCGGCCGCCTGATTGCCGACTAATTTCTAAGTATATAAACCGTTTTTACGAAGGGTATGCACGTTCTCGTAATATAATAGACACGTATGTTATGTATTTCGACTCGGTGATTCCAAATCTGTTTTCAGAATTGAAAACGGTTAAATATAGATCGAGGTCGCCTGATTGCCGACTTATTTCTAAGTACTGTACAGTGTACATAAACCGTTTTTACGAAGGGTATGCACGTTCTCGTAATATAATAGACAGGTATGTTATGTATTTAGACTCGGTAATTCCAAATCTGTTTTCAGAATTGAAAACGGTTAAATATTGATCGAAACGTTCAAAATAATATACGACGAAGCGGCCGCCTGATTGCCGACTATTTTCTAAGTACATAAACCGTTTTTACGAAGGGTATGCACGTTCTCGTAATATAATAGACACGTATGTTATGTATTTAGACTCGGTGTTTTCAGAATTGAAAACGGTTAAATATTGGCCGAGATAACGTTCAAAATCTACATACAACGAAATGGCCTTTTGGGATTTGTTATCAGAAATTAGTGAAAAAGATACAAAACATGGTTGAAGATATTGCATTGCTGGCGCTCCTAAATAGCACTAGTTGCCAAATTGCTTGACATTTTTTTGAAGTTGTACTACGATGGAATAATCGAAATTTTCGTTTTCTCTTAGTCAATTTGTCGTAATACCACTTTCAAAATACGCGTACTTTGAATAGAAGTTTGGTAGGACGAAGTGGAAGGTATTCCTATTCTCGTTGTAATATTTATTCCACTTTCTCGTTTCTTTACAGAGAACCGCACTTGGTGTCTTTCCACAGAACAGGCAGTAGCTTAGGTATTCAAGTTGCTGGTGGCAATGCTGTCGGTATTTTTGCTGCAGCTATTAAGGATGGTAGTCCAGCTCAAGTATCAGGTCTTCGTGTTGGAGATCAAGTGTTGTTGGTAAGTGTTCCCACTTGATCTATGTCGACCCTTAACCTTATACCGCTTTGCTAGTACATTTTGCTTTATTTTGACATCAGTTTAAGCATTTATTTACCGTGCTTTTAGATAAATAACCTTAAAGAAAAGCAATACTAATGTACCAGCGTATTTTATTGCTTGGTATTTGTCAATAAAGATACCTAGCTCTTTTCTATTTTCATTCAAATCAACTCAGAAATTTTCCCGCCAATACTTACCGATCCTAAAAGAGGCGTATTGCCCTCGCAAGTAAAGGCAGGGAGTAAAATATCGTAATACAGACCAAAAACGAGCTAGCCAAGTTAGCCATTTAATAATTAGACTTAACATGAACTGTATAAATGTTATTTCTTCGAGCCCAGTAGCTTCGTAACATTTTAGGCTTCTGGTAACAGATGATGATGTTCTAATTTTCAAGGCAAACGAGATTGAATTCAAAGACATCACAAGAGAAGAAGCGGTTCTTATTCTTCTGTCTTTGCCTGAAGAAGTTAGCTTGCTTGTCCAGTTCAAAAAGTCAGGTATAACTATGCGGATTGTTATTACTGTCTCAGTACATTTAGATTGCTCATAAATCATTATAGTCAAATACATATATGGAAAAAGTGACTGCCCCAACTGGGAATCGAACCCTGGTCTCCGAATCAACGTTTCGGCGCTCTAACCTTTGAGCTAATGAGACACGGTCAGAACAGTCAGTGATTTCTCCATATACATATTAAATTCGCCGCGCTCACTCGACACCAACAGGCAGACATCGTATATCTAACCATAACGTGGAGCAAGGCCTCTCGAACGCACTTCCCAAAGTAGCGAAGCGATACACAACTTCTTGTATACAGAGGGCTTTAAGAATAATAATTAATATTAGAGTGGATTTAATATAGTCAAATACATATGTGGAAAAAGTGACTGCCCCAACCGGGAATCGAACCCTGGTCTCCGAATCAACGTTTCGGCGCTCTAACCTTTGAGCTAATGAGACACGGTCAGAACAGTCAGTGATTCAGTTCTCCATATACATATTAAATTCGCCGCTTTCACTCGACACCAACAGGCAGACATCTAATCATAACGTGGAGCAAGGATGAGATGTTAAAATGAATCAGTTGTCCAAGGTTTTCCCGTAGTTGTAGCTAAAAGCTTGTCTTAGATGGTTTAGCTTTTGTTTGTCACTGACCATTCTATTCTGTTGCAGTGTATGACAAATCTAAGGAGGAACCAGGAGATTCATTTTATGTAAAGTAAGTTTTTTTGAACATAAGTTTTACCTTTTACTTAAAGAGTGAGTGTCAGGGTAGTGCTTTGCGCGCTTGTTTTCTTCTTGGCGGCCATTTTATGGGGCGCCTATTTCAGTTCACAAACGAATCCGTCGATATTTGATCAATCCTTCTTATAAATTATCCATTTTCAAGTTTTCTAAGAAGTAAATATACCTGAGTGATCAATTATTGTAATATTTTTCGTAAAATTGATCTCTTTTGGATACATAGAAGCTGCTACGAGCGCTTCGCCTCCGAAGCGTGGAAGGCCGGGTTATGCTGCTGAAACAGCGCGAATAAGTTTGCGAATGGAAGTGTTTGATGAGTGACTAGTAAATAAACATATTTTGTTTCTTCTGATGTTTTGTTCATTTGAATTTGCAAAGATTCAGGAACTAAAGCCATCCGGGCCAGCTTGTTCGTCAGAAACGGCGTTGCGCGCGGCCCGCAGTGGTTCACAAACAAGCGAACCGCAACTGTTCAAATAAATCGTCTTGAACATTAACTTCATAACGCCCCGAAGTCAGG
This sequence comes from Chrysogorgia sp. JL179-B06, assembly GCA_035772405.1. Classification (NCBI taxonomy): domain Eukaryota; kingdom Metazoa; phylum Cnidaria; class Anthozoa; order Scleralcyonacea; family Chrysogorgiidae; genus Chrysogorgia; species Chrysogorgia sp. JL179-B06. The sequence goes on from JAYKKM010000253.1 coordinate 377,584, forward strand.
TCGGACTCCAATTTCAAAATTTCCAAATAAATCTAGAGTTCACATGCAAATTATAGTTCGAACGATGCGATGCACTGCAATGAATTAGTATGAAAACAAAAACACAAGCGCGCAAATCACTACCCTGACACTCATTCTTTAAGTGTCTATGCAATGAAACATTCAGTTGTAAAATAACTCTTTTATTTGAAAGAACTCTTGAAACTATAAAGACTAACCATTTACAAGTTTTTCATATCTCACTTCATTTTTGAGATATTAAGATTTGTTTAATATGTAAATGATCATACTTATGACATCACACTGCATAATAACTTATTGAAAACGCTTATATATCCTTGAGATTATGTAATGAAATCACGTGAAATGTAGGTGCATGTGCGTGGATGTGTCCAATGATATCAAATATGCAAATCGTCAAACGATTACATGTGATAATGGTAAAGATAGGCAGAATTTTTCAATAGGTCATATCACTTTGTAGGGCACAGTTTCACTACAGTGGTTCAGAGGAGGATGAGCTGTCCTTCCGAAGAGGCGAGGTCTTCCATGTTCTTGATACTATGAATGGTGGGACGATTGGGTCTTGGAGAGCTCAACGTGTTTTGCTAAGTGGAGCTGAGACTGAAGTTGGTATTGTTCCAAATAAATGCAGGTATGTCTATCATAGAGAGGTGTGTTTGAGGTCTCTGAGTTAGAGAGGTGTCTGTGTTAGAGAGGTGTCTGTGTTAGAGAGGTGTGAGAGGTGCCTGAGAGATAGGTGTGTCATAGAGAGAGGTGCCTGAGTTAGAGAGGTGTCTGTGTGTGGGAGAGAGGTGTCTGTGTGTGAGAGAGGTGTCTGTGTTAGAGAGGTGTGAGAGAGGTGCCTGAGAGATAGGTGTGTGATAGAGAGGTGTCTGTGTGTGAGAGAGGTGTATGAGAGAGAGAGAGAGAGAGTGGTGTGTGTGTGAGAGAGATGTGCCTGAGAGAGAGAGGTGTCTCTATTTGTGTGAGAGAGGGGTGTCTGTGTCTCTGTGTGTGTGTGTGTGTGAGAGAGGTGTGTGTGAGAGGTGCCTGAGAGAGAGAGAGAGAGGTGTCTGTCTGTCTGTCTGTCTGTATCCAGTGTGTCTGTCTGTATTTCGTGTGTCTGTATCTAGTATGTCTGTGTCTGTATTTCGTCTGTCTGTGTCTGTATCTAGTCTGTATTTCGTCTGTATCCAGTCTGTCTGTCGTCTGTATCCAGTCTGTCTGTCTGTCTGTCTGTCTGTCTGTCTGTCTGTCTGTCTGTCTGTCTGTCTGTCTGTCTGTATCCAGTGTCTGTGTCTGTATCTTCGTCTGTATCTAGTCTGTATGCCGTGATTGCCGTCTGTGCGTGTCTGTATTCCGTCTGTGCGTGTCTGTATTCCGTCTGTATTCCGTCGGTGTGCCGTCTGTGTGTGTCTGTATTCCGTCGGTGCGTGTCTGTATTCCGTCTCTATCTGTCTGTATTCCGTCTGTGTGTGTCGTGTATTCCGTCGGTGTCTTGTCTGTATTGTGTCAGTCTGTATTCTGTTTGAACAGTTCTAAAATACTTTATAATTATTCTGTAATAGAGCTGAACAGTTAGCCATTACGCAAGAACTTGAGGCTAAGAAGAGTCCAAATCAAAAACAGAAATCAGGGGGAACGTTGAAGAGAAAAGACACAAAAAACACCACACCAAAGAAGAAACAGTATCAAGCTGCTGATCAATTAGATGAAACATCTTTCCGTAAGTACAAAACACCGTCTCTTCATCATTAACCAATCATATGGCGTCATTCCAGTGGTTGCGATTTTGGCGGCAAAACTTCTGTGTCACTTTTCTTTATGCTGTTTACGCAAAAAGCACGACGAATATTTCATTCTAACGAATACTAACAGGTGAAAACATGAAGCGATAGGTATAGCAATGAAAACAGCGCTGAAAACAAACAAGAAAATCAGCAAAAAGCCATATGATGAACTTAATATACGTATTAACGTCGTTTCCTCGGTCTGTACTGCAAAGTATTTGGCTTCGGTTTTTGGCACAGAACTCGCACCTTTCGCTTGGTCTGTACGAAAACCTCAGGGAAATACTTTACGCTACAGACCTGGGGATTTTACATATCCGTAATATGTCTTCCTGAACAAAATCATAATATATATTGTCAGCCGAAAAGTTCATCTTCATGGAGTTTTTCGCTGTCAAAGTTACTGGATGTGATGTCACAAGAGGCTTCCAAACCAGTTTTCTTTTATTACTTGCCACAAAAATGCCTCTTGTGACATCATATTTGGTAATTTTAACAGCAAAAAAGTCCATGAAGATGAAATTATAGGCTGACAAGATATATTATGATTTTGCTCAGGAAGACCCGAATATTACGAATATGTAAAATCCCCAAACGTGAGATAGGCAACCAACATTGAAATATTTATTTTTATTTGCAGAGCTTGATACAAAATATCCTGCTTATGAAAGGGTTGTCAGGAGAAATGGTGAGTTTATCTTTTGGCAAGGTCATGAAGCTATTCTACTTGCTTTTTTAACCTATACTGCGCGAGCGCGAAGTAGATACTAAGTAACAATACACGAAGGGAACCAATCAAACAGAATAAGAACTGGGAGAATAGTTCGGAAGCAATCAAAAAGCGAAAAAACTTCTTTCTTCTTTAACATGACACGCTTATGGTGTTTATGTTATGGGAATTGACATTCTGTTGAACCGATTTGGGTGAGCTTTGTCTCTATCGTTTGAAATGTCCATTTATTTAGTTTATTAGATTTATCACTCTTATAGATGAACGGAGTACCCCAACAGGCTAGAAGCCCAATTGATAGGGGTTCCGAGGGCCTACGATTTAAGGTCGTTATCCGAGAAGAGCCGAAAGTCTTACCATTTGCTGATATTATTGCAAAGGCAGCACTTTCTCCTCACTTATTTTTAAGACTCTGATTGGAGGTCCGCGACCCAGGATTTGAACCTGTGTCTCCCAGCTCATAGACAAATGTGGTAACCACTAGACCACATGACAGCTGGTTGTCTATAATGAACTAAATAATGTGGTACTATTTGATAGAAGTAGATATACATGTACGTTTAGCGTACCTATTTTTACTAAATCCATGTGTTTTGCCTGTCTATTGTAGCCGGCTTCGTACGTCCAGTGGTACTGTTGGGACCAATTGCTGATATTTGCCGTGATAAACTTATGATGGAATATCCAGAGAAGTTTACCTCCCCTGGTAAGTTCTTCATGTGTCTTTGTGTATAAGTGTTCTTTTGTCTAAAAGTTGCGTATGTACTTCTAGTACGTATTCCATATAAGGAAGTGGCCTACGAGCAAATACAAGGCATTGACGAGCAAATACATGGCACTCGTACCCACTGGATGAGGGATTGTTAACACGTTACGATATGTTCGATTATCCGCTCTTTTTAAGAAAACTACGTTCGCTAGCCGTATAAGCTGTACGCATATTATAAACAGATAATTTATCTTTGTTTTAATATATATTGTAGCTTTGGGAGTTGATTATTTCTCAAGAAAACGTTCGTCGAAGATAGCCGGTCTGAAAGTTCGTGTTTTTGTTGACAAGATGGTATCCGTATTACGAAAATTATATTTTTGGGCATGTTCGATTATCCGCGCTTTTAAAGAGAACTAAGTTAGCTACGGGGATAAAGCTGTACGTATGTTGTAAATAGAGCATTTAACTTTCATTTGATATATTCTATAGCTTTGGGGGTGGTTTATTTCTCAAGAAAACGTTTGCCAAAGGGTTAGGACCTTTGTTGTTTTCGGGTACGAGGCTATTTGTTCATTAATTCACTCTATTTGCTTGTCAATGCCTTCTATTTGCGCCTCCTTATAAGGAATACGTACTAGATACCCTTATCAAAAGTTGATGTAATTCCACATTATTACTCGGGCAACATGTGGTAGGGCGAGTCTAGGTTTCGGCTTCATTTATTATATTAGTATTTTTGGGGTTCCACAAATTTGCAAAATTGCTTAATAATATGTCCGGTCAGGCTTTTGCGAACCGTGAGGCAGTTGGGGTCAATAGCCGAGTTCTTTCTTTTCGACAGCTTTGTTTTTGGTCCAGTTGTTCTCTGACTCTGTGTTGGTAGATTTTGAAAGTAACTGACTTAATCAGCAATGTGGCTGAAAACTGTGTTGATCGTGAATACGAATTCACTAATCACTATGCTTACAACTGCACACGCTGATCACGGTAGATGACGAGCGATTTCGAAACGGGTTGGTCCGCGATCTCAATGAGACTGTAATGAATGCCAAGTTAGTTATGAAAGCCAAAAGTATACACGGTAATTCCAAATCTGTTTTCAGAATTGAAATCGGTTAATAACAGAATTGAAATCGGTTTCTAATATAACGTTCAAAATCTACGATTAATAAACATACACTTTTCCGATTTAACAATCTATCAACAAATACATGGCGTGCGAGGTCTGGATCGACCGCGGAGTTCTGGCGAAAGCAAGTATATAAGATATATATACAGTATGCCACGATACCAAACCAAAACTAGCCCGAGTTCTCGCCTAGCGGGCGTCTTGTTTCAATTAAGTTCTTTTCTATACGCTGTGCTGTCGAAACACTAAATAGGAGACTCGAAGAAAGGAAGGAATGAACAATTTGGACAGTAGGTTCTTTGGACTCTAAAAAACCTGTTTGAAAAACCGGTTTTTCCCGCGCTTTTCTCCTGTGGTCATTTTGAAAACCTTTGTGTCCTTGTCTGGCTAAAATTGGAAAGAGAAAAAGGTTTTAAAAGAATTGAATAACGTGTTAGACTGCTTGGTGTACAATACGACTGTCTAGTTTATTTGTATTTTTGCTAAAAATACGGCAATAGAGCTCATTTTTGGATGCTTTATTCCACTTTTAAAATGATTTGCGAGTATTCTCAGCGCCAAACATAATATTCCGACTAGCTAAGTCATATACTTCGAAATAAGAAGTGTTTTTGTATTGCCAATGTCTTTTAACGAAGTATTTTACTATTTTATCATTATTTTTTAGCCACCTTTGGCCGTTACGATGCGAAACAGCAATCTGGAATCAAGCTCAGTGCTGTGAAGGACAATCTCTCTAGCGTATGTACCATATTGTAGTTTTCGTTTAGGTTTTTTGCATTGTTTTTTTGCGGTTTTTTTTTTGAGAAAATTTAGAAAATACAAAACCAGAATTATCCAATAAGGTTTGCCTAATTGGATAATTCTGGTTTTATATTTTATGAATTCTCTCATTTATATCTGCTCCCTTTTTGAAGTTTGCTTATTATTGCATATTAATACCTTTTAATATTACATATTTTATCAGACATATTTTGGCGCTATACAGTACTCTGGGTTTAAAAAGTTTTTTGAACGCAACTTTAAAAGTTACTGTCCATGACCCAACGTTTCGACACTCCAATCTAGTGTCTTCATCACGGGTGATCGTTGTAAAGTTAGGATCCCTATTTATACCCTCGTAGAACCGATGATGACGTTATCTATTAACATGATGCAAATAAGCTTCTGGTAATAAACCACCGTCATCGCGATTCAATGGCGCGTAGGCGCTATTGGTATATGCCAAGCCTCCAGACAACGTCTCTGATGGTACCGCGGATTAGTGGTAATAATTTTGGAATTTTCCCACGCAGGTACCATCAGAGACGTTGTCTGGAGGCTTGGCATATCAATAACGCCCACGCCCCATTGAATCGCGATAACGGTGGTTTATTAATATTACCAGAAGCTTATCAGCATCTTGTTAATAGATAACATTATCATCGGTTCTATGAGGGTATAAATAGGGATCCTAACTTTACAACGATCACCCCTGATGAAGACACCAGATTCGAGTGTCGAAACATTGGGTCATCGACAGTAACTTTTAAAGTTACATTAAAAAAACTTTTTAAAGCCAGAGTAGCGTCAAACTATGTCTGATTTATCACCTGGTTGCGTTGGGAAATTATCTGTTTATATATTTTATCTGATGTGTGGTCTTTTTATATATTCACAATCTTTGGCACTTTCTTATAAAAATTACTTAATACCATCGTTAGCTAAAGTTTCATATTAAAGTGCACCTGATATCAAAAAATTTTATTGTCTTATTTGGAAGAACTTTTAAAATGATAAAGTAACTTCTTTTGAAGATTTTCGTTTATTCATTTTCTTTTTGAGATATAACAGTTTGTTTGATATGCAAATGTCCGGAATTTACGTCACACATGCATAATGACTTATCAGAGAATGTTATATATCTTTGCGTTCATCAAATAAAAACACTAAAGTGTGAATAACACGTGTGCGTGTTTCTCCCACAACACCAAACTTCTCGATTTTAAAGGATTTCGTTCGAGAATGAAAGAGATACACACATTTCTCCAATAAATCATTATGCATGTGTGACGTAAATTCCGTACATTTGCATATCAAACAAACTGATATATCTCAAAAAGAAAGCGAATAAACGAAAATCTTCAAAAGAAGTTACTTTATCATTTTAAAAGTTCTTCCAAATAAGACAATAAAATGTTGATGTCAGGTGCACTTTAATGCCTTTTCCCCTGCTAAAGTCACGTTTCACGATTTGCGATGTTCGCCAAAAAACTTTACATTATTTCTTTAGTGTTATATTCTTATTTCTGTCTTGTGTTGGTAGGGTAAACACAGTTTACTTGATGTAACTCCAGATGGGGTGGAGATGCTGAATTTTGTTGGCTTAGAACCCATTGTGATCTTTCTGCAGCCAAGCAGCAAACAGTTGATAAAGTAAGTAAAGGCTGAAGTATAGTTGGGACTAGTAAGATGCTCCAACTATTAAGCTACATGGAGTAAGATAATGAGTGAAGGTAACCTTCTGATGACTAGTGATATGCTCTAACTATTGAGCTACATGGACTAAGATGATGAGTGAAGGTTACATATGTGTACAACCTATAACGTTCTGATGACTAGTGAGATGCTCTAACTATTGAGCTACATGGACTAAGATGATGAGTGAAGGTTACATATGTGTACAACCTGTAACCTTCTGATGACTAGTGAGATGCTCTAACTATTGAGCTACATGGACTAAGATGATGAGTAAAAGTTACATATGTGTACAACCTGTAACCTTCTGATAACTAATGAGATGCTCTAACTATTGAGCTACATGAACTAAGATGATGAGTGAACGTTACATATGTGTACAACCTGTAACCTTCTGATGACTAGTGAGATGCTCTAACTATTGAGCTACATGGACTAAGATGATGAGTGAAGGTTACATATGTGTACAACCTGTAACCTTTTGATGACTAGTGAGATGCTCTAACTATTGAGCTACATGGATTAAGATGATGAGTGAAGGTTACATATGTGTACAACCTGTAACCTTCTGATGACTAGTGAGATGTTCTAACTATTGAGCTACATGGACTAAGATGATGAGTGAAGGTTACATATGTGTACAACCTGTAACCTTTGATGACTAGTGAGATGCTCTAACTATTGAGCTACATGGACTAAGACGATGAGTGAAGGTTACATATGTGTACAACCTGTAACCTTCTGATGACTAATGAGATGCTCTAACTATTGAGTTACATGGACTAAGATGATGAGTGAAGGTTACATATGTGTACAACCTGTAACCTTCTGATAACTAGTGAGATGCTCTAACTATTGAGCTACATGGACTAAGATGATGAGTGAAGGTTACATATGTGTACAACCTGTAACCTTCTGATGACTAGTGATATGTTCTAACTATTGAGCTACATGGACTAAGATGATGAGTGAAGGTTACATATGTGTACAACCTGTAACCTTCTGATGACTAGTGAGATGCTCTAACTATTGAGCTACATGAACTACTAATTCGTACTAAGGCGTACTAATTCTTGACAACTTATGACCTTGTTTTGGTGTTATTTTTCAGAGATCTACGCCATGATTTGACAAGTAAAGCCCACTCAGCCCGATTTGTGAAGAGGCTTTACGACCAAGCCGAGACGCTTAGCATTCATTATCCTTATCTTTTTACAGGTAAGTGGGCAAACGTGTCTTTATCACATACATAGCAATTGTTGCCATCAGATTTATTATGATAATATTGGTTGATCCATATGTATCCTATAAAACCAAAAAATCAAATCAGCCAATTTTAAGTAAAAATGAAAATTTTGTGGAGGACTACCTTTGAGTAAATTCTATTGTGTTTGTTATTGCTTTCTTGTTGTTTATCGGTAATGCCCCTCGAAACTGCTTGGCAACGATGTTTATTATCAGAATTTTCGCCTGATGCTTTTGTTTAAAGTGTCTATCTCACGTTTGGAGATTTTACGTATTCGTAATATTTGGGTCTTCCTGAGCAAAATCATAATAATCTTGTCAACCGAAAATTTCATCTTCATGGACTTTTTTGCTGTTAAAGTTATCGGATGTGATGTCACAAGAAGCATTTTTGTGGCAAGTAACAAAAGAAAACTGGTTTGAAATGCCTCTTGTGACATCACATCTAATAACTTTAACAGCGAAAAACTCCATGAAGATGAAATTTTCGGCTGACAAGATATATTATAATTTTGCTCAGGAAGACCCAAATATTATTATTACGAATATGTAAAATCCCCAAACGTGAGACAGGCACTTTGATGTATTCTTGTTTCTCCCGCAGCTATTATTCATCTTGAACGGAATAATCTGTGGTACAGTGAATGTGTGTCTACCATCAAAAAACAACAAGATGACGCTGTATGGATGCCTGAACAGATGGTAAGATAATTAATAAACGTTTATTAACCATGACTTGGCTCGTGGGCCCATGTTCCGCCTAACCCAATTAGTTATAATTATATATAATTGATTATAATTAATTTATTTTATTGATTATAATTAATTATAATTAAATTACCATTAATTATAATTAATTATTATTATTATATATTATTTATCAATTATAATTTATTAATTATTTATTATTATTAATTAATTATAATTAGTTATAATTATATATAATTGATTATAATTAATTTATTTATGGTATTGATTATAATTAATTGTAATTAAATTACCATAAATTATAATTAATGATTATTATAATTAATTATGAAATTAATTATAATAATGATTAATTATAATTAATGGTAATTTAATTATAATTTAATTTTTTTTTTTAATAATAACAATTTTTATTGAAATACTTTATATAAATATACAATTATAAATCTCACTAATAACTAAAAACACCTAAAAACCCTAAAATGCGTGATGATTCAAACGCCATTCACTAAATGTACGTGTCCGGCATCAATGTCTTTAAATAGCGTTGTCGCTTAAAAAACCTCTGCTGTAACAGAGTTTAATTTGAACTCGTCTATATGTTCGTCTTTCGCTCGAAATGGCGATCTAGATCCTCTCGTGCATAAATGCACGGACTTCAAAATTTCGAAAGACAATCTTGTTCTGATCCAGGTAATAACGGTTGCATAGTCTTCTCCGTTTTTCATAGACAATTTCTCGGCAAGATGCTTTAGAAATTTCTGGCATTCATCCCCCATTCCTCCATTCGTTCCAAAAACCAAAGGCGTAAATGTACCCATCTCCACATCTAAAATTCTCTGTTGGTACTTTCTTTTCTTCTCGGCTTCTTGTTCCTTAAAGATAACAGATGTGGCTTTGTTTTGATGACATTTGGAGTTTACATGCGATACACGAACGTCAAAAAATGATGTAACTCCTCTTGCCCAAAACTCGCCAGCTTTGATATCCAATCGCGCATCCGGGCTTCTGTTGGTGGACTGTAAACGGAATTGTTCATTGTCCAATGGGATGAGCTTCGGTTCGGCTTCTACGTTATTGCATACTCTGCTGAGCAGCGTGGTCAGTAAATCACGAACTCCGTCATGCCTTCGAGCCACAAATCCTCCTCTTTTACAAGATAGAGCGTGGTTGACAGAAAATGCGTCTCCACATACACAATGACTTGGCATTTCCGACAATGGCATGTCATAACGCATTCTTAACGAGTCCTTGAATTCTTCTTTGTTGAGGGTCAAGCCTTGTTCTTCAACTGGTATGGCGTTTAACCATGAGCTTGCTCCTGTATCCCGCGCTTGTTTGACATGCGATAGGAGATCAGCTGAGATAGACTCGTCGATGCGTTCTCTTTTTGCTCTGGCATTTGCCCGCTTGATTGACTGCTGTACATTCTTTATCTCGTTAGTGTTCGCTGGCATGAAGGTGCTTTGTGATAATATGGCCTCCACATGTGGACGCGTTATTGACGTCGATGCTGCGTACTGTTGTGGCGCTTCTTCACTTAGTACAGGTATCCCCAAACCTCCTTGTGCAGGGGACAACGTGATGACTTCGTGCAATTCTTCAGGCAAAGGTTCTTCTTGGCCGAACAAAGCTGGGATAAACAACTCGCTAATGGCTTCCTCGATGGGGTTAACGTAGTCTTCGAATGAGCTTATCGTACGCATAAAGTATATAAACTTTGATTTGTAGCCTTTTGTAAATGCAACATAGGCTGAATGCGGTTGACTTTTTGCAATAACGCTTAATGCTTCGATTTCTTCTCTCCATCGGTTGACCTTTTCGTTGCAGTACTCTTCTTTGTAATTGGTAGAACCAATTACTGCACCCAGGTGACGTCTTCCTTCAGTTGTTATATTCACCTCGCTTCCGAACACCCGTTCAGCTTCTGACGCCAGGAGTTGTGATTTAACAATCAGCCAACTTTTCGAACCATTAACATGGTATCCATACTTCATGCCTTCTTCACACAGAGTATGATACCAATTATATAGCGATGGAATCGTTCCTCCCCCAGCTGAGTCATCAGCCAACCAAACTTGCTTGACATCTGGGTTTGAGAGTCTCAGGGATTGGATGATGGTTGATGTGTTGACTGAATACCATGGCATGGCCAAAGGGTCCCCTTGAGTGGTACCTTCTTGAGACAGTATCTCACCCCCGCCACAAATAAATAGTCTAGAAGGACTTCTATATGTGTTAATGAGATATTGCGAGATTTCCTTACAAGTAATCTGGATGTTATGCATTGCTACGGAGCGATTCATTTGATTAAAAGCATTGCTTGCGTCGATCAGAAGTATTCCATCAGTTTCATCTTCATCGAAGACCCCGCTCATTGCATGTATCGCGGCTTCAGCGCCTGCGCTGTGCCCAGCGCAAACTTGTAGCGGGCCCGCTGCTTGTTTCAAATCTTCTTTGAAGAATTGTGACACGGTTTTGCCAATGATTCGCCTCAGTACTTCACCTACGCCTATTGGCCTAATTCCAGGATTCTTATCAAGGGGAATCAATCTACATGACGTGTAGGCCTCTAATAGGGAGGAATGATATGAATACTTCAGCAGGTTTCTCGTCATGATGGCTATTTCCTCTCTTAGTAGTTTTCCCTCGGTCTTGAAACTTTTTGAACACAGGATTCTTCGATATAATTCGGCATCCATTCCTGAGGGCCCTGCCGAGCCTTTTGTTTTTATTGCTGCATTATAGATGGTCTGCTCATCAATCATATCAAAAATATTCGGCGGAATATTATCCAAAGGCCCATACAACAGGCTCCCCTCTTGCACCTCTGCAGCTGTTGGATGTTTCTGTTTAAGCTCTTCGATGACTTCTGGCGATAGATTACATAACCCTGATGAACTCTCTTTATCTAACATCTTTATAGCAGCCGTGATTTTTCCTTGCATGACCAATTTAGCAAACGATTTGGACATATCTTCCACGGATCTAGCCTTCCTCGAAGATATAAATTTCTTTTGGATAAATCTTACTTCTTTCATTAGCAGTGATACGTCGCCTTGTCTCCATTGGAGTAATCTACGATCGATGGCTGAACTATGCTCTTTGCTCTTAGACTTTGCAGACGGTTTCTGTAGAATCAACGAAGGGAGTATCATAAATACTTTCAATGCAATCGAGTTCAAATCAGCATTGTAGTCAAATTGCTTGAGCCAGAATGTTAATTCAGTTATGAAATCTTTGCCAGCTCTACCGGATGGTATTTTAAAAATATTTCTTCGGAAATGAACGATCTCATCGTATATCTGGCCCACTTCACAGCACAATTCTCTGTGTGTTATTTTCCCCCACGTTTTCTCTTTTATTTGGGATGGCAGCACGTTAATCTCGGGCAAATTTGGCAATAAATTGCATAATGCACTCTCTTCTTCATTTCCTAATTCCTCTGGGACTTGCTCACTAGTAATGTTATGTAAATTTGACTCCGGTCTCGATTCGTTGATTCCGCCGCTTGCTTCGATGTCTTCAACAATTTCGGCAATTTCGACAAATTCGTCTTCCTGAGTTGCATTCGATTCACTATCGCGGCCGTTGGGTCTGGATCTTTTGAAGCCTCGATGCTTGATCTCTTAGGTTTTGTCCCGTTAGGCCTAAACCTCCATAACCTCGTTCTTCCCAAAGTTGCTTCATGAGCTGTATATAGCCCATCTTCCTGCCCGTTGTCTTGTTAATATTTAGCAATGGGTTTTCTGATGATGATAATTCCTGTGCTCTTTCTTTGCAAGCTAGAACATCCCTGTTCATATCTTCCGACCATTTCGTTCTCTTCTGTTTCCTTGACATCGCTTTGGTTAACCTTTTATTTTCACCTTTCACCTGTGACAACAGCTAAACGACCGGCCATGACAAGAATAAAATGACAATTATAATTAATGGTAATTTAATTATAATTAATTATAATCAATAACATCAATAATTTCCTCTAATTAATTTTCTGATAAATTATTCTAATTAATGAAAATTATGATAATTTATTCAAAGTAATTAATTATATAAAATTACTTATGTATAATTATTTATGTATAATTTATTTTATATAATTATTTATGTATAATAATTTATGTAATGTTAACATTAAGAACCAACTTAACGACGACGAACTTGTTCTACAAATGCCGCGAGTCTCAGTCAGTTATGACAACGACCCACTGAGCCACTTGGATACCACCGGAGATTTTGATCGCGAGGATGTACCCCACGGGGATGTACGCCACGGGGATGTACCCCACGGGGATGTACCCCACGGAGATGAGGAAATCGTGGTGGCCGCCGCGACCGTGCAGGAGTCTGAGTCGGCGCCCCCGGTACAAGCGTACAGCGTGACGCACCGTCCAGAAGATGAGCCCGCGGGAGACGTGGACGACAGGGAGCAGAAGCGACGCCAGGAAGAGGACGAGAGGGATTACCAGCGACGACAGGAGGACGAGAGGGGATATCAGAGGAGACAAGAGGATGAGAGGGAATTTCAACGGCGAGAAGCTGAAGAGACGAGGGAGCAACAGGAGAGAGAATACCAGAGAAGACAACAGGATGATTATGACAGACAGATTGAGCAACGGGAGTACGAGCGAAGGCAGTACGAGGAAAACCGAAGAGGTTACGATGATGATACACGACACAGGGAGGAGAGGAAGCCGTATATTCCCCCGGGAATTAAGTAAGTTTCACATTCCTGTCTGTTTGTTCTGTCTGTCTGTCCGCGATTTTTTCTTTGTCTGTCTGTCTGGAGAGATCACGTACTAGAGATATATAGTAATATTTGATGTTTTACTCGATTAAACTATATGTTCTAAGGATTTATGGTGAAGGAAAATTTCGAGTGTTGGAATATATACATTTTAAGACCAAACCGGGACCAGTTGCGAAAAATGCAACATCAAGACCTTCTGACTGGAATTGAACAGGCGACCCTGCGATACTAGTGCAGTGCTCTGACCAGTGAGCTACGGAGGCCGTTGCCAAGAGCCTAGTCACGAGTTCTGTATATATATAATGTGGTAATGTCGGGATAAGATTTTTGGTATATTACAAGTAATATTTGGCAATTCACTCGATTAAACTACATGTTCTAAGGATTTATGGTGAAGGAAAATTTCGAGTGTTGGAATGCATTTTAAGACCAAACCTGGACCAGTTGCGAAAAAGCAATATGCTAGTGCAGTGCTCTGAGCTATATATACATATGTATTTTTCTAGAGTTCTCCCAGGCATTGCCCCAGCTATCGTCAATTTGAAGAAGACCGACACTGGCGGCGCGAAGAGTCCTCGTGACGAGCCGTCCCAGGACGACGCACCTCCAACCGTTCACTTACGTCACGTGGAGCGAGACACCGAGGGCGAGAAGTTCGATGAGAGGATTGGGGTGAAGGTTTCAGATGTGTTTGATATTGGGAAGGATATCGAAACAAGTGCTCAAGATGGAAGGAGAATGGAGAGTGAGAGAAGACAGAAAAGGTGGCTTTAGAATTTATTAATTTTGTTGGTGTACAGTGAAACTCCCCCTTGCCACCACCCCGTTAATACGACTACTGTGGTTTAGCACGAACAAAGAGTTCATAATTGTTGATCGATATATTTAGTTAAAGTGCCACTACGATCAAATTTTTACCTATCGATATTTTTACGTATTTATAAAGCAGAGCTGCTAAATATTACTTGGTCGAAACCGTTTTGCGATTCGACGATGGCAAGTATTATTTTTCTTACTCCGAATCTGGAGTCGAAAAAAATAAAGGGCCTGTTTCGCAGGCTAAATCGAGTTGTTTATGTCCGCCATTAATCGTTCATGTTCTTGACCAGCGTAACGAAGTGACGTCGGATTCTCAACGCGAAGACTTCACGTGGCCAATTCTTCAAGTAAATCAAGCTCGTTTTTTTCAAATTCTTCGTCTGAAAGGCTGAACATTTCATCTACTTCTCGAAGAAAACAAGAAAACAAGTAACCTCGACTGAAATTCAGGCCTAGCATTGAGAATCTGACGTCACAAACAATATTACCTTTTGAAATTGCGGGCTCACTTGGAACACGTTTTTAGTAATGGTGGCCTAAATAATAGTGATTTCAGAGCTCAAAATACTTACTTCAAAATACCATTTTTTATTATTTTTTTACATCGATGATCACTTTCGACCCTGAAATACTATTCTATGCTAAAGAAAATCTAAAAGACCGGGGTAAATTTTCATCGTAGTGGCACTTTAAGAAGATATGGCTAGTTGAAGTTAAATATTTGAGGATTTTGACGCCATATTTGTTTTGAAAATATGACGTCATTGAGTGATTCTTTATCGGTAGTGGAGTTGTTTTGATGGCGATAACATAGTAGTGTAATATATAAACAACGAGGAAGAGTGTTTCATCAGGGGATCCAAACACGAGAAAACATGATGAAAACACGAGCGTGAAGCGCGAGTGTTTTTATTGTTTTCGAGTGTTTGGATCCCCTGATGAAACACGATAAACGAGTTGTTTATATGGCTTCTCAATTGAACACGGATGTAATTGGATGTTTACTTAAAACGCATTTGAGAACAAACCCTCATGGGACTGAACTCACGAGGGTGTGTAAAATTTATTCAGAAAATTAACAGACTGTTCAGTTGAGGATGAGCAAAGACGGAGGCAGGTCGTTTCGTTCTCCAAAAAATGAATTATAAATTAAGATCTCAGCAATTAGATCAAAACCGGGTTTGATCTAATAACTGTGGTGGTATATGATTTTTACGTATTGTACTCGAGTATCCAGCCTCAGTCATGTGATAAAATAAAGTGATTTCATTGGCTAATTGGCTCATGAATTATTAATGAGTTTGAGAAAGCTGTTGTTAATGCTCTTTGGACGAAAATTAGTCGAAATAAACTATTTAGTTCGTCATGCAGGAAAGTAGAGGAGCTTCTTAGGCATAATACGAGATAGTAGCACTTGTCATATTTGAGAAACAAATATGATGTCATATTTGAGAAACAATATGGCGTCGAAATTGGACAAACTCTCCAACTTCAACTAGCCATATCTTCTTAACTAAATTGATTTGAATGCTGAAACTTTGGAAATAAACTAAAGTCAGTAAGATCTTTCATATGAACTACATTTGTATTTTGACTGGAGTACTCCTCAACGCAAATACTATACGGCGAACTTCAACACGAACTTCAGCACGAACTTCAGCACGAACTTCAGCACGAACGTCGACACGAACGTCGACACGAACGTCGACACGAACGTCGACACGAACTTCAATACGAACTTCAACAGAAACGCGATGACAATCGCACACTTTAGCGGTAACGCGAACTTGAACGCGTACACGAAGCATGCTAAGACTTAATACGTGAATGATAACACGTGACCTGCCTTTGCAGTGACAGTGACGAGGATGAAGCTGAGTTCGCTCGTCGAAATCAACAACAATCTTTCCAGTCAGCGCCTCAAGACTATTCTCAGGATTATGAGTCGCGCGTGGTCGTCGGGACGGTGACCACGCAGGAGTCGCGCGCGGATCCCGTTGATGAAGGCCTGGTGCGGACCACAGTGAAGCCCGTTGAATCGTCTGCTGTGAATTTAGACGAGATGTTCAGGTAGATTTAAAAGGACTGAAAATGTCCACAGGGCTAGCCGCCCTTTCTTGGAATTCTACGAGTTTTACTAGAATTCATGATTGGTATTGGGCGGCTAGCGCAGGGTTAGTGACTGACTGTTACGAAATGTTCTTGATGATCATGTGATTAACAATTTATTGTAATAATTTGATTGGTTATGACGTGTTGTTAAAGGTGGTGTGATGGTGTGTCTTACATTATAGTGAGGTGTAGTATTGTGTGTGTGGTGTGTCTTGCAGTATGGTGTGTCTTGTAGTATGGTGTGTCTTGTAGTATGGCGTGTCTTGTAGTATGGTGTGTCTTGTAGTATGGTGTGTCTTGTAGTATGGTGTGTCTTGTAGTATGGTGTGTCTTGTAGTATGCTGTGTCTTGTAGTATGCTGTTTCTTGTGGTATGCTGTGTCTTGCAGTATGGTGTGTCTTGTAGTATGGTGTGTCGTGTAGTATGGTGTGTCTTGTAGTATGGTGTGTCTTGTAGTATGGTGTGTCTTGTAGTATGGTGTGTCTTGTAGTATGGTGTGTCTTGTAGTATGCTGTGTCTTGTAGTATGCTGTGTCTTGTAGTATGGTGTGTCTTGTAGTATGGTGTGTCTTGTAGTATGGTGTGACTTGTAGTATGGTGTGTCTTGTAGTATGCTGTGTCTTGTAGTATGCTGTGTCTTGTAGTATGCTGTGTCTTGTAGTATGCTGTGTCTTGTAGTATGCTGTGTCTTGTAGTATGCTGTGTCTTGTAGTATGCTGTGTCTTGTAGTATGCTGTTTCTTGTAGTATGCTGTTTCTTGTAGTATGGTGTCTCTTGCAGTATGGTGTCTCTTGCAGTATGGTGTTTCGTGTAGTATGGTGTCTCTTGCAGTATGCTGTGTCTTGTAGTATGCTGTGTCTTGTAGTATGGTGTGTCTTGTAGTATGGTGTGTCTTGTAGTATGGTGTTTCTTGTAGTATGGTGTGTCTTGTAGTATGCTGTGTCTTGTAGTATGGTGTGTCTTGTAGTATGGTGTGTCTTGTAGTATGCTGTGTCTTGTAGTATGGTGTGTCTTGTAGTATGGTGTTTCTTGTAGTATGCTGTGTCTTGTAGTATTTGTGGCAAAGAATCCACTTAATCATTGGATGTCTTTGCAATCATGATCTCGCGGACTGTATGGCGAATTAAAAACAATTATCATTCTATTGATTATTTTAAAACAATTTAATTTTGATTATCTGTGATTATCTTAATAAACTATGGCTAATGATCAGCCAATATCATGATTACTGATGATGTTGGTTACGTATGATTGTACTCCAGAATTTCCATCTAATGATCTGTGACAAGTTGATTTTATTTTAAATTATGAAACAAATCACTCTTAATCGATGTCATCTCGAATAGACAGTCATTAATCCTGTTTTTATGTTTTTTTTTTAATATTGCGCACTAGTTGTGTGAATTGAAAAACCTAATAAGTTCTTCAAAATGCGCTGCGTTCTTGATCGATTAGCAACCAGACCCCTTGTTGTGTGCCGACATTCAGTGTGTGAAAAGCAAGTGCCTAGGCAATGAAAAATTCAGTTGTAAAATAACTCTTTAGTTTCAAAGAACTCTTGAAACTATAAAGACTAACCATTTACAACTTTTTCATATCTCACTTCACTCTTGAGATATTAAGATTTGTTTAATATGGAAATGATCGTACTTATGACATCACAATGCATAATGACTTATTGAAAAATTCTGCATATCTTTACCATAATCACAAATGAAAGACTGAGTGTTACTGTAGTGTAAGAAGACTTAGGGAACAACACAAGTTAAGGTAACCAACCTCTGAGGAGTGTCATATAATGTAAAAGACTTAGGAATAACACGAGTTAAGGTAACCAACCTCTGAGGAGTGTCCTATCTAGGTAAATTGATCGTTTTACTCTTCATCAATTTGTAGCAGTCGTCAAGTGGAAACCAGCAGAATGCAGACAACAGTGTCGACAACAACGACCTCCAGGGCTAGTTACCAGGTTGGCGACCAAGCACGGAACACAGTCATTGACACCCGTGCTGGACGCAGAGCAGAGAACCCTGTCTTCTCAACCTACTTTCCAGTCAAAGGCAAAGCTCAACTGGTGACAGTAGACTCAGATAAAGGAGCTTCTGAACGACAACGAGATGAACCAGAAGTGAAGGTTGGTCTTGTCGTCTTTTAGTCCTTTGATTATTGTAATAGCCTTTTATACATGCTTTTTACATCAAAGCTAAACTACTGTAATAGCTTACTTCGAGGGCAGGGAGCACATATCTCCTATTTTGTATGATTTACACTGGTTACCATTTAGAGAAAGGGTAATTTTTAAGTTTGTCTAATACGAAAGAACTCGTAAAATGATAGAGTAACACCTTTTACAACTTTTCCGTATTTTACTTCGTTTTTGAAATATTTCAGTTTGTTCGATAAGTAAATGAGATTGCCTCTGACGTCGGTGCAGGGTAGAGAATTTTCACTCATTAAAATATTAGTTCCATCTTCAAGTTTGTTCCACAAATTTACTTGAAAATGTGCGTATAATAACTCCTCATGATAATGAACGTTGTAAACTTAGCAATCACTGAGATATGACATTTTTTAATGAGTGAAAACTCTCTACCCTGCACCTGACGTCAGAGACCATCTCATTTACATATCAAACAAACTGAAATATTTCAAAAACGAAGTAAAATACAGAAAAGTTGTAAAAGGTGTTACTCTATCATTTTACGAGTTCTTTCATATTAGACAAACTTAATTTTTGTTGCCAATGTCCTTTAATAGGCTTTACATAACCTTGCGCCATCTTACATATAGGTAATATTTTACAACAATACAATCCTAGTCGAAGTTTGCGTTCTTCCACCAAGAGTTTACTAGCTGTTCCCACATCAAACTTACTAGCTTATGGGGATCGTGCGTTCTCCATCGCTGCGCCAAAGCTATGGAACTCAATTCAAGTCAGAAATGCAGACCTAGTCTTACCATTTGCTGGTATTATTGCAAAGGCAGCACTTTCTCCTCAATTATTTTTAAGACCCAGCTCATAGACATGTGTGGTAACCACTAGACCACAACTGCTGGTCCGAGGGCATGTAGATAATCAATGTAGATAATCAAGGTAGATAATCAAGGTAGATAATCAAGGTAGATAATCAATGTAGATAATCAAGGTAGATGCAGAAATGAAACCTTTGTAGTTCCAGTGATTATTTATGAATGAAAACTTTTAAAACTCAACATATTTCTGCAATTGAGAAAATTTCCTACTTGTAAACGTGGAAGAACAAAACAGGAAATTTTCCCAAAAGGGCAGTTTTACGGTGACTGGGTGGTGGCAAATCCGATCACTGTTGCCCCCCCCCCCAGCCCCCATATATATTGGTCCGAAGCAAAGCTACATTAGGTGATAGGGTGGTTATGTAATTATTTGCCTAATGAACAGAACTGCTCCGAACTGTAGTTTCTTATAAACGTAAACTCAAGTTCTCTGGTCTCCTGTCTTACGACAACTTGACATTCTTTTTTATTTAGATGGAATTTGAAAATCGAGTTTCCAGTGAACCAGCCTCATATGACCGCCGCCCGCCTGCGGCCCGTTACGACGAAGAACCCGCGCCTGATCGACGCCCTCCTGTGACCCGTTATGATGATGAACCCGCGTCTGACCGCCGCCCGCCTGTGGCCCGTTACGACGAAGAACCCGCGCCTGATCGACGCCCTCCTGTGACCCGTTATGATGATGAATCCGCGTCTGACCGCCGCCCGCCTGCAACCCGTTATGACGACGAGCCCGCGCCTGATCGCCGCCCACCTGCAACCCGTCATGATGACGAGCCCGCGTCTGACCGTCGCCCGCCTGCGACCCGTTATGACGATGAGCCCGCGCCTGATCGCCGCCCGCCTGCGACCCGTTATGACGAGGAGCCAGCGCCTGACCGCCGCCCGCCTGCGACCCGTTATGATGAGGAGCCTGCGTCTGGCCGCCGCCCACCTGCGACCCGTTATGATGAGGAGCCTGCGTCTGGCCGCCGCCCACCTGCTACCCGTTACGACGAAGAACCCGCGTCTGATCGCCGCCTTCCATCCGCCCGTGACGAGCCTGCGCCTAATCGACGCCCGCCTCCACCCGATGACGACCAACCCCCTCCGCGCCCGAAAGCTTACTCCAACATGTACCCGCGACCATTTGGAACCCAGTCCTCTACATCGTATGACGAATTCCGCCGAACCACACCCGACTATCCTCCGGGCGAGGACCGACAATACAAGGACGGATACCAAGTGCCGATGCCGGAGAATGAGACCTATCGCTACGGGAGCACTGCGTACCGCAATCCAACGACGGACTACGACGATGCTAACCGTGAAGCCACGAGGTGAGTTCGGAAGTGTTCGTACAAGCCAGTCGTCTTTTAAGTGGGCAAGCTACCTTAAATTTTATGTTCGCGAACCCATGATGTAATAATGGCTCTATCTTATGGTTAAATGTATATGCAACATGCTATATATCATTTTAAAGCTTATAATTATAATTATTATTATTATTATAATTAATTATAATTATAATTATAATTAATTATAATTATAATTATAATAAATATAATATAAATTATAATTATAATTATAATAAATAATTATAATTAATTATAATTAATTATAATTATAATTATTATTTTATAGCTTTTTACCCTGTGATAAAAATTGAGTGTTCTATACCGAATTTGGCATTAACAAATAAGATCTTATTTGTTGCTATGCCAACAAAATACAGTGTAACACCAAAAGCTCCATTAATTTCTTGACTGGGATGTAATCTATTTTACAAGTTAAAATGACCAATTCTTGATGCTTAGTTTTTGACTAGATAGCATCCAAAGATGGTTTTCAGCTTTGCAGGGTTTTTTACATTTATGTTTTTGCCTGGGAGGAGGGCATCTGTAATGCTATTTGTTTAGAGCATGTTATAATCTTTAAAATGATATATAGCATGTTGCATATACATTTAACCAGAATAAGATAGAGCCATTATTACATCATGGGTTCTTGCCCCCTTAAAATAGAACTGAATCTAGAAACTCATTGTTAGCGTGTGGCAAGAAATGAAGTCAATCGGCGCCATATTGGTATGACCAGTTTTGAGATAAAGCTGTTATAAGTAGTCACGATAAGGAGTGGTTATAAACTTTATTAGAAAAATTTGGTACACAGTGCTGTGCCATGGTAGCCTGCGTAGAGTGGGCGCAAAAAGGCGGCGCTAAGTAGCGTCTGTGTGTGTTCTGTAATTTATGCCGATTATTCGCAAAGCTTATAGCAACTAACGAGTATTCACTAAAAGTTTAAGAACTCACACGAAGAGCAAACTTAGTTCTAATAGACAAATAGGACAAACTGAAAAGCTAAAACGAAACAGCATAACGAGAATCGGCACTCGACGGCTACCTGGAAATATCGTATGATTAACAATTCAATTCCCGCATCTCTTCGACTGTTTGATCATCCTCGAACCAAAATTATGCCGACTGTAAACAGTCATCCTTTGAAAGTATTAGCAAACTCTTTAATAGTCTCGTTTATAAAGAATACGTTGAGGCGGCTGACAAACTGTCTTCGTGGTAAACAACAAACATTGAAAACGGAAGTAGTTTTTAACCAATTGAATATCGCGTATTTGACTACATTTTCTACGCGACCAATCATGGTCTACTATTTAAATTTCTCTTAGTAGAACACGATTAACGGCGCTGGTTCATAGTCTGTGTTTTTCAAATTTCACAGATTATGACGTAGGCTATGCCATGGCTGCAATATGCGAAGAAAGTAGGTCACATCAATATGGCCGATGGACATTCCAGCTACATAGATTACTGTTATGTATTTTTACACTGCCTAACAGTGTTTATAAAAGCTTTGTAATACAATGCTTTTGTACATTAACACAGTTAGTTAACTTTTGACTCCTATGTTTGACGTAATCGTATGTTTTTGGTTTTCCTTTCCCACAATGCAAGGTGATTATTAGTTGACAAAAGCGTTCCCTTCGGCAATTTGAAATTGGATCATTTTCACACCAGACATTTTATTTTAGATGTATTTCATAGGTGAAAAATATATTTTCATATATCTTATTCAACTATTCGATATAGTATTTGGGGTTACAGTTATTTAATTAGATGCGAATCACTGACCTCGAAAGAAGACTGGATCGAGCAACTATTGTTCAGAAAATGAAGCCGGAAGTCCGCCATTACTAAGGGACCAACTGAGGATGCTATGAGGTTTTTTGTTGGATTATATGCTCTTACCATCGACAAAATAAAATGCTTTTACTATAGTAATTTGAAAAATGTCTTCTGGTCTTCTTTGGGTAAAACGATTCATGGCCTACCTACAGATTTACTGCGACTTTGGTCCCTTAGTAATGGCCGCCGTTGGCTCTAATAATTATCCAGTGAGGGAAGCCTAACATGAGACGTCAAATTAGGTTCAAGATTTTATGCATTTCATGTTAACAAAGAAACTATATTGGCCAGACACTAAACCTATTTCGCGAGCGTCACAGTTTGATTTGCTTGAAAACTCGGAGCTTCTAATGATCTCTTGTCAATTTACATTTTGCAAATATGCAAGCTTCAAAATCACCTCATTAGATACAATAGAAAGCTCAATCCAGTCCTATTTTTGAGATCAGTGATGCGAATGAATTAGCGGGACAAGAAATTATGCGCCTTGATTTTGGGTAATGATGAGGCTAATAATCACCTTCGTTGTGCGTAATCAGGTTTGTTTTTAGGTGAATTGTCCACATTTAGTAAACATATAAAAATTTTAAATGATTAAATAAATTAGAACGAACGAAAATTATCATAAATTAGGACGAATGAAAATTATCATAAATTAGAACGAATGAAAATTATCATAAATTAGAATAAATTAAAATAATCATGAATTAGAACAATGAAAATTATCATAAATTAGAACAAATAAAAATTATCATAAATTAGAACGAATGAAAATTATCATAAATTAGAAGAAATGAAATTCCTCATAAATTAGAACAAATGAAAAGCTAGAACGAATAAGTTTAAACGGTGACAAATCTGATTGAATTGAAATAAGTGCTATTAGGCTTGTAATAAATTGAGATGAAATAAATTAGAATGACATTAAACTGAAGATATATTATGGTATAACACCAATGGATACGTGCTCTATCAAAATAGTAATACCAGTAATGCTTTATTTACAATCTTGGCAATAGAAGAATTGAGCAAATCGACAAATTGGTTTGATTACGATTTGTTTAACTACTTCATGCTTTGCGTTTGATTTCTTTTTGACCAATCAATCAGTCATGGGTTTTAAAATTCGACGTGTTATTAAGCTTGGTTAGGTGATCTCTTAAGTGATCTCAAGCCATTGAAATCTGACAATTTGTATTGAACCATGGCACCTCCGTTGTAATAAAGGAAATATATTTGACATTTTAGTTTAGCTACCAAGCCTCGTATCGCTTCAACATTTGGGCTCTTGCGATATTTTTGCCTGCTCCATGCGTAGTTTTTTTCAATTCCTTCTTTTTAATCACTTTGCACTGTGGCGAAAGAAACGGCGTGTTTTTCGCGGAAAGCACGGCCCATTCATGGAAACATACGGTCTCGTTTGCACTCTCGGACACCAACCTTGGATCTGAACAACAGAAAACACGTTTTTGTGTTTAGTGACTTCGAGTCGGTGGGTGATGATGAGCCCACGGTCGTTGCTACCGCTCGCGGCACCTTCAATTACCGTGGTGGGACGCTGACGTCAGAGGAGACTGGGGTGAGCATCTATGTTCCCTCTGGAGCGATCCCAGCTGGGATTGAACAAGAGATATATTTTAAGGTGTGCAAGGATAATTCCATGTTGCCACCTTTGGATATTGATAAAGGTAAGAGATGGTTTACTTGACTATCAAACTGGGTTTTTGCTATTTCTTATTCATTGTTTTTAAATCAGTGCGCAAATTGTTTTTAAATCAGTGCGCAATTTCCGTAGGTTGATGTTATTTCTGTAAATAGTTAAAGTACCTATGCAATGAAAAACTCATTTGTAAAATAACTCTTTTGTTTGAAAGAACTCTTGAAACTATAAAGACTAACCATTTACAACTTTTTCATATCTCACTTCACTCTTGAGATATTAAGATTTGTTTAATATGTAAATGATAATACTTATGACATCACAATGCATAATGACTTATTGAACAATTCTGCATATCTCACCACTTATTGAAAAATTCTGCATATCTCACCATTATCACATGGAATCGTTTGATGATTTGCATATTTGATGTCATTGGATACATCCACGCACATGCACCTGCATTTCAAGTGATTTCATTACATAATCTCAAGGATATATAAGCGTTTTTAATAAGTTATTATGTTATAGTGTGATGTCATAAGTATGATCATTTACATATTAAACAAATCTTAATATCTCAAGAGTGAAGTGAGATATGGAAAAGTTGCAAATGGTTAGTCTTTATACTTTCAAGAGTTCTTTCAAACAAAAGAGTTATTTGACAACTGAATTTTTCGTTGCATAGGCAATTTAACCAACTTTAGCAGAGGAAAAAGACATCAAGATGAAACTTTAGTTGATGATAATATTAAGGAATTTCTACCAGAAAGTAACAAAGATTATAAATATATAAAAAGACCACACATAAGATATACACTTTAACCAACTTTAGCAGAGGAAAAAGACATCAAGATGAAACTTTAGTTGATGATACTATTAAGGAATTGTTATCACTTATCAGAAAGTGTCAAAGATTATAAATATATAAAAAGACCACACATAAGATAGACACAACCAACTTTAGCAGAGGAAAAAGACATCAAGATGAAACTTTAGTTGATGATAATATTAAGGAATTTCTATCAGAGATTAGAAATAAATACATAAACATTTTAAATGTTTGAGAGTTAATTACGCCCGATAGAACTCGACATGATCAATATCAATTTTCTCCTTTCTCTGTTGCGCATGTGTCTTGCAGGTGAAACTCTCCTCAGTCCTCTGGTAATGTGTGGACCTCACGGTACAAGGTTTCTCAAGCCAGTTGAACTACGTCTACCGCACTCCGCCTCAATGACGCCTGATGGGTGGTCCTTTGCGCTGAAATCTAGCGACACACCTTCAGGTAATTATTATGCAATTCAGTAATTAGCATAATTATGTAATTATTATAATTATGTGATTAGCATAATTAAAATAATTAGTATAATTAATATAATTAGCATAATTAAAATAATTTGTAATAATTTTAATACATAACGCTCAAAATGCAGAAAATTATGTTTCTGAGGTACTGAGTTTAAAAATTTCAGGGGAGCTTGCCTCCGAACCACCTTAGAGAAACAACGGTTCTCTGTCTCCCAATAAAGAGTGAGTGTCAACCGTCGTACATTGCGCGTTTGTGTTTATCTTACCGTACGATAACCTCTGATCTTGAAAGAAGACTGGATCGAGCAACTATTGTTCAGAAAACGAAGCCGGAAGTTTGCCATTACTAAGGGACCGACTGAGGATCCTATGAGGTTTTTTGTTGGATTATGTGCTCTTACCATCGACAAAATAAAATAATTTTACTATAAAGAGGACCAGAAGACACTTTTACTGCGACTTTGGTCCCTTAGTAATGGCCGCCGTTGGCTCTAATTATCCAGTGAGAGAAGCCTAATATGAGACGTCAAATTAGGTTCAAGATTTTATGCATTTAATGTTAACAAAGAAACTATATTGGCCAGACACTAAACCTATTTCGCGAGCGTCACAGTTTGATTTGCTTGCAAACTCGGAGCTTCTAATGATCTCTCGTCAATTAACATTATGGAAATTGCAAGCTTCAAAATACAATAGAAAGCTCAATCCAGTCCTATTTTTGAGATCAGTGGCCCCTTCCCTGTGAAATGGCAAGGCCCTTAAATGGGCCCCAATAAACGCGCAATGCATGACGGATGACATTCACTCTTTGGCAACGAAATCTGTTTTCTTCCCTCGTCGTTTTTACTTATTTTCTTTTCTTTGTGTTGTAGGTCAACCAACGCATTGGAAAAACACGAGTTTAGCAGAACAGTCCGACCAACAATATAAAGTTAGCAGTAACAGTGTCTCTGTGCTTGTCGACCACTTCTAAAGACAACTCACACATCGTCGGTTTCGCTGTCTTCGATGACACCACGTTCTCTTCCAGTTCATTTCTTTACTTGAAATACGAAATTTGATTTTATAATTGATGGGGAGATATTCGTTCTTGTGAAGGCGAAATTTGGGGAGATTTTCAGTTAAATGGAAAAGACTGCACTGGAAATTTTACTGACGCAAACTTTTCTACTACCTACCTACCTACCGTACCTACCTACCTACCTACCTACCTACCTAAGTAGTGTATTCATTCTGTAAACATGGTCATCAATAGACATTTCTTGAATATGTGCCTAATGCAATGAAAAATTCAGTTGTAAAATAACTCTTTTGTTTGAAAGAACTCTTGAAACTATAAAAACTAACCATTTACAACTTTTTCATATCTCACTTCACTCTTGAGATATTAAGATTTGTTTAATATGTAAATGATCATACTTATGACATCACAATGCATAATAACTTATTGAAAACGCTTATTTATCCTTGAGATTATGTAATGAAATCACTTGAAATGCAGGTGCATGTGCGTGGATGTATCCAATGACATCAAATATGCAAATAATCAAACGATTCCATGTGATAATGGACAGATATGCAGAATTTTGTCAATAAGTTATGATGTCATAAGTATGATCATTTACATATTAAACAAATCTTAATATCTCAAGAGTGAAGTGAGATATGAAAAAGTTGTAAATGGTTAGTCTTTATAGTTTCAAGAGTTCTTTCAAACAAAAGAGTTATTTTACAACTGAATTTTTCATTGCATAGGTAGTTTAACTGTTTACAGAAAATGACATCAACCTACGGAACACGCAAAGATATTGAGTTATTTAGATATAAGATATAAGAGTTATTTTACAACTGAAGTTTTCATTGCAAAGGCAATTTAACCAAACATTTCAATGCTGTAAAATTCTGTGTCAGGTGCAAAAATTAATGGTTAAGTTTACGTTATCAGTTTTATATAATTTGTATAATAATGGAGCTTCAATGTAGACTGTAGTACACACGAAATATTTTGTAGTAATGATGTAGTTTTTCAATAAAAGAAATAGCAATAATTTTGTTATGTATGTTCTTTCTGTTGTGCTGGGTATGTGAGTATGATAAATGTGACTTGTAGCTTGGTAGTTTCAATTTATTAAATTATTTGCTGCTCAAGCTTTAACGCAAACTCAGGAAAATGTTGCTGAGCCAACCTTCATGATCTCCGGTTAGACGCTCTAACCATTGAGCTACCAGAACTCAGATGGCAGAACACGTACGAACTAGTACACAATGAGATGAGACGGAGATCAGAAGGCTTGCGTTAAAGTGTCTATCCGTGGTTTGGGGATTTTACATATTCGTAATCGTTGGGTTCTGCCAAGAAGAAATGTAATTTTGTTTTTACTAACTTTGCCATAAACCTTACAAACATAAATACAGACATTAATACAATAGGCTAGGTAACCGCAACAGCTAGTGCCAATTACTGCGCCCCCAAAGCAAGTACGATTTAACCGAGTCACTTTAAAGATACATAGCGATATACAACACATATTAAATACAACAAATTTACTATAAATTTGAAATTATTGGTTCATTTCTGTCTCTTGATATTATGTTTTGTGTATGTTTTCAAAATGAACATAATTGAGAAAAATAGAAAGTTGCGTGGGAGACTGAAAGCTTTTTGGCTGGGAGTTGGGGTATAGGGTATAGCCCTAAATACGTAACATACGTGTCTATTATATTACGAGAACGTGCATACCCTTCGTAAAAAACGGTTTATATACTTAGAAATTAGTCGGCAATGAGCCAGCCCGGTCCAGCAGCTTCGTCGTATACTTTGAACGTTATCTCGATCAATATTTAACCGTTTTCAATTCTAAAAACAGATTTGGAATTAGCAAGTCTAAATACATAACACACATAATACCTATTATATTACGTAAACGTGTATACCCTTCGAAAAAATCTCTTTATGTAGTTCGTCAGATCACCACTCGCCAATGGCCGTCCTTCAAAACATTGCCCAAATATTGTCCTATTCAAACGGATCACCCAAAACGACTTTTTACTTCCTTATAAGGAGTTGGTCCTACCATGCTCCGCTCAAATAAATATATATATATATAAATATAGTTAAAAAAATAAATATATATATAGTAAAAATATATAATATATATAATATATATATAATATATTATTATAATTATAATATGTATTATATTATAATATTATATATTATATTATAATATATATAATTATAATATATTATATATATATTATAATATATATTTTTATAATTTGTATATATATATATATATATATATATATATACATACAAACCTAATTTTGTGAGAAATGGATCCCTGCCGCGGCGAGATTATGACCTTGCGAGGAGATAATATATCGCTCACTTCTCATGAAGTATTCCTTTTTGTCTTTTGTAGATCATTTAGCGAGATCTGAAGAAGACGTACTGTAACGACCAACTATTGCTTCTTTTATTAAAAACAGAAGACTCTGCCCCATGTGTGACTATATTCAGGACAATTTTTTGTATCATTTAATAACAATTCTAACATTTTACTCGAATATATAATCCACAAACATACATATACCATTTGCCTTATAGAGGCCGAAATAAATGTAAACTAACGATTGTATTTTAGAATGTCTTTGTGAATATATGTTTCTAACTTTGCTTCAGTCGTCATTGGTTTATGCTGTCGAACCCCTTGCTTCCTTCCCTCCTTAATTCCCTTCTTTCATTCCTTCCTTCTTTCATTCCGTCCGTCCGTCCTTCCCTTGCTTGCTTGCTTCCTTGCTTCTTTGCTTGCTTCAGTTGCTTGTTTGCTCGCTCGCTTGCTTCCCCCCTTTCTCCCTTTCTTTCTTCCTTCCTCCCTTCCCCCCTCCCTTACCCCCTCCCTTCCTTCTTTCCTTCCTTCCTTCCCTTCCTTCCTTCCTTCCTTCCTTCCTTCCTTCCTTCCTTCCTTCCTTCCTTCCTTCCTTCCTTCCTTCCTTCCTTCCTTCCTTCCTTCCTTCCTTCCTTCCTTCCTTCCTTCCTTGCTTGCTTGCTTGCTTGCTTGCTTGCTTGCTTGCTTGCTTGCTTGCTTGCTTGCTTGCTTGCTTGCTTGCTTGCTTGCTTGCTTGCTTGCTTGCTTGCTTGCTTGCTTGCTTGCTTGCTTGCTTGCTTGCTTGCTTGCTTGCTTGCTTGCTTGCTTGCTTGCTTGCTTGCTCTTCCAGAACATTCTCAGTTGCCGCTGCAAATACAAAATGAATGTCGTTATATTTCATAGACTCGACCAATTGCTTCGTTCTTTAAAAAAACCCTTTCAATTTGATAACAATCAACAAGTATACACACAATATAAAGATATTTTAGAGTAACCTGCTTTGTATTTCTGCCTTTAAATGTGGTTTCAAAAGTGGACGGGTATTCTATAATTGCTCCGACGGCGATCAGGTTAACACCATAGCTTCTATGTCTTCCATCTCAAGTGTGGTGCGCCTTATTAGGCCAAGTATCCCACTATCCTAGCTGGGAGGGCGCTCTCCACGCGTACCCAAAACACCCTGTGAGCCTAATACAAGCGAATAGCCCACCTATAGTATATTACATTATTACTATATATATAAAAGCGCAAAAAGCCTGTGCGGAGGAGAGTGCATGGTATCCTATTTGCCTTAGAGAGCATTTCGTTAGGTTAACACTTCTAATTATTAACTGTGGAGTTGACACCCAGATCCAACTCCATGATTAATTACTTCACCGTCCAACTTGTAACTTGTATGCAGACATAATCGGGCCCTTTTTTCTTGTGATCGATAACACTTTGCATTTTGATATTTTAAAGTATAGATTGTGGTCGCTAGACCAACAAACACAGCGATGTTAGTACAAACAGAAATATAATTGGCGATACATGGACGATCGTCAAGCTCGTATCCTCAGAAAAATTATTCCTGTCCAGGACTGATCAGAATCATTTTTCTGAGGATATGAGCTTGACGATCATCCATGTATCGTCTGTCTACTCCAAGCTCTCCCACATTCACTACAGCAGTGTGTATATTAACACAGAAATATAATTACGGGTATCGTTTACGCAAACAAGAAATTGACCCTGAGGAACGCAAGATGTTATCGGTAGCTGATCGGATTTCACACCCTCAATTATTACTTGCTGCATGTCAAGACTGTCTGTGATCCATCGAGTCGAAGGCCTTTGAAATAGCCATAAATACAACATCGGTTTGCCTTCCTTCGTCGAGCTATTCTTACCAATGGTGTGAAGGACAGATTAAAATTAGGATGAATACGATTTTCCATTTACAAAACCATGTTAAGCAGAGTGGATCAATGAATGGTCGGAATGGATATGTGAAGAAAGGTAGTTGAAAACACCACTGTCGGCGACGACCTTGGCAACAAGTCGAGTAATAGTTCTCAATACCGTCAAGACCTACTGGTCTTGAATGGGTCTAGCGATTGCAGAACTTTACAGACCTCGTCCACTGTGAACTCGATGGTGGAAAATGTAGGTAATACATGGTGTCTGTCAGTGTCTGTAGACAGCCACAAGCCCTGGAGGAAAATAGGCCCTTAGACTTGAACCAGTACCAGACTTAAATAAGTACGTCTTAGCGAGTAAGCGGTTTACAACACTGATATATGGAAACATAAAGACAGCTTTATATACTATTACATTATAACGCACATCCGCGCATAGACTTTAGGTGTGCGTCCAAAAATGATCGAATTTTAAGGTGTTTTCTACTCATATTAATCTCTATCGCATTATTTGGGCTATATTTTCACTTATTTTGAAAAGTTAAAAATGGCCGAAAATCGCCAAAAAGTTAAGGTGTTAACCGCATAAAGGCCCTGTTACAAGGTGCAATTTGCTGAAAGGGTGCAATCGTTGCAGAAAGTAGAACCCGATTCTACTTGCAACGATTGGTGCAACTTGTCTCGCATCGATTTTGACCGTTGCACAGCATGTTACACAGTGCAATGCCAGTTTCCATTCGTTTGGGATCTGTGAGAGAGACGAAGAGATATGTTGATTAGCAAGCAGAGATGCTCAGCTAGCTAATGAGTACATTCGTCGACGGGATACCGTCAGGACCAATTTGAATGGGTCCCGTGATTCCAGCACTTCACACTTCACAGACCTCATCAACTGTGAGCTCGGTGGCGGAAAAGGTAGATAAGAAGGCCAGAAGGGCATGTCTGATTGAACGTGAATTCAAACCGCGTTTTCATAGGAATTCGATCCCAGGATCGAAAATCGCGCGAAATCTGAAATTTCAAGATGGCGATCAATAACATTATAGCGGGTATGTTTCTTTCGACGATTTCTGCGCTTGAACATTTCAACATGTGCCTTAAACTGATTATTTGGCGAAGAATAAACATAAAGAAAAGGGGAAAAGCATTACTAGCAACGATAATCGATGCGGTCGCAAGTAAACAAGCATTTAATTCACCTTTAATTTATAATATTATGGCCGAGTAGAGAGAATTTTCACACATTAAAAATAAAAATTAAAATGAGGAGTTATTATACGCAGATTTTCAAGTAAATTTGTGGAACAAACTTGAAGATAAAACTAATATTTTAATGAGTGAAAATTCTCTACCCTCATGCACCTGACGTCAGAGACCATCTCATTACATATCAAACAAACTGAAATATTTCAAAAACGAAGTAAAATACGGGAAAGTTATAAAAGGAGTTACTCTATCATTTTACGAGTTCTTTCATATTAGACAAACTTAATTTTTGTTGCCAATGTTCTTTAACGGCAATCAGGGAGCCAGTTTTGATTTTATAGCAGCTGACTCAATTTTCAACCACAATCCTTTGCGTTATCAACCACAATCCTTTGCACAGCCCATATACAATCCTTTGCACGTGAATCGGCCCGATTCCTCGATCGCCGTTGTCAGTCATCAGTGCCACAATTGCAAAGCGTTGCAAAGCTTAAACTTTAGATGAGTGAGTTCAATTTCTAATTTGAAATATACGGAACCATTTTCTTTCATCGATCTAAAACAATCACAACTATATACCAGTTGTTTTCGCGTGTGTGGGTTTCAGATTTCTCGCGCTCCGGCTGTATTAAATACAGACATAATTTCTATTAAATCAGATGAGTCTCCAATACCGATCTATGGCTTAACTCTTTCCTGACAGGCTGAAAAACATCCAAAATTGAACCACCTCTTTGTTCTATTGATATCTCTTGAAGTAACCATAACTGTTGCGAAACCTATACATTTTCTGAAAGCCAAATAAACCGGCTTTTACTTGTGCTTTTAAATTTCCCGAACAAAACACATTATGTTAATATCAATTAGCATTAATTATCATAAATCAGGTTGAAAAATTTACATTTTTCTACAAAAGGCCATCTTGCACGCCTGCGTAGCATCATGAAAACTCAAAATGCCACCAATCGCAGAGTTGTTTATGAAATCAAATCAAACTTGGCGTGTGCGTGGATCTCATGTTCCTGTTTTTCGATTGACGACTTTGCGGGTCTTCTACGACCCATTTTGACTGGGCCGGTCAGGAAAGAGTTAATTGCTCAATATATCTATATAAAATTTCAATAATGTGTTTATGTATTCTACCGCACAATTCTACCGCATATATGTTTAGATAAATTCTGCGCCGGAGACGACTATCGTATTCGTCTATCGCCTCGTGTCATCGATCAACAATCCGAAACAGCAGTAGATATCTGTTTTGTGTCTCTCTGCCTCGTGTCATCAGAAATATGAAACCTTACCAGGTTTTGGATTTCTGTTTTGTGTCTCTGTACTCGTGTACAACATCCATTTGTGTCACACACAACAAGTATCGAGTATCGAGAAACTACCTGACATATAATACCATCTATGTATGAGCTTTTTTAAAAAAATTTTTTAAATGTTTTTGCCCATATATTATAAATTATAAAATATTTACATTATTATTTTTAATTACTCATATACTGTACATAATGTTACTCGTCAAAGGTCAGTGAACTCGAAACCATGTCCATACGCCTGTCGACAACTGCGAGGGTGTCATTATAAACAGATTAACTGAGTCATAAATAATTTCAATATTTTGTGAGCCATTGGCAGTTTACCGTTATCGTTCAGTTCTCATTCAATTCAATTCAATTTTTATTTACACTGTTTTTAAAATATTTACAATGAAGGATAAAGAAAGACATTAAGGAAAATATAAGTATAAGACGATAAGTAAATACGTTCAGAGATATAAAATTAGTGAACGGCAACCAGAGGAGAAATTAATGTAAGAAGATTAGCTCTCAATTTCAGCAAAATATATTCAATCCACCTACTCAACCCATCCAAACCATAACAAGTCTAGACAAATCAAACATGAGGAACTGAAAATACTTATTCTTGATTATTAAGTAGAAAAATTTTATAGTAATTTTTAAAAGAGTTCAGAGGAAGTGATTTAAAAACACAAACAATTGCGCTCAATTCGCCTTCGATACGCCACTTCTGTTGCTAAGCGAACATATAGCCAACGACTTCCTTCATTATTACTTGGGCTACCTGTGGTAGCACCAAGTCTTAAAACCAGCTTCGTTATTATTATTATTCGTATTTTTCTTGGGGTTCCACAAAATTGCAAAATTGCGCAATAACTCGTACCCAGGGTCTTGCCTCAATGTTCCTTGCCTTCACCCTTGTTGTCAATGAATCGCAGTCTGAAAAGCATTTTAATACGAGACCTGTAAACCCGCAAACCATTGCAAAGATTCTCTCTAAGATGAGAGAAACACAGATGAGAGTTCAATTGTGAAGACGGAATGGACAGCCGAAGGACAGGGAAATATTATTATACTGTGTTGACATTTTAATATCCCGTGAAACTCCGTAATATCAAGCATGAAATGTTGTGTTTTTGTCCGATTTAAATCAATTCTACATCGAAATGATCACTTGAATCTGGCGAATCGAACGCTGTAGGTTTCGTCTACTTAAAATGTGAAGATCAGATGTTATATGAGAAAATGCGTAAGCGATTAAAGCGAGACTACTCGTCTTTAAAATTAAAGGACATGGCTTCAAGATCTATTCGTCGTTTACCCGATGATTTAACGCTTTTATGTCCATTAAACCGATGTAATTTCGTAACAGATATGTTTCGTATACCTTGCCGTTGATTTTTATATAAATTTTAACACACGAAGACCTTCAATCCAACAGGTATTAGAAAAAATAGCATTGCCGTGTTTAGTGTTTACATTAAATTTCGTCTGCGTGTCAGGCGTTCTGCAAGACGCCTGATTTTTCTTCGTCTTCATTTCTAGTCAATGCTTTTATGTTCATTAAACCGATGTAATTTCATAACAGATATGTTTCGTATACCTTGCCGTTGATTTTTATATCGAACAGATATTAGAAAAATAGCATTGCCGTGTTTTGGGGAGGCTAGCCTGCGTGTAGACGCCTGATTTTTCTTCGTATTTCCAGCCCAGCGCAGTAATCAATGCATTAAATATTATCTTTGGTAATATAAGACAAGTGATCCAACTGTCTAACATGCCACCAATGCAAGGCAATATGCGCGCCATGTCCCTAAAATTAGTAGCCCAAGTTAACGCCTAGCGGGCGTCTTGTTAACTATGATTCTCCACAAGGCTCCCCCATTGGCTATTCTTGTGACCGTGTCCAATCAGAAGCCTGGGTCCGAATATTTTCCAAGAAAGCAACATGGCGGACGTGTTGAAATATTTCGCAATATGCCATCCTATTCAATTAATCATCTTTTGTTGACTTAATACCTATGAAATAACCACTGTTCAAACTGTATCGTTTACTACTAAACCATGACGGATATCATGGTTAGGAAACGAAGCTGGATCGAGCTTCTGACAGCCGTGAAGAAAACCAGAAATTTGACACGGAGCCCATCGAGTCGAACACCGAATAACTTCACGTTTAGCGAGACGAAACTCTATTTCCTTGCATTGCCTGAAGGACGGAGCGAATACACGTTGTTCTACGTGGACCTACTCGGCGATATCAGCGAAGTTTCGCCCGTTGCGACTGCGAAATGGCATCTTCTGTTGGACTTGGATAGCTTGAGGCCATTTCAAGGTTTTTCGAGAGAGGAGGAGCTTCTTCGAGAACGAAAGAGGTTGGGGAGTTTTGGGATAACATCTTACGAGTACGATAAAAACTCAAGGAGCATCTTGTTTCCCGCTTGTAGTAGTTTGTATATGTGTAAAGATCATGTCTTGCCATCGGTAAGTGACAGCACCTTAATTACTTTAATATGCGCGAATCAAATCGAAATGATATATATATATATATATTAATTTATTTATTTGAGCGGAGCATGGTAGTACCAACTACTTATAAGGAAGCAGCCCTCGAAAACCGCCAAAATTGAGGTCGGCAAAAAAATGCCGACCTAAATCTGATGTAGGTCGGCACGTCTCGGCATTTTTAAAATCTGTAATCGAATTCTATAATCGCTGAGTTTTTAACAGCTATCAGCACCAAATAAATTCTTTCTTTGGCTGAATTAAGGTCGGCAAAAATTTGCCGACCTGAAAGGTTGATAGGTCGGCATTTGAGGGCTGAGGAAGAAACTCGTTTCGGGTGATCCGTTTGAATCGGACAATATTTGGGCAATGTTGTGCAGGGCGGCCATTGGTGAGTGGTGATCTGACAAACTGCATAAAGAGGTTTTACGAAGGGTTTACATGTTTGTGTAATATAATAGGTATGTGCGCTATGTATTTAGACTCGCTAATTCCAAATCTGTTTTCACAATTGAAAACGGTTAAATATTGATTGAGATAACGTTCAAAATAATATAAGACGAGGCGGCTGGCTGATTGCCAACTAATTTCTAAGTACATAAACCGTTTTCACGAAGGCACGTATGTTATGTATTTAGACTCTGAAAACTGTTTTCAGAATTGAAATCGAGTAAATATTGGCTGAGATAACGTTCAAAATCTACGTACGACGAACCGGCCTTTTGGGATTTGTTATCGACAGACACGGTCTGGGCACTGCGGACCATGGATGTGGAAATAAACTCTAGGGGTCCACCTATGTTCTTTTCTCCCATTCAAATATAGCAAGTCAATGGCCCTATTTTAACCATACAAATTATGTATTATTTTACCCTAGGCCCCTGGGGACTTAAGCGCACGTCTTGTTCCTGGTGAGGTGAAAACGGAGACAAAAAAGACAAGGATGGATCCAAAACTGTCTCCGTTTAATTCCGAGGTCATTGCATTTGTACACCGCAATGACCTATGGGTGAGCAATGTGACCTCGAGGACAGAAAAACGGCTTACTTGGACCAATTCTGGTAAACCTAGCGTAGTTGATGAGGCAGTGTCCGCAGGGGTTCCTTCTTTTGTTGCTCAAGAGGAATTTGATAGATACACAGGATACTGGTGGATGCCAAAGACAGATGTGGATAATGATGAGAAAGTCAATCGATATTGTATATTATATGAAGAGGTTTGTAGCTACATAAGATGACGAGTGAAGGTTACATATGTGTACAACCTGTAACCTTCTGATGACTAGTGAGATGCTCTAACTATTGAGCTACGTGGACTAAGATGATGAATGAAGGTTACATATGTGTACAACCTGTAACCTTGGTATTTGTACCGCCAAACCTAGCAACATTCTAAACCAATCTCTCCATCCTTTCCAGGTTGATGAAAGTGATGTAGAAATCCTTTCTATGACTCCAACACTAGAAGCAACTGCTCCTTCAAATTGTGAATCCTACAGATACCCAAGAGCTGGTGAGTACGGTAACTTTCTATTTATTTAACCCTGCTATTTGCAAAAAAATTAAATTTAAAGTACATGTAAAACGAAAACTTTCTGGCCCATTGCTGCAATTTTAAATTTTTTTAGTAAATTATTTTCTTGTTTTTAAGGGACACAAAATGCTGTATCAAGTTTGAAGATTATTGAATTTTTTATTGAAGATTCTGGTGAGGTGTGAAACTACATTCTTAGTTCAACGAAGGAATGGATGAACGGGAGAGAAAGGAAGGAGGGAGAAATGAGATAGCAAAGGAGAGATAGGAAGGAGGGTTAGGAAGGAGGAATGGGATAGAGAAAGAGAAAGAGGGATATGGAGGGTGGGATAGGGAGGAGGGGTGGGGAAGGATGGAGAAATAGGGAGGATGGATGGGGAAGGAGGGATAGGGAGGAGAAATAGGGAGGGATAAGGAGGAGGGATGGGGAGGAGAAATAGGGAGGGATGGGGAGGGATAAGGAGGAGGGATGGGGAGGAGAAATAGGGAGGGATGGGGAGGGATAAGGAGGAGGGATGGGGAGGAGAAATAGGGAGGGATGGGGAGGGATAAGGAGGAGGGATGGGGAGGAGAAATAGGGAGGGATGGGGAGGGATAAGGAGGAGGGATGGGGAGGAGAAATAGGGAGGGATGGGGAGGGATAAGGAGGAGAAATAGGGAGGGATAAGGAGGAGAAATAGGGAGGGATAGGGAGGAGGGATAGAGAGGGGATAGGGAGGAGGGATAGGAAGGAGGGATAGGGAAGAGGGATAGGGATAGGTAGGAGGGATAGGGAGGTAGGGAAGAGGGATAGGAAGGAGGGATAGGGAAGAGGGATACATAGGGAAGAGGGATAGAGAGGAGGGATAGGAAGGAAGGATATGAAGGAGGGAAGAGGGATAGGGAGGAAGGATAGGAAGGAGGGATATGAAGGAAGGAAGAGGGATAGGAAGGAGGGATAGGGAGGGAGGATAGGAAGGAGGGAAGAGGGATAGGAAGGAGGGAAGAGGGATAGGAAGGAGGGATAGTAAGGAAGGATATGGAGGAGGGAAGAGGGATAGGGAGGAAGGACAAGAAGGAGGGAAGGAGGGATAGGAAGGAAGGATAGGAAGGAAGGAAGAGGGATAGGGAGGAAGGATAGGAAGGAGGGAAGAGGGATAGGGAGGAAGGATAGGAAGGAGGGATATGAAGGAGGAAGGAGGGATAGGGAGGAAGGATGGTCAGTCAGCGATATTTTAACATGATTATAATTATAATATTTCCTGCATTAACTACTCTCTATTCCTTCACAATATAAACTAGTTATTGTTAGATATAAACCATTGATTAAAGGCACGACAACGATCTACGATTAGCTTTGGAGTATTGCAGGCTGAAGGGAATGGGATCAGGTTACTCTACCCCAATACCTCAAAAGGTTACCAATACTTGACCTTGGCCCTGCGAACTGGTTACCAAGGTTTGACCTTGCGCCTGACGAAAGGTTGCCAAGGTTTATTCTTGAGCCTGACCTCGCCTTGCGGTAACCCTTCTCCCAAGGGGGTTCACCCCCTCCAGCCCGCGAAGTGGGTTGGAGAAAGGGTTACCGATAACCCTCTTCCCAACCAAAGTGTTGTGCGACGTTTGCTAGAGTAGACGGCGAAGAGTGAATGTATCTTTGGTAGGCTGTACTTGCCCAGCGTCCCATGACTTTAATGAGGTGGTCAGGTATTCCCGCTGCGGCTGCAGCTGACGCCGCCCCGATTCGGAAACTGTGGCTGGAGTAATTACCGGTGATTCCAGCGCGAATTAAGATGGAGCGCAGGTGAGTGTTGACGTCTCGCGAAGTGAGAGGTATTCCGGTAGTCCAACGAAAGAGGGGGCCAGTTGCCGGGCCCCGTAGGTGGAGATACGACAATAAAGCGGAGACTGCGCAGGTGGGTGGGTGACCTCGCCCAATGTAAACCATCGAACCAGTGCGAAGCTGGTCACATTTCGACGCCTTTATAGATACCCGAATCATGGATGGGGACGCTGAATGGTCCACGGCGATATCTCCTATGCCCAGGTGCTTGGCTACGTCAAAAGAACCGTCAGTGGTAAACTCACTCACGCGAAGAAAGCCGAAAAAGGCCAAACAGCAAGCGGCCCAGAACATGACGTGGTCGGCGATGCTCATGTCGAGAGATGCGTGGATAACCTCTAACAAGGCTTTCGTGATAGGCAAACGAGGAGATCGGCGAGTTGCCATAGTACGTTTAATGCCCCGAATTACGCGGGGCAAACGTAGGCAGTTTGCCATGGGGTCGGCCAAACCAAGTTCAATATGGATTGAGCGAACAGCAGATAGGTAGACTGCAATAGAGGCGGGTGACAGGTGTTCAACTTGCGCAAGCCATGAAGCGAATAGCATCAAAGTCCACTCGGAAGTTGGATATATCGACGCGGTTAGACCAACGGATTGGCAGAACTGTATAAATTTTCGTTGGCCTGTAGCATATGTGCGGCGAGTTGACGGAGCCAAGGCAGCGGTGAGGAACGTTAAACAGTGTGAAGTCAGCGTGGTATCAGGTCGATAAATACGTGCGGTGGGATGACAGTTGGCAGCGTGTCGGCATATGGGGCTAGATGGCGGAATTTCTGTAATTGAAAGCGAGATAGCGCATCAGCGCATACGTTTCGGGACCCTGATGTGAGACGCCCGAAAAGCAAAATGGTGTTTGCAGGCTTGACGCGTGAGGCAGCGAACAAGATGCATCACGCGCGCGTCGCGCGATGTTCCGGAGTTAAGTACGGCAACGATGCTCGCATTATCACACACGAATTCCACCCGCAACCGGCACCAATGGTTGCCCCAAATATAAGTGGCGACTGCTATTGGGAATAGCTCCTTAAACGCGATGGTGTCGTGCTGGAAAGCTCGGGGCCAGGCACCATAGAACCACTCAGACCGAAAGATGGCCCCGTAACCGAGTGCCCCGGCCGCATCGGAAGTTACGTGAAGGTCGGGTAAGTAAGCAAACGAGGGAGTTAGGAAGAAATTCAGCCCATTCCATTCGCGAAAAAATTCTAACCACCAAGTTAAGTCTCGCCGAAAATCCAGGTTAAGGCGGATAGGGTGGTCTGATCTGCGGATACCACAGAGGAGGTTGATCATGCGACGTAAGAATGCGCGGCCAGGTTGAACTACCTTGCATGCGTGATGAAGCGAGCCCACGAGAGATTCTAGTTCTTTGCGAGTGCACGTCCTCTTGTTTTCCCATTGACGAAGCAAGGAGAACGTTGCCTCAAATTTATCCTGCGGAAGACGGGCCGTTTGGGCAACCGAGTCGAGTTCGATACCCAGAAACGTAAGGCACGTTGTGGGGCCAATGCACTTGTGCGGGTGAAGAGGAAGGCCTAGGCGAGTGAAGAGGTCGCGAGCACGAGTAACATTCGAAAGAATCCGCGGGAGCCATAGTCAGAAAATCGTCGAGATAATGCAGGATGAATCTGATGTGGCAATTTTCGTGTAAGATCCACTCTACTACGTTGGCGATAGAATTAAAGATGAATGGTGCGGAGCGGAGGCCGAATGGAAGGGTGAGGTCGACATAGTACTGGTCACGCCAACGCATTCCGAGTAGATATCTGTCGTCTGGGTGTATGGGTACATTGCGGTACGCGCTTTCAACATCAAACTTGGCCATAAGGGCTCCCGGACCCAAGTGAAGTAAAGATCGAATGGCGTCGTCGACTGATACGTAATGGAGGGAGTAAGGGTCCTTTGGGATTCCGGCGTTAACGCTACGATTTTGTGGCGAAGACAGATCCAAGATTAGTCGCCACTTGACTGGTAGGCCTCGTTTTGGAATTACGCCGAATGGACTAATGTGAAGATTCGAGATAGGAGTAGAAAAGGGGGCCAGCTACCCGACAAAGAGCAACCTCGTTGGCCAAGTATTTATCTATGACTTGTGGATGAAGTCGAGAAGATTTCAAGTTGCGCGTGGAGGACCGTAACGAGCTTCTCTGAGGGGAGAAACCAATGCGAAAACCGTGGGTGATGCCTGATAGGACGAACTCACGAGTCGCTGAATCTGGGTAGGCCACCAATTCCTGTTTAAAAGTGTCTGATACGAGCGGTGAAATATTGCGAATGGGCGGAAGTGCGAGAGCTACAAGGGAAAAACAAAACCGAGGTAAGCAGCGGCTAGATGAATATGTTGAGGCACACAACTCGAGACCATGCAATCTCGAAGTAAACTAAGGTGCTGCCTAATATATTGGAAGCGGAAGGCAAGGTAATGTTGATATATCTAATTGATAGAGATGTCTGCGAGAGCGAATGAGGACAATGAATGAGGACAATGCATGCACGGCCGTACCGTTCGGTGCATATTGGAAATTAATTGCCGGGGGGGGGGGTGTTCCCCTCATGTATCAAGAGTATTAGTCGGGAATATGATTGTGACTCATGTATAACACGGTTAGAAATCAAGGGATAGTGGTGATTGCGAAGTGATATCGTCCTAGCTTTCCTCTCGGCATATAGCCATGGAGCTTGCAAAAACGTAGCTCGTTGAGATGCTCGTGGAACCCAGTTATATACGACTCGACCTGTTTACGGAATTGTGTCCAGATCACCCGAAAGACATTAAGTCTTAGGATATATGAACGAGGTGCCAAATTAACGTGGCAGGTTATGTAGTTCGATTTATCCGAATCGACATGAGAAATATCCGTCGTCGGTGCAGGACGAAACTGCAAGATCACCCGAAAGAGATTACTCTCAGGACGTAGCAAAACAGGTTGCCAGTTCGTGTTTCGATTGATTCCGTTTCGTTTGAAGCGAGTCCACACTTATATGAGGATTATATTCACCATAAATGTACAAAATAAGTTGAGAGCACCTCGGATAGATCTTCACAGGACGGAGCGAAACAGGTTGCCACAACAAAATTACTCACCCTCGCTGCACAGCATAATTCGACTACTCGCCCGAAAAAGATATGACAGGCGACATAACCCGTTATCTTGATCTATACGACACGGCAAGCAAGTTATTCATTCGCCGTCGCTGCACAGAATAAATCGAACTCACCCGAAAGAGATTTTTACTCTCAGGAATTAACATAGCGAAGAGGTTGACGGACTGTTGCATAAGCTCACGCTCGTGCTCTGAAGTCTCTAAAGGTGTCAGGACCTACAGCGGTCCGACTGGCAAGCGCGGACAATTCGAGAGACAATTGTAGTTCGATAAATACGAATCGACTATGAACAAAATAAGCACGAGATCACCCAAAAGAAATGACTCTTAGGAAATTAGCGAATAGGTTACGACTCGACAAGCAACTTAATCACTCGCCGCACCCGAAAGAGATTTACTCTTAGGAGTAATAGTGAACTCGCCCGAAAGAGATTTACTCTTAGGCATAATACCGAGATAGAGATTTCCTTATTGATTAACATGAGTACGTGATGATTTATAAGCGCCTCGAGTGCAGTTCTCAGGACCTGTATTGATCCGACTGGCAAGCGCGGACAATTCGAGGCTCGATTCGAGGGACAATTGCAGTTCGATAAATACGAATCGACTATGTACAAAAGAAGCACGAGATCACCCAAAAGAGATGTACTCTCAGGACGTAGCGAACAATCCGTTGCCAACCATGGCCAGTACTATTGTTTTTATCCGATACGACTCGTCCTGAGGCTATTTCCTCTCGCTTTTATGTATAAGGAGCAATTATAGAATACCCGTCCACAGTTGAAACCGAATTAAAAGCAGAAACACAAACCAGGTTGCTCTAAAATCTCTTTGGTGTCGAAGGTTTATATTGTGTGTACAT
Organism: Chrysogorgia sp. JL179-B06; assembly: GCA_035772405.1. Classification (NCBI taxonomy): domain Eukaryota; kingdom Metazoa; phylum Cnidaria; class Anthozoa; order Scleralcyonacea; family Chrysogorgiidae; genus Chrysogorgia; species Chrysogorgia sp. JL179-B06. The sequence goes on from JAYKKM010000253.1 coordinate 420,830, forward strand.
GTTGAAAGTTATCAAATGAAATGGGGTTTAAAATAGAACGAAACAATTGTTATATGATGAACTTTCCGTAGTTTAACCCTTTTACTATAAACTGTCAACAGATACAAATAGCAAAAGTGGACCTCGATATTAGACGAAAATGGCTCGGCATCGTATTAGAAGTAGAATAACGTCGGGGTCGTCCGAAGGAGATTGACTCTCAGGAACACAGCGGGTTCGTTGCGATTAAATATCCGGCGCGGCAATAATTAGATCATTGGTAATATTCGTCTTCGTATATTATATACACCCATGATCTTCCCATGTACTGAATAGTCGTTACAAGTCCCCAGTCGAAGATAAACTAAATCGCTGTACCAGAGCACTTGACTGCACATTGCACACTGTTCGAGTGCTCGTGACTGGACATAATTCGGGTTAATATAACTTTACCTGGAAAATGTTGAAAATGTCGAATGACCTTGTATAAAATGTATAAACGTAAACGAGCTGGTCAAGGTTGTTTACGACATTGAGGACTAAAGCCCGTAAATGCTTCAGACAACTGACGCCTAGCAACGTCGTCTGGCTAATTCTATTGGCTAATACCGAAACAAGCACAACTTGGAGACGTACTGCCGCTGAAAGGTGAAAGTCGAACTATTTGATCTCGGCCTTATAGTGAAAGTTATACGTAAATGCGGGCAAAAATTAAAATTACAGTCCGCTAAGTCAGTGCAGTACAAGATTAGTGAGGTTGCTGGCCATTCCCTAGCAGAGAGTACCGTATTATCGGAGTTTAGAAAAGGGGGGCCAAAAACCCACGAAAAAACAACCAACACTAAAAACAAAAACTAAAAACAAAACTAAAAAACAAAACAACAACGACCCGAGAACAAGTAAGCATGGCGCGACGCCAATGCCAATGGCAAGGCAAAAGAGGAACAGTACACAAACACAGATTTGAAATTTTATTGAAACTTTATTAATGACCATATAAACGTATGGTAATAAATAGTATGTAACTATAAACGTATTGTAATAGAGTATGTCCCTACAAAGAAAAGAGCAAACCGAGGAAACGGGAATATCGTCATACGCTACCGAAAGCGCTTGGCTGGGCGATTTTCGTAGGTCGTAGACTGTTGAGCATGGTTGATCCTACGGTGTTCACGGAAACAGCCTGGGACGTCGCACGCGTGACGATAACGGCAGACAGCCACCGAGCAAGAGCAGTGGCCTTTGTTAGAGCCTCTTGCCTCCGTGAAAGCTCTGCGGGGCTGCGCGAAATCAACTCGTGAGGCAGCTGAGTGAAAGTTGAATAATTCCACGTTCATTTGAGACCAATCAATGACGTTTCGTGCCGCGGCATCGCGACGAAATGCTTTATCATAGTTAACCCACGTAGGGCCACGGAATTGTTTCGCCAAACGAATTATGAACAGCTGGTACAGCCAAAGGTCGCGAGCTCGCTGGGGTTGATATGAGCAAAAAATGCTTGCGTAGATGGAGAAGGCTTGCACCCAGGTGATAATATCCGTGATGACTTTTGTTTTCCGCGGTCCCGGGTTGATAATAAGGTGCCCGTCCAAGAGAGTACAGGTCGTCGGTTCTTCTTCACACGATTCTTGGACGAGAACCGGTAGGTCGATGAACTGGCCACTCACAATTGACTGGACCATTTTTGACGGGATGGGAATAAACCCGGGGCCGACTACAAAGGGACTTGCGTTGGAAGTACCGGATGCATGGAAGCCCAAAAACTGAATGGGCGGAGCTGAATAGATTGGGAGCGACTACGTCTACAGGCATAGCAGTCGAGGTGGAAAATAATGGTGTGGATGTGACGCCCGACACCGATATAATTATAATATTTCCTGCATTATAGTTTGGTGAAGAAACAATTATCTACGAATTAAAAGTTCCCCTACAGGAAGCATTTCCTTGGATGGAATATGTTGTGCGCTGTGGATGGACCCCTGATGGCAAAAGGTACGTGGGAGAGGGGAGAGAGGGGGAGAATGATTCAATTAATAACTACTATTCTCTTTATTTTGCAGTGCCTGGATACAACTCTTAGACAGATCTCAACAACACCTAGCCCTAGTACTTATCCCATTATCCCTATTTATCCCTGTTAAGACGGTAAACAGTATGGATCATGATGGATTCTATCCCTCAGAGACCATGCAGGTCCTCGTTGATGAAACATCAGAAGTCTGGATTAATGTGAGTAATGTTTAACAAATAGATTCCATTTTGCCGTTGTCTGTTCAGTTATAGATGCACAGATGACGTCAGAACGTGGTAAGAACAAAAAAGTGGCCCACGAGATGATAGTCGAGTGGGTCACTGATGTTCTTACCACGTTCGGATGTCTTCTGTGTATCTGTAACTGAACAGACAACGGCAAAATGGAATCTATTTGTTTTGTACAATAAAAATTGAAGTTATTTAAGAACAATGAAGAATTTGTCCTATTTATATTCACTGTTCTTTGTGTTCTAGGTATGTGATATTATTCACTTTCTGTCACCCCAAAAGAGCAGTCAGGATTCTATCCAGTTCATTTGGGCAAGCGAGATGTCTGGGTTTCGACATCTTTACTTAGTTACGGCCAAGGAGTCTCAGACAACAACTCAATTCTCTGATGAGTTAATAAGCAATCCTGAGACCACATACTATCAATTTACTTCTGGAGACTGGGAGGTCGATGGGAGTAAGGTAAGTAATGGGATCAGGGTTGTTGAGAGCTATTGTCTGTCTGTCTGTCTGTCTGTAATGTAAAAAATAGGAAAGTCGCCGACCAATTTCACCGATGTAGAGGGAACAGTATTTACTACAGGATATACAGTAAATGATGTTGGAGGAGGTGCATGTAAAACTATGCCGAATAACGAAATCTAATTTAGGTCCGGAAATACATGTAGCGGGGTTGAGGTGAGCAAGTGTAGTAACGGGTACGGGAACAAGAAAAGGTCACTGTGAACCAATTGTCCCTAATATTTTTATTTCGTCGAAAAGAGATTAATGGAGTGATAGGCGCTTCAAATTGAGCTATGACTTTGTTTTTGTAGATTTGGGTTGATAAAAGTAAAAGTGTTGTGTATTTCATGGGAACTAAAGACTCTCCCATTGAGCAACATCTGTAAGTATAATATGGCGCATTTCTTGTCTGTCAGGCTGGTTACCTTAATTTGTGTTGTTCCCTAAGTCTACTTACACTACAGTAACACTCAGTCTTTCACTTAGATAGGATACTCCTTAGAGGTTGGTTACCTTAACTTGTGTTGTTCCCTAAGTCTTCTTACACTACAGTAACACTCAGTCTTTCACCTAGTTAGGACACTCCTCAGAGGTTGGTTACCTTAACTTGTGTTGTCCCTAAGTCTTCTTACACTACAGTAACACTCAGTCTTTCACTTAGATAGGACACTCCTCAGAGGTTGGTTACCTTAATTTGTGTTGTTCCCTAAGTCTACTTACACTACAGTAACACTCAGTCTTTCACTTAGATAGGATACTCCTTAGAGGTTGGTTACCTTAACTTGTGTTGTTCCCTAAGTCTTCTTACACTACAGTAACACTCAGTCTTTCACCTAGATAGGACACTCCTCAGAGGTTGGTTACCTTAACTTATGTTGTTCCCTAAGTCTTCTTACACTACAGTAACACTCAGTCTTTCACCTAGATAGGACACTCCTCAGAGGTTGGTTACCTTAACTTGTGTTGTTCCTTAAGTCTTCTTACACTACAGTAACACTAAGTCTTTCACCTAGATAGGACACTCCTCAGAGGTTGGTTACCTTAACTTGTGTTGTTCCTAAGTCTTCTTACACTACAGTAACACTCAGTCTTTCACCTAGATAGGACACTCCTCAGAGGTTGGTTACCTTAACTTGTGTTGTTCCCTAAGTCTTCTTACACTACAGTAACACTCAGTCTTTCATCTGGATAGGACACTCCTCAGAGGTTGGTTACCTCAACTTGTGTTGTTCCCTAAGTCTTCTTACACTACAGTAACACTCAGTCTTTCACCTAGATAGGACACTCCTCAGAGGTTGGTTACCTTAACTTGTGTTGTTCCCTAAGTCTTCTTACACTACAGTAACACTCAGTCTTTCATCTAGATAGGACACTCCTCAGAGGTTGGTTACCTTAACTTGTGTTGTTCCCTAAGTCTTCTTACACTACAGTAACACTCAGTCTTTCACCTAGATATGACACTCCTCAGAGATTGGTTACCTTAACTTGTGTTGTTCCCTAAGTCTTCTTACACTACAGTAACACTCAGTCTTTCATCTAGATAGGACACTCCTCAGAGATTGGTTACCTTAACTTGTGTTGTTCCCTAAGTCTTCTTACACTACAGTAACACTCAGTCTTTCACCTAGATAAGACACTCCTCAGAGGTTGGTTACCTTAACTTGTGTTGTTTGTTCCCTAAGTCTTCTTACACTACAGTAACACTCAGTCTTTCACCTAGATAGGACACTCCTCAGAGGTTGGTTACCTTAACTTGTGTTGTTCCCTAAGTCTTCTTACACTACAGTAACACTCAGTCTTTCACCTAGATAGGACACTCCTCAGAGGTTGGTTACCTTAACTTGTGTTGTTCCCTAAGTCTTCTTACACTACAGTAACACTCAGTCTTTCAACCAACCTCTGAGGAGTGTCCTATCTAGGTACCTTAACTTGTGTTGTTCCCTAAGTCTTCTTACACTACAGTAACACTCAGTCTTTCACCTAGATAGGACACTCCTCAGAGGTTAGTTACCTTAACTTGTGTTGTTCCCTAAGTCTTCTTACACTACAGTAACACTCAGTCTTTCACCTAGATATGACACTCCTCAGAGGTTAGTTACCTTAACTTGTGTTGTTCCTAAGTCTTCTTACACTACAGTAACACTCAGTCTTTCACCTAGATAGGACACTTCTCAGAGGTTGGTTACCTTAACTTGTGTTGTTCCCTAAGTCTTCTTACACTACAGTAACACTCAGTCTTTCACCTAGATAGGACACTCCTCAGAGGTTGATTACGTTAACTTGTGTTGTTCCCTAAGTCTTCTTACACTACAGTAACATGCACTCAGTCTTTCACCTAGATAGGACACTCCTCAGAGGTTGGTTACCTTAACTTGCGTTGTTCCCTAAGTCTTCTTATACTACAGTAACACTCATTCTTTCACCTAGATAGGACACTCCTCAGAGGTTGGTTACCTTAACTTGTGTTGTTCCCTAAGTCTTCTTACACTACAGTAACACTCAGTCTTTCACATAGATAGGACACTCCTCAGAGGTTGATTACCTTAACTTGTGTTGTTCCCTAAGTCTTCTTACACTACAGTGACCCTCAGTCTTTCACCTAGATAGGACACTCCTCAGAGGTTGGTTACCTTAACTTATGTTGTTCCCTAAGTCTTCTTACACTACAGTAACACTCAGTCTTTCACCTAGATAGGACACTCCTCAGAGGTTGGTTACCTTAACTTGTGTTGTTCCCTAAGTCTTCATACACTGCAGTAACACTCAGTCTTTCACCTAGATAGGACACTCCTCAGAGATTGTTTACCTTAACTTGTGTTGTTCCCTAAGTCTTCATACACTGCAGTAACACTCAGTCTTTCACCTAGATAGGACACTCCTCAGAGGTTGGTTACCTTAACTTGTGTTGTTCCCTAAGTCTTCATACACTGCAGTAACACTCAGTCTTTCACCTAGATACAGGACAAACAATCGATCTAATATTATATTGCTTCAATTTTTCTTATTTATGTATTAGTTATGCAGCATCCTATATTGATCGTTCAACTGACATATCTCGACTAACTTCCCTTGGATTTTCTCATTCTGTTACGATGAACGAGGTAAATAATACTGTTAGTAATAATCGGCCAAAATATTGCAGCTAAGAAGACACAGAGTTCGACCAAAACATTGCAGCTGGAAAGACACAGAGTTCAGCCAAAACATTGCAGCTAGGAAGACACAGAGTTTGACCAAAACATTGCAGCTAGGAAGACACAGAGTTCAACCAAAACATCACAGCTAGGAAGACACAGAGTTCAGCCAAAACATTACAGCTAGGAAGACACAGAGTTAGACCAAAACATTACAGCTAGCAAGACACAGAGTTCGACCAAAACATTACAGCTAGGAAGACACAGAGTTCAGCCAAAACATTACAGCTAGGAAGACACAGAGTTCAGCCAAAACATTGCAGCTAGGAAGACACACAGTTCAGACAAAACATTACAGCTAGGAAGACACAGAGTTCAGCCAAAACATTGCAGCTAGGAAGACACAGAGTTCAGACAAAACATTGCAGCTAGGAAGACACAGAGTTCAGCCAAAACATTACAGCTAGGAAGACACAGAGTTCAGCCAAAACATTGCAGCTAGGAAGACACACAGTTCAGACAAAACATTACAGCTAGGAAGACACAGAGTTCAGCCAAAACATTGCAGCTAGGAAGACACAGAGTTCAGACAAAACATTGCAGCTAGGAAGACACAGAGTTTAGCCAAAACATTACAGCTAGGAAGACACAGAGTTCGACCAAAACATTACAGCTAGGAAGACACAGAGTTCAGACAAAACATTGCAGCTAGGAAGACACAGAGTTCAGACAAAACATTACAGCTAGGCAGACACAGAGTTCAGACAAAACATTACAGCTAGGAAGACACAGAGTGCGACCAAAACAGTGCAGCTAGAAAGACACAGTCTGCAGAGGAAGCAATGCTACGGAATATTATAGATATTTCACCAAACACGCGTGAGATTTACCATTAACTCTTCTGGTACAGTAGTAATATAGCACCATATTTTCTTTAGGAATGCAGTTTATTTGTCACTGTGTACTCTTCAATGAAGGAGTTACCTGCCGTTACTGTATTTAAAATCTACCACAATCGTCCCTCCTTCGGTCAGTCATCGGGATCCGTTGTCGAAGCTCGTCCTTGTTTCCATATTAGAGCACCTGGTAAGCGAGATACTCGGGGGGTACTCCAGCCAAATGTCTTAATCGTTTATTCCCAAAGTTTCAGCATTCCTATCAATTTAGTTTAGAAGATATGGCCAGTTGAAGTTGAAAATTTGAGGATTTTGACGCCATATTGGTTTTGAAAATATGACGTCACTGAGTGATTCTTTATCGGCAGTGGAGTTGTTTTGATGGTGATCACATAGTGAATGCTCTTTGGAGGAAAATTAGTCGAAATAAACTATTTAGTTCGTCATGCAGGAAAGTAGAGGAGCTTCTTATAGGCATAATACGAGATAGAATCACTCAGTGATGTTATATTTGAGAAACAAATATGGCGTCGAAATTGGACAAACTCTCCAACTTCAACTAGCCATATCTTCTTAACTAAATTGATAGGAATGCTGAAACTTTGGAAATAAACTAAAGTCAGTAAGATCTTTCATATGAACTACATTTGTATTTTGGCTGGAGTATCCCTTTAATCTCAATAAATATTATTTCTTCACCATTAGGTCAACTAAATGAGTATCCAGTTTCCCCAGACCTGCTCAGTTTTCAAAGCGTACATGGTATGTTAATATCGTATATTTATTATAAAATAAAGATTCAAAAGACATTGGCAACAAAAAATAAATATCTTTTAGATCAAAGTAACTCAAAAGGGGAACTGTACCCAAGAACTAAATTACTTTCAAATAAAAGGCCTTTAAGTATAATGTTTAGAAATGTTAATAGTTTTACGGTATCTGTTCTTGTACTCGAGAAATAACGAGCAAACTCTAAAATGGCGGCGTCCAGAAGCATAAAATACGAGAATGAAAACGATATTTCTCGAGTACAAGAGCTATATATTAACATTTCCAAACATTATACTTAAGGTGGCTCCCTACTGTTTCTTGAAAGGTGGCAAAAATGCAAATTTCAATCTCGAAAAGTGCCCATGGATATTTCGGAAAAGATTGAAACTAAAGCTATACATAGAATAACTTTCAGGGCATCAAATACTATTAATGGCTAAAGTGTTTCATGTTGCAAAATGGCCGAAAATGAACATTTAATCTAATTTATTTCGCAAACGAGTCGGTGACCCCCGATTTTTTTTCATTTAAACATTTCTTTTAGTTTAATTAATAAATAGGCAAATTTAAAAAAAATTCTGTGGATCCAATTATTTTACACAAAAAAAATCATGTTTGTTTAGTTTTTTAAAAAATTGGATCCACAGAATCTTTTTAAATTTGCCTATTTATTAATTAAACTGAAAGAAATGTTTAAATGCAAAAAAATCGGGGGTCACCGACTCGTTTGCGAAATAAATTAGATTAAATGTTCATTTTCGGCCATTTTGAAACGTCACTGTTGTCATAGCAACAGATGAAACACTTTAGCCATTAATAGTATTTGATGCCCTGAAAGTTATTCTATGCATAGCTTTAGTTTCAATCTTTTCCGAAATATCCGTGGGCACTTTTCGAGATTGAAATTTGCATTTTTGCCACCTTTCAAGAAACAGTAGAGAGCCGGACTTTTATTTAAAAGTAATTTATTTTTTGGGAACAGTTCCAATTTAAATAGCAGGAATATAGTAGTTTGAGGTTGTAAAAATGCTCGTAAAGCATATTAATTTGCTGATCTTTAAATAAAGACTAGATCGAGCAACTATTGTTTGGATGCTGTGAAAAAATAAAGCCGGGAATATTTCGCGGCGGCCATCTTGAATGGACCACGCTATATAGTTTTACTATAGGAGACAGAGACTTTGATCTTTTAAGATGCTAAAATGAATCAGTTGTCGAAGGTTTTCCCGTAATTGAGACCACAAATTACGGCTCCATAACAATAACTATGAAGCCGGGAATATTTCGTGGCGGCCATATTGGAGTGACCACCGTGGTTACTCCAATATGGCCGCCACGCGCTAATTCCTGCTTCATAGTTATTATTATGGAGCAGTAGTTTGTGTTCTAAATTACGGGAAAACCTTCGACAACTGATTCATTTTAGCATCTTAAAAGATCAGAGACAGATAGTCTCTGTCGCCTATAGTAAAACTATATAACGTGGTCCCAACAAGATGGCCGCCACGAGCTACTTCCGGCTTCGTTTTCTGAACTTTAGTTGCTCGATCCAGTCTTTATTGTGTAGCGCTGGCCATTTAATAAGAATGTTTAATATGTCGAACAATGATTTTGGTCGAAGTAGGACGAATTCTTGAAGCTCAACATGATTTGGTTTATTCTACTACTGTCTTTATTAGGTCATGATGTATATGGCATGGTCTTCAAACCGCCGAACTTTCGACCTGGGGTGAAATATCCCACCGTACTTTTTGTCTACGGGGGACCTGCTGTACAGGTTAGTACAACTCAATAAGCCAATGGTAGCGTAGGGATAGGAGGGGATAGAGGATATCATAAGATGGGATAAGATGGGATAATGTTGGATAGAATAGAATAACAGGATAACATAGGATGGGTAGGGTAGCATGGGATGGGATAGGATAGAAGGCAATTATGACACATAGGATCACATAGGGTAATATGGGATATGGTAGGATAATGTAGGATAACGTAGGATAACGTAGGATAAATTAGAATGTGATGGGATAGGATAGAAGGCATTTATGACACATAGGATCACATAGGGTAATATGGGATATGATAGGATAATGTAGGATAACGTAGGATAACGTAGGATAAGTTAGAATGTGATGGGATAGGATAGAAGGCATTTATGACACATAGGATCACATAGGGTAATATGGGATATGATGGGATAATGTAGGATAACGTAGGATAACGTGGGGATAAGTTAGAATGTGATGGGATAGGATAGAAGGCATTTATGACAAATAGGATCACATAGGGTAATATGGGATATGATAGGATAATGTAGGATAACGTAGGATAACGTAGGATAACGTAGGATAAGTTAGAATGCGATGGGATCGGATAGGATGGGATAGGATAAGATAGAAGGCAATCATTATGACATATAGGAATATATGGGATAAGATGGGATAACGTAGGATAGGTTATAATGTGATAGGATAAAAGGCTGGCATTGCGACATCATATTTGTTTTTTCAGATAGTAACCAACTGTCACAAAGGAGTTCGTTATCTTCGTCTTCAGACATTGGCTATATTGGGTTATGTTGTCCTGGCGTTTGACTGCCGTGGGTCTTTTCACCGAGGACGACAATTCGAGAGTCTTTTAAAGAACAACTTGGTAAACTACATTACTTTATATTACTTCTCACTCAAGCCCCTCTATGGGCGATTTGTAACGTCACAACCTTTCTAACCATATGCGACACGCTATCTCCGACTGACAAATTTGGTGTTGTTATTTGGACATTCATTTTATTTCATCTCTCTTACTCTGATGAAGGGCTCCGCTCGAAACGTCAGTATTTCGTCACTAAAAATCTTGACAGTTTACCACCTTTTCACTTTGCTATATATCCAAAACACTGTCTACACAACACTTTTTTACTATAAGTAAAAAGGGGTCAACCTCGTACCCAGGGCATTTTGCCTCCACCGGGATGTCGGCGAAAATGGCCCTGGGATCGGCTGGTCCATTCTATAATGCGATTGGCTTGTCATAAAACTCAATTAATTCAACCGAGTATAATTTATTCATCTAAATCTGAATGTTGTCTTCAAATTTTACAGCAAATTAGAAGTGATAGCTTTCGCTAAATTGGATATATGCTTCTTCATACCTTTTGTAAGAGATAACCATGGATGTATGGTGGATTATTAAGCTTGTTAGCTGCTTTTATGCCGACGAATGCTGACATGAACAACTCTGAAGAGCATTGAATATTTCTCAATTATTCAGGTCAACAAAGTAGATAAAGACAATGGAACAAAGACCACAGAAATTATCATATCTAAACACCCAGAAATTCTGGGTGTCATGTACCTTCCACCGTGGAGGCAAAATGCCCTGGGAACGAGGTGGAAAAGGGGTACCACTCTGTAGCTACTGTATGTTAGGGGTACCAGAGCCACTGTTCATAACTCTTTGTTATTGTTTAAGGGGCAAATCGAGATCGAGGAACAGGTGGAGGCATTATTACACATGGCAAAAACTACAGATTATGTTGACATCACTCGCATTGCCATACATGGCTGGTCTTATGGTAAGCTCTCTTCAAATAATCACTAGTTTAAGTATGAAGGTTGCCCTATTTCTCCGAGCCAGAGTGGCTCGTGTGGTAATCGCTTATTGTATGATAATCTATCTTTGTAGGTGGTTACTTATCCTTACAAGGATTAATCCAAAGACCGGAAATTTTCAAGGTAATTGAATATTTCCTACAATGAAAGAAATAATAAAGACTTATTAACTGAGTGTGATGTCTGTATACGCGAAAGTATCTGCCTGAGGTTTTCGTACAGAACGAGCGACGAAGGAGAGAGGTTTAGGCAATGAAACCGAAGGCAAATACTTTCAAGTACAGACCGAGGAAACGAGGTTCATAAAGTATTTATTATATGGCTTTTGGTTAGTTTTCTTCTCTGTTTTAACACTGTTTTCGTCTTGAACTTCTTCAGATGTTGCCGTTTACCTTACTTCTTCATTAGTATGTTTCGCTTCATTTCACATCCGTTACGCATTTATGTTCCGTGCTTTTAAATCATTGAAAACTTTAAATAAAAGCAATACTAATGTTCCAGCACATTTTATTGTTTGGTATGTTCAATAAAGATGCTTAGCTCTCTTTTATTTTCATGCAAATCAACTCAGATATTTTCCCGCCAAAACTTACCGCTCGGAAAAAGCGTATTGCCTTCGCAGTCTATAGACTGGGAAAAACGAGCTCAGCCGTATAACAACAATAAGTCTTATATTAACAGACACAATAGACGTGTGAGTCGTGTGACTTTACAAATGTTTAGCTCGAACGTGGCCGAGTCGAAGGTATGTCAAAGGCGCCACAGGCTGCCACCATACGACCCATGTCTGACCATGGAGTACAGCTAAAATCTAAGTGTTGATTTTACTGAAGGAGGAAAACCGGAGACCCCGGAGGAAAACCCTCGAAGCACAGGAGAGATCAACTAATAACTAATAAACTCTATTCACGTGAGTTCAAGCTCGCAAATCAACATTATCAACGTTATTCCCAGATGGTCACCCATCCAAGTATAATAATAATAATAATAATAATAATAATAATAAAGACGTATTAGGAGCATTATACAATAGTCTCAATGCTCTTACAACAATATATTCTTAATGTTACTTATAAAACTAATTACAGTTTCATTATAAGATAAAGCCTACTACATATATTACCACTATATGAACAAAAAAAAAGAAATGTCTTATGTGCTGACTTAAAACTACCTAAAATATCAATGCTTCTAATTTCCTGTGGTAATGAATTCCACAGTTTTGGTGCTGCCACCGAGAATGTTCTGTCTCCATGAGTCAGCGTTTTGGATTTTGGCTCAAGTAGCAGATTTCGGTCAGATGATCTCAAAGCACGAGAAAAATAGGTTTATATTTAGTTAGTAAATCAGTAATATAAATAGGTGCCTGGCCATGTAAAGCTTTGAAAGTAATTATCAGTATCTTAAAAACAATCCTTGATCTCACTGGCAACCAGTGAAGATTACGAAGCACAGGGGAGATATGTTCTGATTTTTTAACCCTTGCAACACCGTCCAACCGGGCTTGACGTAGCGGTGAGTGGCAGTGTCCTAACAACACACGCCACCCGTGCCACCCAAATACTGTGAACTGTCGATAATAGACTTCTTTCATAATGGCAGACAGTCTAAATATTCTTTTATATGCATGCCTTTCTTGTTACAAGCACTGATCTCGAAAGAAGACTGGATCGAGCAACTATTGTTCAGAAAATGAAGTCGGAAGTCCGCCATTACTAAGGGACCAACTGCGCATCCTTTTTTTGTTGGATTATGTGCTCATACCATCAACAAAATAAAATAATTTTACTATAAAGAGGACCAGAAGACATTTTTCAAATTACTGGGTAAAACGATGCATGGCCTACCTACAGATTTACTGCGACTTTGGTTCCTTAGTAATGGCCGCCGTTGGCTCTAATTATCCAGTGAGAGAAGCCTAATATGAGACGTCAAATTAGGTTCAAGATTTTATGCATTTAATGTTAACAAAGAAACTATATTGGCCAGACACTAAACCTATTTCGCGAGCGTCACAGTTTGATTTTGCTTGCAAACTCGGAGCTTCTAATGATCTCTCGTCAATTTACATTATGCAAATATGCAAGCTTCAAAATCAGCTCATCAGATACAATAGAAAGCTCAATCCAGTCCTATTTTTGAGATCAGTGGTTACAAAGCAAATATTCTTTGGAATTTCAGACACACGAACGAGATCAGAAAGGCTAATTTAAAGGGATACGCTAGCAAAAATACAAATGTAGTTCATATGAAAGATCTTACTGACTTTAGTTTATTTCCAAAGTTTCAGCATTCCTATCAATTTAGTTAAGAAGATATGACTAGTTGAAGTTGAAGAGTTTGTCCAATTTCGACGCCATATTGGTTTCTCATGGATACAAGATTTGGAAAACCCTTCAACTACTTTCCATCTTTCAGGTGGCTATCGCTGGCGCCCCTGTCACTGACTGGGAAGCCTATGATACTGGTTATACTGAACGGTATATGAATACACCTCAAGAGAATCCTTTGGCCTATAGACGGAGTTCTGTTTTAAATAGCGCTGAATTATTTCCTGACGAGTAAGTACAAAATACCGTAACAGTACGACTTATAAACAGGCTGATAGCCAGGATTCTGAAATAGGGTGTTCAATTTGGGAATATGAGGCAAAAGTGACAACACACTTCTAGTGGGGTCTGGAAAGGTCTCTCAAACAGCATTTCCTGCATTTTGAAGGCACTTTTGAGCAAAATATAACGTTCTTAAATCATATTTTTTAACAGTGTATCTCATCATTTTAATTCTCTCCTGTCTGGCCCAGTTAAAATGGGTTGTACAGACCGATGAAGTTGTCAATCGAAAAACACGGCACACGGTAACGCAAGATTAAAAATTGAAACACGACAAGCGCCAGGGACATGAGATCCACTCACACGCCAAGTTTGATTTGATTTCATAAAAAAACTCTGCAATTGGTGGCATTTTGAATTTTCATGATACTACGCGGGCGTTCAAGATGGGCTTTTCTAGAAAAATGGAAGTTATTCAACTTGATTTATGAAAAGTAATGCTAATTTATATTAACATAATGTGTCTTGTTCGGGAAATTTAAAAGCACAAGTAAAAGCCGGTTTATTGAGCTTTCAAAAAATGTATAGCTTTCGCAACAGTTATGGTTATTTCCAGAGATATCAATAGAACAAAGAGGTGGTTCAATTTTGGATGTTTTTCAGTCGGACAGGAAAGAGTTAGTCACTTTTTCTGTCTTCTTTTCTCATTTTAGAGAAAACCGTTTGCTTATTGTGCACGGCATGATCGACGAAAACGTTCATTTCCATCACACTAGTCTCCTAATAGATCGGATTATTCGAGCTGGTAAACCTTATCAACTTCAAGTAAGTGGATGTAATAATCAAAGCGGTCTCGCAACTGGTCCCGGTTTGGTCTTAAAATGTATATATTCCAACACTCGAAATTTTCCTTCACCATAAATCCTTAGAACATGTAGTTTAATCGAGTGAAATGCCAAATATTACTTGTAATATACCCGGAGGCCGTTGCCGAGAGCCTAGTCACGAATTCATATATATAATGGTGGTTATAATACCGGGAGAATATTACAAGTAATATTTGGCATTTAACTCGAAGGCATATTTCGAGTGTTGGAATATATACATTTTAAGACCAAACCGGGACCAGTTGCGAAAAATGCAACTTCAAGGCCTTCCGGCTGGAATTGAACCCGCGACCCTGCGATGCTAGTGCAGTGCTCTGACCACTGAGCTACGGAAGCCGTTGCCGAGAGCCTAGTCACGAGTTCTGTATATATAGTGGTGGTAATGCCGGGATAAGATTCTGTAGGTCAGAGCAATGCACTCGCATCGCAGGGTCCGGGGTTCAATTCCAGCCAGAAGGCCTTGATGCTGTATTTTTCGCAACTGGTCCCGGTTTGGTCTTAAAATGTATATATCTTTACTTATGGCCGTCCCGAATTCAAGCTCGTACCCAGGCTCCTCTCCGCTCCCCGCCCGAGTTAGCCACTAATATGGCACCTATTGACTTCACTTCTTGCCACATGCTAACAATGAGTTACTAGATCTGGAGTCAAAATACAAATGTACTTCATATGAAAGATATTACTGACTTTACTTTATTCCCAAAGGTTCAGCATTCCTATCAGTTTAGTTAAGAAGATATGGCTAGTTGAAGTTGAAAATTTGAGGATTTTGACGTCACATTGGTTTTGAAAATATGACGTCATTGAGTGATTCTTTATCAGCAGTGGAGTTGTTTTGATGGCGATGACAACTAGATAGCTGTTGTGAATGCTCTTTGGAAGCAAATTAGTCGAAATAAACTATTTAGTTCCACATGCAGGAAAGTAGAGGAGCTTCTTAGGCATAATACGAGATAGAATCACTCAGTGATGTCATATTTGAGAAACAAATATGGCGTCGAAATTGGACAAACTCTGCAACTTCAACTAGCCATATCTTCTTAAAGTGCCCCTAACCTCAAAATGTTTTATTGTCTTGTTTGGAAGAACTTTTAAAATGATAAAGTAACTTCTTTTGAAGATTTTCACTTCTTCGCTTTCTTTTTGAGATATATCAGTTTGTTTGATATGCAAATGTCTGGAATTTCGTCACACATGCATAATGAGTTATCAGAGAATGTTATATATCTTTGCGTTCATGAAATAAAAACACTAAAGTGTGAATAACATGTGTGCGTTTCTCCCACAACACCAAACTTCTTGATTTTAAAGGATTTCTTTCGAGAATGAAAGAGATATACACATTTCTCCAATAAGTCATTATGCATGTGTGACGAAATTCCAGACATTTGCATATCAAACAAACTGATATATCTCAAAAAGAAAGCAAAGAAACGAAAATCTTCAAAAGAAGTTACTTTATCATTTTAAAAGTTCTTCCAAATAAAACAATAAAACATTTTGAGGTTATGGGCACTTTAACTAAATTGATAGGAATGCTGAAACTTTGGAAATAAACTAAAGTCAGTAAGATCTTTCATATGAACTACATTTGTATTTTGGCTGGAGTATCTCTTTAACAATGGTGTTAGGGGGTTTATATTCCGGGTCCCCGGCCCGTACGCTTATGGTCGGAACTCTATACTGTGCTTACCATCTCCTTTTGTCCACGCACAGGTGTACCCGAGCGAACGTCATGGAATACGGCAAGCTCGGGCCTCAGAACATTACGAAACAAGTGTTCTGTCATTCTTAGAGAACAATTTATAATAATTTATATTGTATTAAGACGAACACAGCTTTGTGCAGTCAGTGTAGTAATTGCTACCCAGTGGGACACGCTAAGTCATTGCACACTAATTCAACAGTGAAATACAAAGAAAGTTTGGCTCTGAACTTTAAACACACCTGTTTAGACAAAATTCGCTCAATTCCCAAACTTTCATTGTATTTCACTGCTGAATCAATGTGCAATGTGTTTATGTGTCCCTGCTTTGACGTCATTTCCTGTGAATAGTAAATCACTTTAGCAGGGGGAAAAGGTATTAAGATGAAATTTTCGCACGACAAGATATTTTACAATTCTTCTCAAGAGATTTGTGTATTGGCATGATATCTTTAACTTTGTTTAAAAAGTTGCGAGCTTGTGTTTTCATCGGAGTACCCCTTTGAATCCATAAACAGCGAGCTGTTTTTAAAATTGTTAATCTAAGTTTGAATAACAATTAATACACTGACCTGTGACAAAGTAATGTAATTTTGACAATTTTATAATTATTTAAATGTACCAATTGTCTGCCAAGCGGACTATTAAAATGCCTATCTCACGGTTGGGGATTTTACATATATCCGTAATATTTGGGTCTTCCTCAGCAAAATCATAATATATATTGTCAGCCGAAAATTTCATCTTCATGGAGTTTTCCGCTGTCAAAGTTACCGGATGTGATATCACAAGAGGCATTCCAAACAGTTTTCTTTTGTTACTTGCCACAAAAATGCCTCTTGTGACCAACCTCGTTCCCAGGGCATTTTGCCTCAGGATCGGCTGGTCACATGACACAATTTCTGGGTGTTCAGATATGATAATTTTTGTGGTCTTCAGATATGATAATTTTTGTGGTCTTTGTTCCATTGCCTTTGTCTGCTTTGTTGACCTGAATAATTGAGAAATATTCAATGCTCTTCAGAGTTGTTCATGTCAGCACTCGTCGGCATAAAAGCAGCTAACAAGCTTAATAATCCACCATACATCCATGGTTATCTCTTACAAAAGGTAAGAAGAAGCATATATCTAATTTAGCGAAAGGTATCACTTCTAATTTGCTGTAAAATTTGAAGACAGCATTCAGATTTAGATGAATAAATTATACTCGGCTGAATTAATTGAGTTTTATGACAAGCCAATCAGATTATAGAATGGAACAGCCTATCCCAGGGCCATTTTCGCCGACCTTCCGCCGAGGCAAAATGCCCTGGGAACGAGGTTGTTTTGTGACATCACATGCGATAACTTTAACAGCAAAAAAGTCCATGAAGATGAAATTTTCGGCTGACAAGATATATTATGATTTTGCTCAGGAAGACCCAAATATTACGAATATGTAAAATCCCCAAACGTGCGATAGGAGATCAACATTTATGGGACAAGGTTGGGCATTATCAAGGCCGAGGGTTGTGTTATCTGTCGAAGCCGAAGCCTGAGACAGATAACACAAACCCATTACAAGAAATTAATGACAAAATGGCCGTCGGTTAAAGACTAATTTTTATATGGTCTTTAGGAAATGGCGTCCCATTTTACAATGAGTTACATAAAGCGAAAATATTAAAATGAAGGTAAATAAAGACTGGATTGAGTTTTCTATTGTATCTGATGAGCCGATTTTGAAGCTTGCATATTTGCATAATGTAAATTCACGAGAGATCATTAGAAGCTCCGAGTTTGCAAGCAAGTCAAACTGTGACGAAATAGGTTTAGTGTCTGGCCAATATAGTTTCTTTGTTAACATTAAATGCATAAAATCTTCAACCTAATTTGTCGTCTCATATCATGCTTCTCTCACTGGATAATTAGAGCCAACGGCGGCCATTGCTAAGGGACCAAAGTCGCAGTAAATCTGTAGGTAGGCCATGAATCGTATTACCCAGTAATTTGAAAAATGTCTTCTGGTCCTCTTTATAGTAATATTATTTTATTTTGTCGATGGTAAGAGCACATAAACCATCAAAAAACCTCATAGGATTCTCAGTTGGTCCCTTAGTAATGGCGGACTTCCGGCTTCATTTTCTGAACAATAGTTGCTCGATCCAGTCTTTATTTAGATATCGGTGGTATATCGTCCACTGTTTGCCGACCGCTTAATATATGCAACAACAATTTTCAAATCATTCAGTCACCAGTTTGATTACATTAGTCAAATCTATGATCCGTCAAATTGTGTTGAAAACAGCCAACAAATAAAATAGGCTACGCGTCATTGAGTTGTTGTCGGATTTTATTTGATGTTTTCAAAAGCGTTTGGTGAATGTTCGAAAGTCGATGGTAGAACCTAGATCTTACATGTTAAAATTTGAATATTGGATAATACGGTTAACGTTTTATACCAACATTTTAATAATCACTAAACTTTTTATGATAACAGGACAATGGGCATTTTAAAATTTCTGTCATTAATAGAAGCACAAGTATTGACGAAAGTTATCTCTAGATTTTGTCAATTGGTGGATCATAGATTAGACTGATTTAATCAAACCGGTAACTGAATGATTTGATAATCGCTGTTGCATATATTAAGAGGTGAGCAAACGGTACCTTCCCACTTTTGCAGGCATTTGAATTAGGGATGAGCCGATTGAGAAAAATCCAATTTACCGATCCGATAAGTTCCGATACGATTTACGAGCTGATCGGCCGATTTATCGGTGGTTACCGATATTGGTCACCAGAAATTATTAACAGTTGAATTTGGGGGCCAAACTTTACTTCGCATTGAACAAGCCATGGTACGCATTACCAACCGCAAACAGACTAACACCGTCAATGATGCAAATGTGATGTTAACTTTTAGGCTTCATGTTTGCGTCGGTTCGAAGGGCGGATGTGTCAATGCTGGGGTGACTATTTGAGACTACATTCGTTCACATGTCTCTGGCTTTTAAAATGCGTTCAACTAATTTAGAAAGAAAAACAAACAATATTCTAAATTTTCCAGAATGAAAATAGACTTGCAACGTTCTAGTTCCAGAAGACATTAAATTTGAGTTTCATTGTGGAAGAGTATCTATGTTATAAACAAGTAGGCGTTTTTCTTGACAAACAAAAGGAAATATCACAAGTAGAAAAGCGAGAATGATATTTATCGGGACCGCCGATATATGTTGACGCGATCGGCCAATAACCGATCAGGCTGAATGTTGCCGATTATCGGATTCTACCGATTAATTTCCGATTATCGGCTCATCCCTAATTTGAATTTCGGTATTGTCAGGAAATAAGACCTAGTTCAGAGTTTAAACGTCGCAGTTTCATTGCATTTGATTCATTTAATGCGACAGAAATGCGACGAAGTTTAATTCAATGCGAATTTAAGTATTTAATTCAAGCATAGTCAATCGAGATATGGTCTGGAAACTCAGCTGAAGTCTTTGTTCTATCTTTTTGTTCGTCTTTATGCAACTTTCTTTATGTATTTTAGTATAACGAAGCAATCATCCAATAGAATCGTTTGGGTTTAATCGCTCAACCGTGTTGTTTAAATATTAATAAACCTAAAACAAAGGATGTGCACGGTGTAAGGTACGGTTCAACATCAAAACGGAGCTCATTATAGTCGCTTTGAAGTTTGCCGAGTTTCCAGACCATTTCTCCATTGACTATGATTACAGGTTGAGCGAAACTCCAATAATTGTTTTATTATGCATTTAATGATAATTCTATAACACAGAACAAAATAACTAAGTTATCGAAGGACATATTCGTTCACAACTTCGCAAACCGGAGTTAAGGATAGCAAACAACTTGTAAAATATCGGTTTACAATGCCAAGAACAATTCAGCAAGGAAATAAAACTGAAAAATACGTAAATATACGTCAAATTCTTAATAAACCTTGGTTCTATAAAGTCCCATAAAATACTTTTCTTGTAAAATTTGTCGGTTTCATGTCCTGTTTATTGTCGAGCGACCTTCGCAAGCGACTGAAGGATAGTAAAAAACGTACAAGATAACGCTTTATAACGTCAAGAAAGTTTCACTGCAAAAACAAAATTGAAAATGCCATAAATATGTATAATTTGGCAAAAAGCCGGACTTCTAAAGTCATGCCGAAGCGCTTTATCTGTAAATTTGTGTTTCGGTGGTTTTTCCCGCCATTTTTATTTTTGAGTGACCTAGCTATATTGTCCTTCGGTTTTCGGGATTTCCCTTCGGACAATAGACGGTTGTCTGTAGGCTTATCGGCAATCAAAATCGATAGTATAAAATGCATAATAATAATAACTACGTGTGTGAAGTTGATCGTCCAGGTTGTTGTATTCTTGAGAAAGACTATTGTTGGTGACTGACGTTTCGACGGCCTCAGCGGCGGTCATCTTCAGAGTCAAGTAAACCATGTTTGTCAGGTTTTGCCTATATATGCGTCTGGTTCATTACGTTATCGTTTGTTTGTGTGATAATCAATGTGAATGGGTGTTGCGTCATGCGTTAAGCGTGGGTATATTGTTTGTCGGTAGGTCTATTGTTCGCTGGTGTGTGCGAAGAAGTCTTTTGTATGGTGTTGGTAATTGTTGTTATCTGTTAAGTGGTTTATGTTCCAAGTTGGTATACCAACTTTCTAATATAAGTTGCTGTTTGTAGTTTGTGTTAAAGGCGATACATTCAGCCAAGTCCCAGACAATATCGTGTTTTGTTTGTACGTGGCGTTCAGCTATGTGATTAGAACTGTCCCCGTTTCTAGTCGAAACGTCAGTCACCAACAATAGTCTTTCTCAAGACTACAACAACCTGGACGATCAACTTCAGACATCTAATGATACTCCTAGGTTCAAACCATTTACTTTAAAATAATAACTGTTACTTAGAAATCACTTTGACAACAGAGCAACTAGCGACGGCTGTAGAATTGGGTTGTGTGTGGACAAGTCAATCTCTTCAAGTTGACTATAAACACAAATTGTAAATGCGTGGTCATTTGACTGTATATCAATCAATTTGAACGTTGATAAGGTACCAATTCTATAACTTCAATGTTTTGTCCAAAATGGCACCACGAGCTTAAATTTTTCAAGTAAATATAACCCCAGATATTACTGATATATAGATTCTACAAGAAGTAAAAAATTCAGTTGTGAAGTAACTCTTTTGTTTGAAAGAACTCTTAAAACTATAAAGACTAACCATTTACAACTTTTTCATATCTCACTTCACTCTTGAGATATTAAGATTTGTTTAATATGTAAATGATCATACTTATGACATCACACTGCATAATAACTTATTGAAAAACTCTGTATATCTTTACCATTATCACATGGAATCGTTTGATGATTTGCATATTTGATGTCATTGGATACATCCACACACATGCACCTGCATTTCAAGTGATTTCATGACATAATCTCAAGGATATATAAGTGTTTTCAATAAGTTATTATGCAGTGTGATGTCATAAGTATGATCATTTACATATTAAAGAAATCTTAATATCTCAAGAGTGAAGTGAGATATGAAAAAGTTGTAAATGGTTAGTCTTTATAGTTTCAAGAGTTCTTTCAAATAAAAGAGTTATTTTACAACTGAATTTTTCATTGCATAGGACTTTAAATCAGGAATTTGCTTTTCTTTCCGTCTAATAAACTGGTTTAAGGATTTGAGTTGAAAAGTTGATAAAATCTCTAGTATAACGTTTGAATTATTGGTTAGATTTCTCTAGCAGTAGAATATTGTTTCAGAAATTATACGTCACAGTCATCATATGAAGATCTTACTGACTTTAGTTTATTTCCAAAGTTTCAGCATTCCTATCAATCTAGTTAAGAAGATATGGCTAGTTGAGGTTGAAGAGTTTGTCCAATTTCGACGCCATATTTGTTTCTCAAATATGACATCACTGAGTGTTTCTATCTCGTATTATGCCTAAGAAGCTCCTCTACTTTCCTGCATGAGGAACTAAATAGTTTATTTCAACTGATTTTCCTCCAAAGAGCATTCACAACAGCTATCACTATGTGGTCGCCATCAAAACAACTCCACTGCCGATAAAGAATCACTCAACGACGACATATTTTAAAAACAAATATGGCGTCAAAATTTTCAACATCAACTAGCCATATCTTTAGATGTGTGAAGTTGATCGTCCAGGTTGTTGTAGTCGACCGCCGCTGAGGCCGTCGAAACGTTAGTCACCAACAATAGTCTTCTCAAGGCTACAACAACCTGGACGATATCAACTTCACACATCTAATGATACTCCTAGGTTCAAACCATTACTTTAGCCATATCTTCTTAACTAGATTGATAGGAATGCTGAAACTTTGGAAATAAACTAAAGTCAGTAAGATCTTTCATATGAACTACATTTGTATTTTGGCTGGGGCATCCCTTTAACTGGTACAGTCACGCATTTACAATGTCACTATTTACCTAAATGAACTAGTTTTGTGATTGATTGATTAAAACAATAAAATCAATTACAAAGAAACCAACGATTAACCGTAACCAATTTTATTCCACGTCGCCAATCACAAAACCTGTTCACTCTAGGTAGGTATATACCGTTTATAGTTAGTGTATATATTTATATATATATATTTTTTTTGAGGAAATGATTGGGTTGTGTGTAGAACATATAGACGTTTGATAATTACTTATTAAGAAGACTTCCAAACTTTAAATGAAATTATACAACAACAATGAAATATATCTATTCATAGGAATATTCTTTATTTCATAGCAATATTATGTATTACATATTTTAAATATTTTTCCTAATATTGTATTTTAGTGTCTATAGTTATATGAATAGTAATAAAATTTATGGCATATTGGATTGCCTTCGGAGTTGAATTTTATTTTATTTGTTGTACATCGGGGGGAATCTTCCTTCCCTCTTTTCTTCCTTGCTTCCTCCCTTCGTTCCTTCTTTCTTTCTTCCCTCCCTCCCTTTCGTTCCTTCATTCCTTGCTTCCTTGCTTCTTTCCTTCCATCCATCATTCCTTCCGTCCTTCCTTCCTTTCTTCCGTCCTTCCTTCCATCCATCCATCCTTCCTTCCGTCCTTCTTTCCTTACTTCCTTCATTCCTTCCGTCCGTCCGTCCTTCCATCCATCCTTCCGTCCTTCCCTCCTTCCTTCCTCCCTTCCTCCCTCCCTCCGTTCCTTCCTTCCTCCCTCCGTTCCGTCCGTCCGTCCTTCTTTCGTCCCTTCCATCCTTCCTTCTTTCCTCGTTCCTTCCTTCCTCCCTTCCTCTCTCCCTCCTTCCCTCCGTTCCGTCCGTCCTTCCTTCCTCCCTTCCTTCCTCCCTTCCATCCTTCCTTCTTTCCTCGCTCCGTCCGTCCCTTCCTTCCTTCTTTCCTTCGTTCCTTCCTTCCTTTCTTCCTTCCTTCCTTCCTTCCTTATTTCCTTCCTTCCTTCGAATATAATTTAGGAAACATCTGGACACAATTTGAATTACTTCACGGGCTACTGTGGTAGTACGAGTCTATGTTTCGGCTTCATCATTATTTTAGGGGTTCCGCAAAATTGCGCAATAATATTTCCCGCCAGGCTTTTGCGAATTGAACAGGGATTGGTTGCAAGTCAAGAATACTAAAACGTGACGAGCGATTTCGAAACGGGTTGGTCCCAACCTCTACTTTGTTGACCTGAATAATTGAGAAATATTCAATGCTCTTCAGAGTTGTTCGTGTCAGCATTCGTCGGCATAAAAGCAGCTAACAAGCTTAATAATCCACCATACATTCATGGTTATCTCTTACAAAAGGTATGAAGAAGCATATATCCAATTTAGCGAAAGCTATCTTACCTGAAGGATCCTTTTCCGATTTTTGATCAACAAATACATGGCGTGTATTTCCTGAAAGTGTATTTCCTGCAATTTGAGGGCACTTTTCTCGTTTTTTCAGCCACGGCATGTGCGGGATTCTAAGTATTTAATGCGTTGCACGACGGTAGAAGAGAAGGAAGGGTTAGCCACAAAACCAAATGTATTAGGTATATTCAAGTTGAATAGGTATATTCAAGTTGAATATACGAGATAACGTCTAGAGTCTCTAGACAATGCCCAGACCCATGTCACTGACTATTGCTCAACGAAGAACAACAATGAAATCCCAGATTAATTCCCTCAATGAGAATCCGTTATAATGTATTCAAATATTAGAAATAGAAGCTAATTTTTTGGACAACTGACACGGGGTAAATGTCAACATAATGTCAACACAGCATAATAATATTTTCCTGTCTTCGGAAGCTATCCATTCCGTCTTCATGATTGATCTCCCTCATTTGTGTTTCTCTCATCTTGGAGAGAATCTTTGCAATGGTTTGCGGGTTTTCAACTGCGATATCATTGCCAACAAAACGAAAGTCCGCGATCGGCGTGTGCAGTTGTAAGCGTTGTGAGCATGTACACGTATCAGCCGAGTCAAAGTACAACTCGACCAAAAGCATAGCTGTCGATAAGAAAGAACTCGGCTACTGACCATGCAGCAACATGTCTTACGGTTTGCAAAAGCCTGACGGGAAATATAATTGCGCAATTTTGTGGAACCCCAAAATAATAACAGAACCGAATTTAAGACTCGTGTTACCACAGGTAGCCTGAGTGATAATAACGAGAGCCGAACGCGACAAATGCGAGCATTTCAGACATCTATAAACTGCTCAGAGAAGTAGAGACCCAAAGGACCAGGGACCCAAAGGACCAGAGACCTAGAGACTAGAGACCCAAAGGACCAGAGACCCAGAGACCTAGAGACTAGAGACCCAGAGATCTAGAGACCCAAAGGACCAGAGACCTAGAAACCCAGAGATCTAGAGACCCAGAGACCCAAAGGCCCAGAGACCCAGAGACCTAGAGACCCAAAGGCCTAGAGACCTAGAGACCCAGAGACCCCCTAGAGACCCAAAGGCCTAGAGACCTAGAGACCTAAAGGCCTAGAGACCCAGTAACCCAGTGACCCAGAGACCCAAAGGCCTAGAGACCCAGAGACCTAGAGACCCAGTGACCCAGAGACCCAGTGACCCAAAGGCCTAGAGACCTAGAGACCCAGAGACCTAGAGACCTAGTGACCCAGAGACCTAGAGACCTAGAGACCCAGAAACCCAATCCAGTATTTTCTGTAGCTTTAATTAAGTGGGTTATTTTTTCGATAATATATGATAATTATTATACTTATGCTCTGACGTCACCCGTGACTTGCTATATGGCCCATCAACTTCGCGAGGCATAACCCCCCCCCCCCCCCTCCCCTACAAAGAACTTTATACCCCGGTATTTTCCTCCTGTAAGGAAGAATGATGAGTGAGATGTAAGCGATGGACTCGTTTAACTATTGCATTAGTTTACGGACAAATGGAGCAGCAAAAAACAAATAGTAAAGAAACAAGCTCTTTATCACAATGTTGTAAAGGACCAACGAGGTGTTACGGAGCGACGAGAGCACAAGAAAGCACTCCCGATTTCAAAATTGCACCACATATCGTCTCATCGTCTGATACACTACAAGGCTTGGCAATCAAATATGGAGTGACGGTGAGTCAGTTGTTTCTTTTTGGTAAGCTTTGTTTGTGTCTTGAATGCAATTGCTTCGTTAAAATTACGTGTATTGAAGACACGAAGGGATAAGCTTTGATACTGTGCTATTCGATCAGTGACAGATTTCGTGTTTTAGCCTTTTAAGTTTTAATAAACATGTCAATATGTCATTGCGTTTTGTCTTTTGATTAATGCATTAATGTAAATATGTTTTGTCAAAAATGTCGTGTCAAGATCATGTCCAATTGTTGGGTAGATTTCCTTTGAAAGGGATCAGTTTGAAATACTTTCTAGTGCTTTCTAGTGGTTGTTTTGATGTCTTGTGTAATTCTATTTCTATTGTGAAACAATTGTCTTTTTACTTTCACTTGAAATCTGATTTATATTATTATAATTTCATTATATTCATGTATAAATTCAAATTAGAACTTTAACGGTAGTAATTATTTCACTACGTGGCACGTTTAATGAGGCTGGCCTGAGTTAATGTCGGACTGACTTCAGTTTGTATTTAGTGTTTTCATTATAGGTTGTTTACTGGGTCCAGCCTCGGACTCAGTTCATGCCAGTCATAGAAACCGACCTGAACAAGCCGATTTCCCCGGTAGACAAGATCTAAGTCTGATGTGGTATATTAGCGACCTTTAGATTGAGTACGAGTACGAAGACAAACTTTTCTGCGCAGTGGAGAAACAATGGAAAAGAACCATGCGCAATGGTAAACTCGTCTTCGTACTCGTCCTCAAATCTAAAGGTGTCTATTATAATGAGCCTTTTAAAAGTTGTAAGAACATTAACAGGAACGTCAATAAAGTAAATGGTTTGAACCTAGGAGTGTCATTAGATGTATGAAGTTGATCGTCTAGGTTGTTGTAGTCTTGAGAAAGACTGTTGTTGGGGAATGACGTTTCGACGGCCTCAGCGGCGGTCATCTTCAGAGTCAAGTAAAGCATGTTTGTCGGGGTTTGCCTATATATATGTCTGGTTCATTACGTCATTGTTTGTTTGTGTCATAATTGGTGTGAGTGGGTGTTGCATCATGCATTAAGTGTGGGCCTCACTTAACTTGACTCTGAAGATGACCACCGCTGAGGCCGTCGAAACGTCAGTCCATACAGTATTTGTCAGGGTTTGCCTATATATACGTCTGGTTCATTACGTCATTGTTTGTTTGTGTGATAATTAGTGTGAGTGGGTGTTGCATCATGCATTAAGCATGGGCAACAATCAACATGCTTTACTTGACTCTGAAGATGACCGCTGCTGAGGCCGTCGAAACGTCAGTCACCAACAATAGTCTTTCTCAAGACTACAACAACCTGGATGACCAACTTCACACTTCTAAGGAATCTCAATAATTAACGTGAATATTAATTGCATTGAGGATGGTCATATGTACCAGGGTCGTAGCGAATTAAGTAGCAAACTACAATTTTCAAGAAGCGAGTAGAAAGTGAGGGAGGTAGAAATGAAGGGATGGAGATAGACGGAGAAAGGGATGTGTGGGAGGAAAATGATGGATGGGTGGGATGGATTGGTGGGTGGTTGATATGGGTGGGATGGATGGGGTGGAAGGGAGGAAAAAAGGGGATAGGTGGGAGGTAGGATGTATGGAAAGGAGGGATGGGAATGATGGATTGGTGGGTGGTTGATATTGTGGGATGAATGGATGGATGGGAGGAAAGGGGATAGGTGGGAGGTAGGGATGGATGGGAATGATAGATGGATTGGTGGGTGGTTGATATGGGTGGGGATGGATGAGTGGAAGCAGGCCTAATGTGATGAATAACACAAAAAGGATTGAAAGTGCGATCAGGAGCTCCTGAGATCACCTGTAAAATGTGATTGTACGTAATTCATGAATGTACATAATTCAACCCTTTTTGCCATTGCAACTTGTAAAAAATCACACAATCAATGTCGATAATCAAAATGGCGCCTCGTGACCAAGCTGTAGTTTTCAACATTTACAGTTATTCTTCACACAAACACATTTGAATGAACACATTTTATTTTACAAATTACAATCTAATTTTGAAAATTCATTTATTTTCTTTCAAAACACAAAATTGTTTTATACAACACTGTGATTGCTTATAAAGTTAGGCACGTGATTGATAGCACTCCTAGACTGGCTCAGGCACGTGTGGAGGCGCTGTGTGGAGCACCTCTCATCACAAAAACACTCGGAAGAGTGTTTCATCAGCCAGGATATCCAAACACCTCGAAGTTTGTTAAAAAAACCTCGGCTTCCCCTTGGTTTTCAACCAAAGTCTTGGTGTTTAAATATCCTGATGAAACACACTTCCTTGTGTTTCATATATTACGTAGGGGTACTGGGGTAAACTATATTATTGGATATTCAGATATGCTTTCATTTTTGATTTTGCAGGTTGAACAGATACGACGTGTAAACAAACTCTGGACGAATGACAATATAAGTATTTATAAGACTCTAAACATACCTGTCAAGATAAACATGGGTTGTGCGGGAGATACAGTGGATAATAGATGTGATGAGGTGAACCCTGAAGATATCACCATTGATCTTAAGAACACCAAGAAGGGAAAATGTAAAGCATCTAAGGTCAGGGTAACCACAGTTGATACAGGAGACTCTAGGGACACTTGTTGTGAAGGACAGCTTGTGGATATTACCACCGACAGTGCAGGTGCCAATGACTGTGAGGTCACCAAGGTTACGGAAAAGCATGGAACTAAGACGCCAGAGTCATTAAGTAATTTTTTAAATAAACTGGATGATCAAATGAAATATTCGATGGAACAAGCCAAACAACAAAGGTATGTACTGTATTTGGATGTCCTCGATATGTGGACGATCGTCAAGCTCTTTATCAAACCATGCATGTGGGAATCACATTGCAAGCAGCTCTGCCAAGAAGGGGGTGTAGCCGAGGCAACTGCCCCAAGGCCTGGGCCAAATAATGGGCCTGAAATGATAACCATCATTTAATGATTCTTCGCAAATCGTGTGGCAAATATGGGTGACGGGAAGTGCAGTTCTGAGGGTCTGGGTCCTCAGAAACGGGAGCTGAACAAGGTCGGAGTGAGGGTCTGGGTCCTCACTCCTTTTGGAAAGGACCTTGCCCTCATGTCCTGGCCTGGACTTCACCGTGGGTGAAGTGTGGCCTGAGGGACACCACTTCCCGCCTCTATTAAATTTTTATTTTAAATTTTTACAAATATTACAAAATGTTTTCTCTCATTAACCTTAATTTATATCTTATTATATAATCCTACACATAGAATAAAGCTTCTATGGCATTTACGGCCCCGTGAAAGACCATAACCCCACCTTCCCCTAGGCCTATCTAAAACAGCGGTTTTATTAAGCAATGTTTTTGCTACTTCATGTTAGAGCATACACATATACGTTAAATCGATCTCGCAATCAATCGTCATATACCTGCATGTTCTTGACAAAAATTAGTAACGAAACCTACACAATAACTAAAATAAGAAGCAGCTAACAGAAATCAAGAAACATTAGAAAGGGGAAAACCTGTAAGTTGTTCTTTTAGGAAAATATTTTGCTTAGGCTATCCATGGCTGTCCACCATTAAAAGCCTGTTTGTGTGTGCATGACCATACTTTTGTGTGACCATTCGTCTAGCCAATCAAGACCATCAAGATTACATGATGAACACAAGTTACTGCCACCATGATCTCCCATGCTAGAAAGTAGAAACTATCATCATAAACTATTATGATAAACAAATAATTTCCCAACGCAACCAGCTGGTATTAAAATCAGACATAGTTTGACGCTACTCTGGCTTTAAAAAGTTTTTTGAACGTAACTTTAACTTTAAAAGTTACTGTCCATGACCCAACGTTTCGACACTCCAATCTAGTGTCTTCATCAGGGGTGATCGTTGTAAAGTTAGGATCCCTATTTATACCTTCATAGAACCAATGATGACGTTATCTATTAACAAGATGCAAATAAGCTTCTGGTAATAAACCACCGTCATCGCGATTCAATGGGGCGTGGGTGCTATTGATATGCCAAGCCTCCAGACAACGTCTCTGATGGTACCGCGGATTAGTGGTAATAATTTTGGAATTGTCCCACGCAATCTCATGGTAGGTTACGCACGCGTGCTCCAACAAAGCAGAATTTTCCTTTTTTGAAAAGAAAACAGCCTTTTGGTGTTCTTTTAAACGCGTACGAAACTTTGGAGTGTCGAAATGTTGGGTCATGGACAGTAACTTTTAAAGTTACGTTCAAAAAACTTTTTAAAGCCAGAGTGCCTCAAACTTATCCGCGGTACCATCAGAGACGTTGTCTGGAGGCATATCAATAGCGCCCACGCCCCATTGAATCGCGATAACGGTGGTTTATTACCAGAAGCTTATTTGCATCTTGTTAATATATAACATCATCATCGGTTCTATGAGGGTATAAATAGGGATCCTAACTTTACAACGATCACCCCTGACGAAGACACTAGATTGGAGTGTCGAAACGTTGGGTCATGGACAGTAACTTTTAAAGTTACGTTCAAAAAATCTTTTTAAAGCCAGAGTAGCGTCAAACTATGTATGATTCTTCCAATATGTTTCCACAATTTTCTTTTTTTCCAGGACAACAAGTGGTGTGGCTTTAATAAAAAATCTTCAAAATAACATCGAGAAAGAATCCCGCAACCGACATAAAACTAATGACAGTGGGCATAAATCACAAACTCAATATTCTCCAACACAAGGGAGATCAGAAAGACCAATTGAAATGAATACACTCGATCATTTGTTTGAATTGTGATGTTTGGCGGATACGTTGCCATCAATGAACCCCTGCACCAATGAAGACAATAGACATGAATGCCCAACTGTTTAAAGGACATTGGCAACAAAAATTAAGTTTGTCTAATATGAAAGAACTCGTAAAATAATAGAGTAACACCTTTTACAACTTTTCCGTATTTTACTTCGTTTTTGAAATATTTCAGTTTGTTTGATATGTAAATGAGATGGTCTCTGACGTCAGGTGCAGGGTAGAGAATTTTCACTCATTAAAATATTAGTTCCATCTTCAAGTTTGTTCCACAAATTTACTTGAAAATGTGCGTATAATAACTCCTAGTGATAATGAACGTTGTAAACTTAGCAATCACTGAGATATAAGAGATTTTTAATGAGTGAAAATTCCATATGTACTTCTAGTACGTATTCCATATAAGGAAGTGGCGGACGAGCAAATACATGGCACTCGTACCAGCCACTCGATGTGGGATTGTTAACACGTTACGATATGTTCGATTATCCGCTCTTTTTAAGAAAACTACGTTCGCTAGCCGGATAAGCTGTACGCATATTGTAAACAGATAATTTATCTTCGTTTTAATATATATTGTAGCTTTGGGAGATGATTATTTCTCAAGAAAACGTTCGTCGAAGACAGCCGAAAGTTCGTGTTTTTGTTTTACAAGATGGTATCCGTATTACGGAAATTATATTGTTGGGCATGTTCGATTATCCGCTTTTAAAGAGAACTAAGTTAGCTACCGGGATAAAGCTGTACGTATGTTGTAAATAGATCATTTAACTTTCCTTTGATATATTCTATAGCTTTGGGGGTGGTTTATTTCTCCAGAAAACGTTTGCCAAAGGGTTAGGACCTTTGTTGTTTTGGGGTCGGTTACAATCCAATTAACTAGGAGGCTGATAAGACGGTTGAACGTGTCAGCTATTTGCTCGTTAATTCACTCTATTTGCTCGTCAATGCCTTCTATTTGCGCCTCTTTATAAGGAATATTCTATCGAAAATTATCTACCCTGTCAGAGACCATCTCATGTACATATCAAACAAACTGAAATATTTCAAAAACGAAGTAAAATACGGAAAATGTTGTAAAAGATGTTACTCGTTTTACGAGTTCTTTCATATTAGACAAACTTAATTTTTGTTGCCAATGTCCTTTAACGTGTTGTGTTACATAGGTAGTGTAGAAATACAAATTAAATACTCTCAAAGGTTGGTGTACTACCGAAATAATGTGAAGGAGATCAAAGTGTTGAGCGAAGGACCTTAATGAGAGAGTTAAGGAACCAGTCATAATTTATGGATATACTGGGTCAGGTAAAATTAACCCTGGGTCATGAAATATTTTGCCTTCCTTTCTACGGGCTATGAAACGTTTTTGTTCATCAAAAACAAACGTTTTTTGAACGTAACTTTAAAAGTTACTGTCCATGACCCAACGTTTCAACACTCCAATCTAATTTCATAGATAACGTTATCATCGGTTCTATGGGTAGGGATCCTAACTTTACAACGATCACCCCTGATGAAAACACTAGATTGGAGTGTCGAAACGTTGGGTCATGGACAGTAACTTTTAAAGTTACGTTCAAAAAACTTTTTAAAGCCAGAGTAGCGTCAAAGTATGTCTGATTTATCACCTGGTTGCGTTGGGAAATGATTTGTTAATTTCTGTTCATGTGTGAAACATGATATTAAAAGTTCTGAGACAAGACTGTCTCACCAGTGTGGAAATGCACCAGCCATGCAACTTTCAAAACAACAACATGCATTTCCATATTTCGTATCGGATGTACCCATGATCTCACAAGGATCAACCAGGTTTTAAATTCACCAAATGGGCTTCAAAAAATGTATTCCCTGATAGAGCGGGTCATGAAAATATTTGAATTTAGTTTTTAAATATTCTCGACCCAGTAAACCCTATAAATAATGACTGGTTTCTAAATGTAAACCTATATGCTTACTTTTTTACTTTACGTTTTACCAACCTTTCAGAGTTTTCAATTTGATGCCAAACTTCCTTGTTTTCCTGGAGATATTCCTTACAAAGAAAGACTAAATCACCTTGGGTGAATTTGTATAGTTTGGTCAAGGAAAATTAAAGTTTAATTTCACAGTGTTTTCAAAGTTTCACAAAATTGTTTCACGATTTGTGAAACTTTGAAAACAGAAGTGAAATTAAACCTTAATTTTACGAGGAACCATGTGATTACTTGTTAATAATATAGAGTGCAATATTTATTCATAAATAAGTTAGCTACGCACGTAGACAACTAAATGTCAAAGCCAAGCTTGAAAAACAACTCTACAATCCACTGAAAGTAAACGGTGCATTACAACGAACTTTATTGAGTTAAACATCGACTTAAGAGAACAGGGGAGCTTGGATTTACAAGTAAAACAACACAATAACTGATACAAGTAATTTTGCCCTGAATTTAGGAAAAATGCCCTCGTTAGCCAATGATATTCAAGTAATTTTGCCCTCTATATGATTATAACAATAATCCTTAAAACATGGTTTCAGTTTGGCATCAGTGTAACCCTAAGGATCCATATTTAATGAGGCTATTTATCTGATAGGAGTATCTAGTACGTATTCCTTATAAGGAGGCGCAAATAGAAGGCATTGACGAGCAAATAGAGTGAATTAACGAGCAAATAGCTGGCACGTTGAACCCTCGTAGCAGCCTCCAATTGGATTGTAACCAAAAACAACAAAGGCCTAACCCTTTGGCAAAAGTTTTCTTGAGAAATAAACCACCCCCAAAGCTATAGAATATATCAAAGGAAAGTTAAATGATCTATTTACAACATACGTACAGCTTTATCCCGGTAGCTAACTTAGTTCTCTTTAAAAGCGCGGATAATCGAACATGCCCAAAAATATAATTTTCGTAATACGGATACCATCTTGTAAACAAAAACACGAACTTTCGGCTGTCTTCGACGAACGTTTCCTTGCGAAATAATCAACTCCCAAAGCTACAATATATATTAAAACAAAGATAAATTATCTGTTTACAATATGCGTACAGCTTATCCGGCTAGCGAATGTAGTTTTCTTAAAAAGAGCGGATAATTGAACATATCGTAACCGGTGTTAAATTTGCTCGTCAATGCCTTCTATTTGCTCGTAGGCCACATATGATTTGTCTTGCTGGCCACAGTTAATTAATGTACAGCTAGTTTCCAGTTTGTAAACCAAATAATGTTTCCTCCGTGGTAGTATTTATAGAGCATCAGTTCAACATACATGGGTTAGCAATGCAGTTATGAAGTGGTCATTAATTATTAGGGGAGGGCCGGTAAAATGTTGGCGCTCCCTCAAATTTGGGTCCAAAAAATCTTGGCCCTTCCCAAAACACCAGCCCAGAAAATTATGACCCTCCCCTGAGATAACTTCCTTCCAATCGGGCAAGTTGTTCCATCATTGGAATCAACTTAATACTGTTAGAATGTCAAAAACTCCACAAGTATAGACTTTGTTTGAGACGATATTAAGAATACCATTTGTTTTAGCAAGGAAATGCAAGAGTCACAAGTTGCTATTTTTTGATAATAAATACGATAGATTGTTCTGAGTCCAAGCCTTATTACAGAAACTGGGCGTTGAAAGTCGACCATTCCAGCCATATTACGAAGCATGTGGTCCATGCACTTCGGAAATATCCACAATGAATCACGTTCGAGATGTAAAAAAATCTGCTTGATACCAAGGCTTCCAGGGGTATCTGAAAAAAAAATCGTCCAAAAATTTGTGACACGATTTGGCGTGGGTTCCAAAAATTTTTGGCCCTCCCCAAATGGGAGTCCAAAATATCTTAGCCCTCCCCCTAAATTTACCGGCCCTCCCCCCAATAATACCACTTGTTTTTCACCATTTCTTTATTTTAAAGTCTGGATCAGATTACATGTACAATAGCCATGTAAATAGCTAGAGTTTGATGAACATCTTTTTTCTGAAGTTGCTTTTTCGCTGTACAAGGACAACAGTTCGTGAAAAGGCATGGTTGAAGATACATGTAGTTCGAGAGGTATTGAACTGTATCAATTTTTACAAAAAGAAGTGGACTGTTATATTTTGTAACATAATAGAAATTGAAATATCAATAAACAGAAAGATGTCAATTATTGGTTTTCTACCCCAGAGAAATATACTATTACAATCGCACTTATCATTGTGATTGTCCACCAACTTATGGGTGCGTGGTGTGAGATCGTAGCGAGTGCTAATAATGTACAGTGAATGTCTTTGGGATAATGTTTTTGACAGTGTTCAGCAAAGTACTGATATTTTGTAGAAAAAGTATGGCCTGAAAATCTTACTTAAGTAAAAGTAAAAGTATGGCAAACAAAACAAACTACATATTCTCGAACCACTAACCAGGCTGGGGAATTCAGAATAACGAATTTGCAAGTGTAGATAGAAATACAAATGTCTATTGTGGTTTTAGCCTGATGTTATGAATTGAAATAAGTTTTATCCCGACGCAGAACACGTCATTTTGATGCGCAGTCGACATTATACGAACTGGCTTATTAATAATCTGGTACTGTACTTTAATCTGGGCGCTGTTTGGAGGCGCTAACTCAACAGTTGCCAATCACGTGCACATGCAAAACCAACTTCACGCGATTAGAGTGGACCGAGTATTTCGCAACTCCGCGTCCCGAATTTCTTTTTTTACTTTGGCGATAAAACAAAAAGTAACGAAGTTAAAAAGTAATTATTCAACAAAAATTTTACTTCGTTACAAGTAAAAAGTATTTGTTGAAAAATATGCTTCGTTACAAGTAAATACTGATTTTTTTTACTTAAGTAAAGTAACGAAGTAAATTTACTTCGTTACTGGCGAACACTAGTTTTTGAGTATATCCATGAGAGATATTCAAGATGGTCATCAATATTAAGATTTGTTAATATATACACTGCTGTAGTGAATGTGGGAGAGCTTGGAGTAGACACACGATACATGGATGATCGTCAAGCTCATATCCTACGAAAAGTTATTCTCAGACAGGAATCAAACCTGTAACCTTCTGATTGCCAGTGAGACGCTCTAATCATTGAGCTAACGAGACTCAGATGGAGAGCGAAGGTTACAATGATGTACTGGTTCGATTGATATATGTACTGTCTATGCAGCAGTCACTATATATCAGTAATGCTTGGATGTGTTAATATATACACTGCTGTAGTGAATCATTTTTCTGAGGATACGAGCTTGACGATCATCCATGTAACGTCTCAATATTAAGATTGATCTAAGGTTTATGTCTAGTATTAAGGTTAGTGGGTTGTGTTACAGTATTACGGGGACCGTTGGGTATGATTAGGGTTGGGTTAGTATTAGGGTTAGTATTAAGGTTAGAAAGGTGTCTGTCTTTGTATTGCTCATTAATAATGAGAAATACTTATCTAAAGCAATGAAACAACTGGTTGAAATCCAAATTGTAAACCACTTCATTGAAAATTCATCAGTAAAACATTCCCACTGCAAAAATGCCATGACGTGCGTTCAATATTCTAAAATCCAGAACTCAAGATAATTCCCTCCCCCTATTTAAAATTCCCAAATTCAATAAATGAATGTGTGTTTGGTGAGTTTTGTAATAAAAGCATGAAACTTGGCAAGTAGATATAGAGTTACTAGTGCTGCTGTGCTGATGAATTTCTGATAAAGAGGCAATAATGCAGATTTCTTCCTGGTTGCCACAAAATCGAGTTTTTCTTCCAATTTACCTATTATAGTACTATATTATAAAGAAGTGAAAATTCAAAGTTCTCTTTTTGCGAATATCACCTATATCATTAGAAAGTTCGCAAAAAACTATATGAAGGACATTCAAGCGGGTTAGCGGGTAGGCCGGACGATTTTCTAAGTTCGTTTTGAGTTACAGAAGGCTAAACGCACTAAAAACAAGCATTTTGTAGCATTTTAATTGTAGCATTTTCCGCATATTTGAGCGTTAATAACTCAAAATATGCTTAGAAAATCGTCCTACCCTCTTGAATGTCCTTCATATAGTTTTTTGCGAACTTTCTAATGATATGGGTGATATTCGCTAAAAGTGAACTTTGAATTTTCACTTTTTTATAAGATAGTTTAATTGGAAGAAAAACTCAATTTTATAAAAATATGTTTCTTTGTGTGATCTTACCAGTTTCAAAATTATTAACAATTATAATAAACACTATAAAGAAAGGGAAGTTTCTGAAATATGTGGCAACTGTGGAATCGGCAGAGCGGTCTATTTCAAAACTAAAACTCATTAAAGACATCCCTTACTATCCACAATGACACAAGAGAGACTAGATGACTTGGCTATTCTGTCTATTGAAAATGCTGAAGCAAGGTGGATTGATACTAGAAGAGATTGATTAACAGTTTTGCAAGTCTCAATGAAAAGGTGGGTTGTAATTGTAAAATGTTCTGTACATTGGACAGGCTAGACTGTGCTGACATAAATATGGCTGAAATAATTTGTTCTGTTCATTTTAAATATCATATTTCAAAAATTGTCATTGTTTTTTTCATTGTTGTTAGCCTATTACTCAACATAGCATATATATAATATATGTCTGTATATACGAATGCGTTCGATCAGGTGATCCTTCAGGCTTAGACATAGATTTCAAGACTTCAAAGCTGGAACTAGGGGGTGATGGAGGGGGGGGGGGGGGGGCAAACGAATGGGGAGGGTGTGGGCGAGAGGCTGTCTACAGGTCAAAATTTCGGAAGCGGTCTTCTGATCTGAGCCAGCAATGCATTTGACAACCGATCGGTTGTCATGTGGCGATAAACAAGAAATGACATGCATTGAAAAACCGTTGGAGATCTACAAAAACCACTTCATTTAGGACACTTATTTAATGAAATCGTAAATCAGAGGATCGCAGCGGTGTGCTGGATTAATTAAGGCACCGGGATTTGTTGATAAAATGAATTTAATTACGACAACAAAGAGTTGAACACATCCTGTCAGAAAGCAGGTGCAGAATATGTCTTTCCGCATTGTCTCAATTTTCGCTTGGGAAGCTTAAAACTTAAAGAATGGCGCTTTCTGGAGCTCTTTCGTTCACATTATGGACAAGTATACTTCTCTTCGAAACAATCCTACATCTACATTGGGTCTGTGCAATAGATTCAGCGCCAAATCAACCGAACAACAACGGAGATAATATCAAGGAATATTCTGATCCCTTACAAAGCGCAGATGATCTTAACGCAGATGCTCTTACCACAGAAGAATTAAAACGATTTGGACATTTGGGAAAACTAGGCGAACAAGGGGAAATACTACGCGGAGAGATCGACGAACTGGACTTCTTCCCAAGCGGAAAAGACTTCTACGAGTATTTCATTCGAAAAAGAAGACCACTTATTATGCGAGGAGTTGGAAAGCGTTGGCCAGCTTTTCGGTATTGGAAAGACGAATCCTACATGAGAGAGAACTATGGTGGTACCCTATTTGAGGTGGATCTAACCAAAACCTACGAACAGAAGTTTCCAATTAAAAAGACAATGAAATTGAGTGATTTCTTTGACATTTATAAAACCCAGGATGTGTACTTAGATAGTGCATTTCCCCATAGTAACCTAACTAAAGATATTCCAGTACCATATTGCCTACAGTGTGAGGAACTGTCTTCAAGGATATCTAGTATTCACTTGCTCTACAGCAGCGGTAATACAAGTTATGTGCTTCACCAGGATGGCTATGAGAATCTGTTGGCGGTTTTGTCTGGGACGAAGGTGCTGCTGGTTACGAACACGTCGTATAGCTCTCGGGTTTATTCTGATGAGTTCTTAACTGTACCTGGGTTGTCACCGGTTGATCCCGAAAAGGTTGATTTGATACAGTATCCGAGGATTGCTGGAGTGCCATTTCACGAGGTGTGTGAATTGAGGGTGGGGGAAGGTTTGCATGGGAGGGCGGTGCAATAGTGACAGGACAGTAATAACCACTAATAATTTTTAAAAAAAAGTGCAGGGCCGGGTGGCACTTGCTTGTACAAGTGTCAACACAGTTACTTTCCAGAAACTAGTCAGATATTGATGAAGGACGTAAAGGTAGACTAAAATTATGCTGTTTATGATCCAATTTGTTGTAAAACTGACATCAAAATGCAGGAAATCGCATTGAGAGAGTGAGAAAATAAAAAATCTATAAAAAAAAAAGTTTTCTCACGCCTTTGGTGCTCGACAATCCCCCTTAACCCAAAATATCTTCCTACGGCCTTGTTTTACACAATACGCAGTGCTCGAAATAATTTTGGCAAGACTGTGGGTGGTCAGTATGACCAGTCAGATGTGAGTTCAGGTGGTCAGATCTAAAAATCAGACTATAGCTGAACACAAACAAGCTACTAGAAACAGGGACAGGACTAATCACATAGCTGAACACCACGTACAAACAAAACACGATATTGACTGGGACTCGGCTGAATGTATCGCCTTCAACACATTAGCTACAGTACAAACAGCGACTTACATTAGAAAGTTGGTATACCAACTTTCTAATGTAAGTCACTTAACAGATCACAACATAAACCACTTAACAGATCACAACAATCACCATATATACAAAAGACTTCTTCGCACGCACCAACGAACAATAGACCTACCGACAAACAATACACCCATGCTTTATGCATAATGCAACACCCAGTCACATTGATTATGACACAAACAACCGATGACGAACAATATTGGCCCACACAGGCAACATACAACAATATATATATATATATATATATATATATATATATATATATATATATATATATATATATATATATATATATATATATATATATAGCCGTACATAGTGGGTCCCAAGTCCACAGTTACCATAAAGCCATTATGGTGATAGCCGGTAGGGCACATTGTATACTTTCATTGTATACTTTCATGTTCTTGAAGTTCTCTTATTTCTCCTTTTCATATTATATCCAGTTCTATTGAGAACTTAGCAGCTTTTGTATTTATCCTGACACTGTACATTTGGTTTTGTAGGTTGTCCTGCATGCAGGAGATGTTCTCTACAATCCTCAAATGTGGTGGCATCAAGTTAGATCTTATGACTCGCCTAATATTGCAATCAGCTTGTGGTTTTCTCAATTTAGAGTTGAATTTAATGAAGATGATAAAATACCAGACTTGGTAAGCAGCAAAATACTTGGTCAGCCAAGCTAGAGTTATCAGTAATCTTTTATTTGAATTGTCTTATTAAGAAGTCAAAAACACTAAAATGTTGATGGCAGACAGGGAGGGAGGGAGAGGAACGGAGGCATGAGAATGCTTGGAGGCAGGGGAAGTCAGAGAGGGGAAGGGGGAGGCAGAGAGGGTGGAGGGAGCAATGGAGGGGAAGGCAGGGAGGGTGGGGAGAGGGGAAAGCAGGGAGGTACGTGGGGAGAGGGGAAGGCAGGGAGGGTGGAGAGAGGGGAAGGCAGGGAGGGTGGGGAGAGGGGAAGGTAGGGAGGGTGGAGAGAGGGGAAGGCAGGGAGGGTGGAGAGAGGAGAAGGTAGGGAGGGTGGAGAGAGGGGAAGGCAGGGAGGGTGGAGAGATGGGAAGGCAGGGAGGGTGGAGAGAGGAGAAGGTAGGGAGGGTGGAGAGAGGGGAAGGCAGGGAGGGTGGAGAGAGGGAAAGGCAGGGAGGGTGGAGAGAGGGGAAGGCAGGGATGGTGGAGAGAGGGGAACTGGGAAGGCAGCTAGGGTGGAGAGAGGGGAAGGCAGGGAGGGTGGAGAGAGGGGAAGGCAGGGAGGGAGGGTGGAGAGAGGGGAAGGCAGGGAGGGTGGAGAGAGGGGAAGGCAGGGAGGGTGGAGAGAGGGGAAGGCAGGGAGGGTGTGGAGAGAGGGGAACACACGGAGGGTGGATGCAGGGAGGGAATTATTGGAGGCAGGGGAAGGCAGGGCGGGGAGGAGGGGGATTGCAGGGATGGAGAAGAAGGGAGGGGAAATACGATTGACGAAAGTTGGAAACAAAAAATGTTTCACCAAACAAGAAATATGACGTGTTAAACATGATGCACGTTATCAAATTAATTAAATTCGACATTTTCTTTGTGGAAGCACTACAACTTAGCATTTTTAGCATTTTCACAAGTATAAAACCCTGAATAGTATTTATCTGACCGCCAATATATGTTGATGTGATTGGTTGATAACCTATCAGCCTGAAAGTTGCCGATTATCGACTTTTACCCATCAATTTCCGATTATCGGCTCGCCCATTATACATTTTGTATTTCTGATAATATATAATTTATTCTTCTGTAGAAACTCATGGACGTTGCTAAACATGGTGAACTATTTGAGGACGCTGTGCAAACATTTCCAAAAACTATATCATGTCATAACCAGAATCAGCCTTTAGGATCATTTTACTGGCCTTCCACTAGCGAATGGAATATACCTTCACTAGAGAAATACAAAATAGGGATAAGGAATCTTAGAATGCTTTCAGGATATGAAAGTAAGTTGACAACTGGTCTGTGATGTTCTGTGGACTGGATTTATATGAAAAGGAGAAGTATGAGGACTTCAATGTGTCGAAAAATACTTAAATAAAACCCGTTTTCCACTTCACCAATTTGCTCTCCGCTAGCGAAATATTTCGGCAACAGGGACGTAGTGAGAACCTTCAAAGGGGAGCCCTGTGGAGAATGAAGGAAGTCGTGGCTATGCCGCGATTGTGACTGGGAAGTTTGAAAGGCCCAGAAGTGCTTTTACAGCAATTTCTAACATGATTTTTTGCGAAATTAGGCCACCAGACGATGGCTAGAAATTTCACTTTTAGCTTTTACATCGTGCTAATAATTAGTTATATTTCATTATTTATTCTGACAGTAAAACACAATTGTTTGCTTATTTTAAAAAACGCGTAGGTTTATTAAAAAGAAAACTGAACACGGAAACATATTTAAATTCCGAGACTAATGTAAATAGTTTGACTTTTTCCGTAGCACAAGCACTTTGTTTTGTGATGAATTTATGAAGAACAAGCAATCTGTAAACAAATTAATCATGTACTGTAAAATATTTAGTTGAATTTTTGGTTTTAGTTCAACAAGCAAACGTCGACGTTCCACAATGGCATTTTTTCAGTTGTCCACCAAAGGAGTACTTACGTATATTAATGGCGTCGACCATTAATATACGTAAGTACTCTTACTTAAGTATTTTTCGACACATTAAAGTTCTCTTATTTCTCCTTTTCATATTATATCCAGTTCTTTTGAGAACTAAGGGGCTTTTTACATGAAACCTGATTCAGTTTCATTCCGGATTGAACGTCAATTCAAACCGCGTTTACATAGGAATTCTATCCCAGGATCGAAAATCGCGCGAAATCTGAAATCTCAAGATGGCGATCAATAACATTATAGCGGATATGTTTCTCTCAACGATTTCTGCGCTTGTACATTTCAACATGTGCCTCAAACTGATAATTTGGCGAAGAATAAACATAAAGAAAAGGGGGAAAGCATTACTAGCAATGATAATCGATGCGGTCGCAAGTAAACAAGCATTTTTAATTCACCTTTAATTTATAACGTCATCAACAAAGAGATATTTATATTAAACAATATGACGTCGGCGCAATTCCTGTCTCTAGCTGCAAATTGTCGTCTATAAATGTTAAAAGCACGCATGTGTTGTTCGTTTCAGTCTTCTAGGTCGTATTTTTCATTCCGGAATGAAATCTCGCACCGCCTTTACATGACACCGGAATGAAATTTCAATGAAACTCAATGTGGAATGAAACTCAATCCGGAATGAGAACCGGAATGAACTCAATCCAGATTGAGCTGCATCTCATTCCTGATTCATGTAAACACCTAAAGGGATTTTAACAGAACTGGTATGAGTTCAATCTGGAATGAAACTCAATCCAGAGTGAGAATCGGAATGAACTCAATGCAGATTGAGCTGCATCTCATTCACACCTATAAAGGGATTTTTTTTAGGAATGAATTCAATCCGGATTCATGTAAATGTATTCTTATTATGTTGTATTGACAGTAACATTTATTTTTTATTTTTACCTACCTATAGTTCCTCTGTTAGGGTTTGGCACTGGCTTTCTTACAGATAATGCTAAGATCTCAACTTTAGCTGCTTTAAAGACTGGCTACAGGTAATAGAAACCTTCATTTTTATTCTTTATGCCACAAGAGTGATCAACAACTAACTTCTATACCTGACCTGGGACTGACCTAGGCCCAGCATGAATCGTTTACACTTGCGCTGGGTCAGGCCCAACTGGGTCAGGCCCAACTGGGTCAGGCCCAACTGGGTTGAACAGCAGTCACACTGTTAAATCCTTATTTTTACAGTGGTCGCACTGTTAAATCCTTCTAACTTCATCACATCTGCAAACCTGCTATGTACAACGTCATTTCGCACGCTAAAATCGTCCAGCTCTGCTTGAATTTTTGCGTCTACCCACAGCAAAACCA
This sequence comes from Chrysogorgia sp. JL179-B06, assembly GCA_035772405.1. Lineage (NCBI taxonomy): Eukaryota > Metazoa > Cnidaria > Anthozoa > Scleralcyonacea > Chrysogorgiidae > Chrysogorgia > Chrysogorgia sp. JL179-B06. Next base: position 463,977 of record JAYKKM010000253.1, read on the forward strand.
ATTGCCGCGTTTCATCATCTATCCAAACATGCGAATTTGCTCAATTGTGTAAATACAGTGCGTCGCCGCATATAAGAAACTGACATATAAGAAACTGCAGCCTGCTATTAGTTGAACTATTAGTTGCTAGCGTCTCTAGTACCAAAGATACCATTTATGCTACCATTTATGTGTGAAGAATCCTACGAAGACAGACTCGTTTCTACAAAACTACAACCACTTTCCTACTGGCACGAGTATCTTGACTTACTGTTCTTCTTTAAGGCCATCAATGGCATTGTACCTATATCAAGCGGTATCCTACCCGAACGTCTTGTTCCCTGAAGGCTTACTAGATCCTCCGCAAATGTCAATGCAATCTCATTCCGTCAACGTAAATGTCAAACAACTACTTTCAATCGCTCATTTCTAATTAGAACAACTAGGACTTGGAACTCTCTCCCTGAATACTTAAGGCTAGATCATTTAAACTTTAAAAATTTAAGAATTCACTATTAGACTATTATAACATTGCTCTATTATCCTGTTACAATGTTGACGATCCTCGAACTTGGAAAACTGTCTGCCTAAAGTGCAACACATCGCGAAGCCTCACTGAACCCATAACTTGCTGTTATTAGTTATTATTTTATTTTTGTAAGGGCCCACTGTAATTGGTGTTTAACTGTTGTGGTGACCCTGCTTCTTCTATGTATTTTTAAGAGGCGAAGCTAAATAAATAAATAATGTAAACGGGGCTAAAGATTATAAATACATACTAAAACTACTGCACCATTTTTCTGAAGACTTCTTGACACAGCTGCGGCTTACAAGAATGAGAAAGCTGTTGGTGAAGCCATACAACTGAGTGGTATTCCAAGAGATGAGATTGTGATTGTTGATAAGATCCATCCAAAGGAATTTTACATTGAAGGAGCTGTCGTTAAAGCTGTGGAACAGTCGCTTGGAAAATTAATGGTAAGAAGGAAAGGTGGGAAGAGAGTTGAAAAGGAGGAGGAGAGAGTGATGAAAAGAGGAGGGGGAAAGGGACTATAGGATAATTAGCAGAGGGAGGAGAAGGAGGGATGAGTAGGGATGTTTGTGTCACAGTAGAGAGATAGAAGGCAGCAAGGGTAGGAGGGAGGGAGGTGAAGGACGGCAGAGCAGCGAGGGAATGTGGCAGGGAGGCAGCAAGGGAGGGGAAGACAGACACATTGGGGAAGACAGGGGAAGACAGAAAGGAGAGAATGGGGGAGGCAGACAGAGAGGTGGAAAGCAGAGTGTGAAGGCAGGCAGGTAGGGGAAAAATAGACAGAGTGGGGGAATGCAGACAGATAGGTGGGAACACTAGCAGGGAGTGGGAACGTAGAGAGGGGGAAGGCAGACAAAGAGGTGGGAAGGCAGGGAGGAAGGGAGGGGATGGTACAGGGAGAGGGCATGGTACAGGGAGAGGACAAGGCAGGGAGGGGGGAGGAAGGAGAAGGAAGGAAGGAAGAGAGGGGAAGGCAGGGAGGAGAAGGAAGGAAGAGAGGGGAAGGCAGAGAAGGAGGGGGAGGTAGGGAGGCGAAGACGGAAAGCGAAGGGAAGGAAGGGAGGGAGGAAGGGAAGGCAGGGAGTGAGAGGGGAAGGCAGAGAAGGAGGGGTATGCAGAGAGGGAGGGGAAGGTTGGGTGGGAGAGTGGGGAAAGCAGAGAGGGAGGGAAGGGAGGGCAGGGAGGAGAAGGCAAGGAGGAGAAGGCAAGGAGGGAGAAAGGGTTAGGCAGGGAGTGAGCGAGGGGAAGGTAGGATGGGAGGAAGACAGGGTGAGATGGGAAAGGAGGGGGTGAGATGGGAAGGGAGGGAGGGAGGGAGGGGAAGGTAGGATGGGAGGAAGGAAGACAGGGTGAGATGGGAAAGGAGGGGGTGAGATGGGAAGGGAGGGAGGGGGCAAGGCATAGAGGGAGGGGAGGGGAAGGCAGAGAGGGAGGGGAAGGCAGAAAGGGAGGGGAGGTAGGTAGAGAGGGAGGGGAAGACAGAGTGAGATGGGATGGGAGGGGAGGGAGTGAGGTGAAGGCAGGGAGTGAGGGAGGGGAAGGCAAAGAGGGAGGGAAAGTGAGGAAGTGAAGGCAGGCAGATGGAGATAAAGCAAGGAGGCAGATATTAATTTCAAGAGGGAGGGAAGGCAGGCAAGTAGAGAAGACTGAAAGGATGCTGGAGAAATGAATAAAGAAATGGAGGGTGAAAGGTGTCATTATAGCTTGATGATAATATTTCTTCTTTTCTGAAACATCTCTTTCTAGGTTGACTATATTGATATTATGTTACTTCATGTCAAAGATTGTGAAGAAGATGGTGATCGCTTGTCGTGTAATAAAGGGAACTCCACAAGAACATGGGAGGATGCTTGGAAAGAACTTGAAATAATTGTACTAAATGGTTAGTACTTGATGGATTATATCACATTCTAAAATTATAGCATATCTTCTTGTTATAACGTACCACAATAGTAATACTATACCTTACTGTACAATACCATATGATTGATTACGTATTATATATTGTAAATTATATATTATATATTATGTACTAGAAATACGTTACGCAATAACCCCTCGCCAGCATTTTCTACCCCCCCCCCCCAGGGTGCCGTCTATTTTCACTTTGTAGTGCACTGTCTGTAGATAACAAATCGCAAAAGGTTTCGTCGTATATTATTTTGAACGTTATCTCGGCCAATATTTACTCGATTTCAATTCTGAAAACAGATTTTGAATTGCCAAGTCTAAATACATAACATACGTGTCTATTATATTACGAGAACGTGCATACCCTTCGTAAAAACGGTTTATGTACTTAGAAATTAGTCAGCAATCAGGTGGCCGCTGCGTCGTATATTATTTTGAACGTTATCTCGGCCAATATTTACTCGATTTCAATTCGGAAAACAGATTTTGAATTACCAAGTCTAAATACATAACATACGTGTCTATTATATTACGAGAATGTGCATACCCATGTACTTAGAAATTAGTCGGCAATTAGGTGTCCGTTTCGTCGTATATTGTTTTGAACGTTATCTCGATCAATATTTAATCGTTTTCTATTTTCAAAACAGATTTGGAATTACCGAGTCTAAATACATAACACACATACATATTATATTCCGTAAACGTGTATTACCCTTCGTAAAAACCTCTTTATGTAGTTCACCAAATATTGTCCGAAACCAAATACCACGCGCGAAAACCAAATAACACGTGCGTAAACCAAGACAAGCCTGTAAACAATGGAGGAACAACAAGACGTTTCAAGATGTTTCTAGACATTTCAAGACAGCATTCAAGATTGTTTCGGTATAATATATAATTTATAGACGCTCCGCTCCATATGTACTTCTAGTACGTATTCCATATAAGGAAGTGACCGACGAGCAAATAGAAGGCATTAACGTACAAATACAAGGCATTAACGAACAAATACAAGGCACTCGTACCAGCCCGCTGGATGTGGGATTATTAACACGTTACGATATGTTCGATTATCCGCTCTTTTTAAGAAAACTACGTTCGCTAGCAGGATAAGCTGTACGCATATTGTAAACAGATAATTTATCTTTGTTTTAATATATATTGTAGCTTTGGGAGTTGATTATTTCTCAAGAAAACGTTCGTCGAAGACAGCCGTGTTTTTGTTTACAAGATGGTATCCGTATTAGGAAAATTATATTTTTGGGCATGTTCGATTATCCGCGCTTTTAAAGAGAACTAAGTTAGCTACCGGGATAAAGCTGTACGTATGTTGTAAATAGATCATTTAACTTTCCTTTGATATATTCTATAGCTTTGGGGGTGGTTTATTTCTCAAGAAAACGTTTGCCAAAGGGTTAGGACCTTTGTTGTTTTGGGGTCGGTTACAATCCAATTAACTAGGAGGCTGGTACGAGGGTTGAACGTGTCAGCTATGTGCTCGTTAATTCACTCTATTTGCTCGTCAATGCCTTCTATTTGCGCTTCCTCAAAATATTTCCCCTGGGTGGGGGCCGAAGAGAAAATGGTTAGGTTGGGGATGATATATCGGGGTTTTCCGACCTATCTACCCACATAAAACATAGCTATGAAACCTGAAACCAACTATTATTTTTTTGGTCCAATCATATATGTTATAGAACACCATTCATTGTGATTATCTTGCTGTGTTTACTTGACAGGCAAAGTACGAAGTATTGGAGTCAGTAATTTTGAGGTCAATGATATTGAACGACTGTTGGAGATTGCCAAAATCAAACCATCGTTGGTCCAGAATCTTTTTGATCCATTTATTCAAGACCTGGATGTGCGTGAGTTATGTCAGGAAAATAAAATTGTCTACATGGGCTACAGGTGAGATGTACAGAATATAGATATTATATGGATGATCGTCAAGCTCATATCTTCAGACAGGAATAGGTTCGAGTCCATGTTTTGTAACCTTTTGGATGGGAGGAAGGAAGGAAGGAGGGAGGGACGAAGGAAGAAAAGAGGGAGGGAGGAAGGAAGGAAGGAGGGAGGGAGGGAGGAAGGAGGGAGGGAGGGAGGAAGGAAGGAACGAGGGAGGGAGGAAGGAAGGAAGGGGGGAAGGAAGGAAGGAAGGAAGGAAGGGAGGAAGGAAGGAAGGAAGGAAGGAAGGGAGGGAGGGAGGGAGGGAGGGAGGGAGGGAGGGAGGGAGGAAGGAAGGAAGGGAGGTAGGTAGGGAGTAGTTGTTTTTGCAACGTCGCAAATTTTCCTTGATATCTTCTGCATAGAGCAAGCAAAAATGGTCTTGTCATTGATTCCGGACTAATTGCCCTACTCTACTCTACTCCACTCTACTATACTCCACTCCACTCTACTATACTCCACTCCACTCTACTATACTCCACTTCACTCCACTATACTCCACTCCACTCTACTATACTCCACTCTACTATACTCCACTCCACTCTACTATACTCCACTCCACTCTACTATACTCCACTCCGCTCCACTTCACTCCACTCCACTCCACTCTACTATACTCCACTCCACTCCACTCTACTATACTCCACTCTACTATACTCCACTCCACTCCACTCTACTATACTCCACTCCACTCTACTATACTCCACTCCACTCTACTATACTCCACTCCACTCTACTATACTCCACTCCACTCTACTATACTCCACTCCACTCTACTATACTCCACTCCACTCTACTATACTCCACTCTACTATACTCCACTCCACTCTACTATACTCCACTCCACTCCACTCCACTCTACTCCACTCTACTATACTCCACTCCACTCTACTCTACTCTACTCCACTCCACTCCACTCCACTCTACTATACTCTACTATACTCCACTCCACTCCACTCCACTCCACTCCACTCCACTCCACTCCACTCTACTATACTATACTCTACTATTAAAACAAATAACCGCCAGATGAACGTAACAGCTCGTTTCTCTTGTAGTATCCTTGGTCGTTCGTGGTTGGAGGCTGGTTTTGGTTATAACCCAGTCTTAAACAACTCTGGTCTCTCCACCATTGCAGCAAACTATGACTCCTCAATACCTCAAGTAGTCTTACGTTGGGCCATGTGGGAGAATGTCGTAACCATCCCACGATCTAGTGATCCGAAGCACATTGCTGTGAACTTTGCCTCGCAGTTTTTGCCATTGAGTGAGCACGATATTCAGTATGTAAAAAGTCTGCAAGGACAGATCAGTGAAGATGACATGGATGAGGTTATTGAGAAATCGGTAGGTCAAAATGCAAGTTTGAGATGCTTTAACTATTGAGCTATACATAGACTAAGATGATGTGTGAAGGTTACATATGTGTACAACCTGTAACCTTCTGATGACTAGTAAGATGATCTAACTATTGAGCTACATGGACTAAGATGATGAGTGAAGGTTACATATATGTACAACCTGTAACCTTCTGATGACTAGTGAGATGCTCTAACTATTGAGCTACATGGACTAAGATGATGAGTGAAGCTTACATATGTGTACAACCTGTAAGTTGTAACCTTCTGATGACTAGTGAGATGCTCTAACTATTGAGCTACATGGACTAAGATGATGAGTGAAGCTTACATATGTGTACAACCTGTAACCTTCTGATGACTAGTGAGATACTCTAACTATTGAGCTACATGGACTAAGATGATGAGTGAAGGTTACATATGTGTACAACCTGTAACCTTCTGATGACTAGTGAGATGCTCTAACTATTGAGCTACATGAACTAAGATGATGAGTGAAGGTTACATATGTGTACAACCTGTAACCTTCTGATGACTACTGAGATGCTCTAACTATTGAGCTACATGGACTAAGATGATGAATGAAGGTTACATATGTGTACAACCTGTAACCTTCTGATGACTAGTGAGATGCTCTAACTATTGAGCTAGATGGACTAAGATAATGAGTGAAGGTTACATATGTGTACAACCTGTAACCTTCTGATGACTAGTGAGATGCTCTAACTATTGAGCTACATGGACTAAGATAATGAGTGAAGGTTACATATGTGTACAACCTGTAACCTTCTGATGACTAGATGCTCTAACTATTGAGCTACATGCACTAAGATGATGAGTGAAGGTTACATATGTGTACAACCTGTTAACCTTCTGATGACTAGTATGATGCTCTAACTATTGAGCTACATGGACTAAGATAATGAGTGAAGGTTACATATGTGTACAACCTGTAACCTTCTGATGACTAGTGAGATGCTCTAACTATTGAGCTACATGGACTAAGATGACGAGTGAAGGTTACATATGTGTACAACCTGTAACCTTCTGATGACTAGTAAGATGCTCTAACTATTGAGCTACATGGACTAAGATGATGAGTGAAGGTTACATATGTGTACAACCTGTAACCTTCTGATGACTAGTGAGATGCTCTAACTATTGAGCTACATGGACTAAGATGATGAGTGAAGGTTACATATGTGTACAACCTGTAACCTTCTGATGACTAGTAAGATGCTCTAACTATTGAGCTACATGGACTAAGATGATGAGTGAAGGTTACATATGTGTACAACCTGTAACCTTCTGATGACTAGTAAGATGCTCTAACTATTGAGCTACATCGACTAAGATGATGAATGAAGGTTACATATGTGTACAACCTGTAACCTCTGAATGCTAATTTTATTCTCTCAATTTTTGTATTTTTTTATATCTACCTAAGAAAGACGACCCAAACATTCAAGAGACAATAATTGAAAATCCTCAAATCATTCTTGAGCGGGAACCAACCCGGCACGACATTGTTCTTTACTTTGGTTCCGATGACCACTGGATATACGCCTTGGATGGCGCCAACGGTCAGTTGCTATGGAAACACGAAACCGCTGGCGAAACGGGCTCGGTTTGTATGACAAGCGACGATGGGTCAGCGGTGTTCTGCGGGGCAGATGATAACTACATGAGGGCCTTTCACTGGAATAATGGATCCATTATTTGGAAATTCAAAGCTGGCGGGTCGGTGACGTCATCGGTGCGGATAAGTGACTCTGGGGACTTGTTGTTCGGTTGCCTGGACAACCACTTTTATTGTGTGAACTCGACTGGATCGTTGCGTTGGAAGAAGGATCTTGGGTACCCTGTGTGGGCCACGCCTGCGTTGGTTGGTGGGGGGACAATGGTGTACGTTGGGGGATTCTCAGAGAACGCCAGTGATGGGACCGTGTTTGGATTGAACGGGGAGACTGGGGCGGAGGTCTGGTCTTCGCTGATTGGTGGAATCTTCGGATCTCCGGCTGTGGATGAGCAACGAAATATCGTGGTGTTCTGCACTGTGGCCGCGGAGTGTTATGGGATGAAGGGGGACAATGGGGAACAACTGTGGAAGATAGAGGTGCGATCCGCGGTCTATGCATCCCCCAGTATCCAAAGAGCAACAGGTTTAGTGTTCATAGTCTGCCTTGAGGGAACATTGTACGCTGTGGATATGGAAAGTGGTCTGATAGAGTGGAAGAAATCAGGTAAATATTGATTTTTTTTCATTTCAGTAAATATTGGCCGATATAAAGTTCAAAATTTACGTGCGAGGCCTTTTGCGATTTGTTATCGACAGACGCGGTCTGGGCACTGGGAACCAGGGGGGGGAGGGTAGAAAAGGCGAGCGAGGGGTTATTGCATATTTCTAGTATAATAATATATTGTATTGTAATGTATTGTATTTTGAGCCAAAATCCAAAATGGTGACTCATGGAGACAGAGCATTCTCAGTTGCCGCACCAAAGCTGTGAAATTCATTACCACAGGAAATTAGAAGCATTGATATTTTAAGTAGCTTTAAGTCAGCACTTAAGACTTTTCTTTTTTAAAATTAATAGTTTTTTGTTCATAGTGGTAATATATGTAGTAGGCTTTATCTTATAATGAAACTGTAATTAGTTTTATAAGTAAAATTAAGAATATATTGTTGTAAGAGCATTGAGATTATTGTATAATGCTCCTAATACGTCTTTATTATTATTATTATTATTATTATTATTATTATTATTATTATTATTATTGCTGCCGCAGCAAGCGAGCCTGAAGCGAGCGAGCAAGGCAGCAGACCTAAATAATGTTGTTAGGCTTTTTTCAAATATTGCTTTAGCGCATTGCATTGTGGTCGGACTTAGATAGACCCAACATGCAGTGCGCGGAACAACCAAGCACAATACAAGCTTTTCCTTTACAGGGACGTTTGCTCAATACTCGTGCATTTTGTGAGTTTCATCTTTTAAATACATCACATTATACATATATAAATCGCCTCCAATTCATACGTGAAAGCGTTTGGAGTTCGTTGTGAAATATTATCCGAGTTATAGTGCGAGATTTTTGTGTTGTTTTGAATAATTTGTTAAGACGAGTGAGCAGTCATCCATAAATTTCTGTTCCATCCTCATCGTATGTTAATTAGAATGTCAGTAGAACCAGTGGAAAAACAGCCTCGTGCGGGTTATGGATGAAACATTGTCTGACTTGACAAATCTCATCAACAGTTTTTGCGTGTGCGCTTTCCGAGACAATGCCCCTTTAAAACTTGTGTATACTATTTATTTGTGCGCACTAGAAAATCAGTTACCGGTTACCGATCAAACACTTTTTGCATTCGCTTTTACGGGCTTTTATTGTTATGGCTAGAAAGAACATCACGGTTAGACAGTGAGCGTCGTATACCTTAACAAAATCCAAGCACAGGCGCGCTTTATAAATATCTCCATTCGAAGTTAATTTCGAACATATTCCCGTCAAGTCTCACGGAAGTGTATGGCAACGACGATGACTTTTGAAACATTCAGTTTCCCAGTGAGTTTTTAGTCAAGTCGCATCTGTTTTGAAAATTATATCATTTGTATTAAATCTCCCAAAAAGCAATGTAGCAATAAAACTACCGGAACTCATTACATTGTTGACGTTTTTGGACAAATTGAGAAAGATTATCTATGTAATATTTCACGTGCTTGGAAAAAAACGCAGCCCGGCATGCTAGAAGATCCAGTGCGCTGGAAACAAAAGGCAGCATTCAGTACCTTGCAGGTAACCTAGTTATTATTATTGTATTGTATTGTATTGTATTGTATTGTATTGTATTGTATTGTATTGTATTGTATTGTATTGTATTGTATTTCTAGTATAATAATGTAATGCAATGCAATGCAATGCAAAGTAATGTGATGAAAAATTTAAGTAAAAAAATTTGACTGCCCCAACCGGGAATCGAACCCGAGGTATCCGAATCAACGCATCGGCGCTCTAACCACTGAGCTATTGAGACACGGTCAGTCGTCAGATATACATATTTATACATCGCCCCGACTGTCAAATCTCTAATCGGGTACGATTCCCGGTTGGGGCAGTCAAATTTTCATATACATATATTTCACCATTAATAATCCTCTCTTCATCTTTAGCAAATAATGTAATGTGATGTGATGCAATGCAATGTAATGCATTGCAATGCATTGCAATGCAATGCAATGCAATGCAATGCAATGCAATGCAATGCAATGCAATGCAATGCAATGCAATGCAATGTAATGTAATGCAATGTAATGTAATCTTGTGAAGAACTACAGGACCCCACTGAAAAACACTTTGGTGGTTATCCTGAATAAATATTATTATTGTATTGTAAACTTTACGTTTTTAACTAATACTTCTCATATGATCTTTTTCTTAGTCTTCATTCCTGAGATAAGATCATCTCCGTTGGTCCTTGATGATGGACGTTTGTTTATCGCCACTGGAGCAGGAATGCTACTATCCGTAAACTCCTCAAATGGCGACGTTATCTGGTCGAAAAAGATCGACGATATGGAAATTTTTTCGTCTCCAAAGATGGCCACAAATGGTATGCTTTATGTTGGCAGCATTGAGGGACCTATGATCGGTTTGAATGCCACAACAGGGGGGGTTATATGGAAATATCATACTGACGGTGCAGTGGTAGGCACTGTCCGTATTAGTAACAACTATGTCGTTCACACAGCACCCAGGCAGCAATTTAATGAATAGTGTTTGATTGACTTAATAATATTTATTCAGGGAAAGTCTAATTTAGCATAAGCTAGTTTAAAGGACATTGGCATCAAAAATTAAGTTTGTTTAACATGAAAGAACTCGTAAAATGATAGAGTAACACCTTTTACAACTTTCCCGTATTTTACTTCGTTTTTGAAATATTTCAGTTTGTTTGATATGTAAATGAGATAGTCTCTGACGTCAGGTGCAGGGTAGAGAATTTTCACTCATTAAAAATGTCTTATATCTCAGTGATTGCTAAGTTTACAACGTTCATTATCATGAGGAGTTATTATACGCACATTTTCAAGTAAATTTATGGAACAAAGTTGAAGATGGAACTAATATTTTAATGAGTGAAAATTCTCTACCCAGCACCTGACGTCAGAGACCATCTCATTTACATATCAAACAAACTGAAATATTTCAAAAACGAAGTAAAATACGGAAAAGTTGTAAAAGGTGTTACTCTATCATTTTACGAGTTCTTTCATATTAGACAAACTTAATTCTTGTTGTCAATGTCCTTTAAACGCAGCCCTGGTCTCAAATAATTACAATATATAGAACATTTACAGAAACTATAAATACAAATAAATACATATTACAATGTAAAGTACAAAATATACTAATTGTTAATTTAACCAACTTTAACCGAGGTGCGAAGCGCCAAGTTGGCTATTAGTTCATATACGACGAGAGCGAATGGTATAATTGTTTTATTATATAGCCAAACACTTAGTTAGTTCGGGGTTTCTTTACAAAACCCCATCGATTTTAGCTTTTTTCGGCCTAAAAAAACATGCCACCATCTTGTTTTTTCTCTACTGCTAGGATATGAGGTGTTAACTTAGTATAGTATATTAGTAATATTTGGCATTTCACTCGATTAAACTACATGTTCTAAGGATTATGGTGAAGGAAAATTTCGAGTGTTGAAATATATACATTTTAAGACCAAACCGGGACCAGTTGTAAAAATGCAACTTAAAGGCCTTCCGGCTGGAATTGAACCCGCGACCCTGCGATTGCTAGTGCAGTGCTCTGATCACTGAGCTACGGAAGCCGTTGCCGAGAGCCTAGTCACGAGTTCTGTATATATGGTGGTGGCAATGCCGGGATAAGATTCTGGGTATATTATAGGTAATATTTGGCATTTCACTCGATCAAACTACATGTTGAAAGGATTTATGGTGAAGGAAAATTTCGAGTGTTGGAATACATACATTTTTTAAGACCAAACCGGGACCAGTTGCGAAAAATGCAACTTCAAGGCCTTCCGGCTGGGAATTGAACCCGTATATATATATATATATATGTAAATTACCTATATATATATATATATATATATATATATATATATATATATATATATATATATGTAAATCAAATAAAATTCTTAACTTTAAAAACTTTATTGACCAACGTTTCGGGGTCTTGCCCCTTTATCAAGGTAATATTACAGAAGCTAGTAAACCTATTTATATACAATTCTTCAAGTTCATTAAAAATTCTAATTAAGTAAATTCGTTTAAGTTGAGTCCATGCGGAACGAATGAATTAAGGTCTTGTTTACTGAAAAGTTTTATACCCTCAACGTTTACCTGAGTGGAGAAATCGTGTTTCCAATAAATCCAGAAAACTAATTTGCATAAAATCTGCCGCTTATCATAAACACAATTTCTCTAGATATACAAATGCTACAAGTGTGAAACGTTTCAATGATCAAGACCACCGCTAGAGCTATGCAATGAACCAAAAAATGCAATTTCTCATGATTTAGACTCTCGAGCCACCTTAACTCTTTCCTGTCCGGCTGAAAAACATCCAAAATTGAACTACCTCTTTGTTCTTTTGATATCTCTGGAAATAACCATAACTGTTGCGAAACCTATACCTTTTCTGAAAGCCCAATAAACCGGCTGTTACCAATGCTTTTGAATTTTCCGAACAAGACACATTATGTTAATATGAATTAGCATTAATTATCATAAATCAGGTTGAAAAACTTCCATTTTTCTAGAAAAGGCCATCTTGCACGCCCGCGTAGCATCATGAAAATTCAAAATGCCACCAATCGCAGAGTTGTTTATGAAATCAAATCAAACTTGGCGTGTCAGTGGATCTCATGTCCCTGGCGCTTGTCGAATTTCAATTTTTAATATTGCGTTATCGTGTGCTGTGTTTTTCGATTGACGACTTCGTGGGTCTTCTATGACCCCTTTTGACTGGGCCGGACAGGAAAGAGTTAACCAAGTTTAGCGGCAAGAAAAAAGACATCAAGATGAAACATTACATCATATCTGATACTATTGAGCAATCGTTATCATAAAGTGCCAAAGATTATAAATATATAAAAAACCAAGCATACGATAGGTACTTATACCATGCGATCTAATATTGTTATAAGTAATTTACACTCCTGTGATATTAGTTCAGCACTTCAAAATCCAGACAGCACTCACATTGCTTAATATGTCATAAGGCGACTTGAGGTTTCAAGTTTGGTGTTTTAATAAACGCTGGCGCTGCAGTAGCCTTGCTTTTGCAGCACGGTAGAATTTTTTTAAATATGGCGTTGTATTCCCTCCTGAACTGCGAACTGTAGATACCATACAAAAATGGATTGACACAACTATTCAGGAATGTTATCATTACACAAGAGACGTTAATTATCCCGTTTGCATCAAGGATACCAAACTTGGTCAACATAAAGGTAACACGACCCGGGAGCCAACCGATGATCAAGGCTGAAGAGGCCGCAAGGGCAACAATGGTGATTTTCTTCAATTGGATGGCACGGTGGCTTGATATCTTTGGGAGGTGCTTCATCCTGTAGTATATATGTGAGTAAAGGAACACCATTGTGATGAAAGGTATGATGGACTGGAACGAGAAATCCATCCATGGTAATTCATCGTTTCCCTCGGACAGTGTAGTCCACATGCATTGTTGCTTAGCAATGGAGTACTTGATGCGGAATAAGGTGGTGGTGTTGACGGCTGGTCCTAGGACCCAAACGAGTACCACCGCGAATATGATGTGTTTTCGTCGGATGGTGAGGTACAGAAATGGCTTCACCACCGCTATCCATCGTTCTATGGTAAGTAGCAGGCAGGTGTATATCGAGATGTAACCAAGACAGAAGACTATCCACGCCGACCAGATGGTGTGACAGAACACTTCACCACCGATAGCATCGGTTGGTGTCGGTGGGAGATAAAGGAAGCGACTGAAGACCAGGAAGATAGCAGTAATGCTGTCAATGATAGCAAGGTTCAGGATACAGATATTGTATGGTTGTTTGAGGTAGTAGTACCTTGTGATAAGGACGTAGATGACAAGGGCATTGCCCAGGAAAGCGACGACAGTGAACAAGGAGAAGATGATGTATGTCAACAACGTGTTTCCTTCGACTTGCATGAGGAAGAACGAAACTGACCTAAAAAGAGATAACAAAGAATGATGAGAAAACAAGAGAACTGGAAAGGGATAGAAAGGATTAAAATGGGATAAAAAGGGATAAAATGGGATAGAAAGGTGTAAAAGGGATATAAAGGGGTAAATGGGATAGAACGCGGTAAAATGGGGTAGAAAAGGATCAAATTAAGATAGAAAGGGGTAAAAATGGGATAAAAAGACGTTATAGGCAAAAGCTGTATTATACAACCAATAGAGGTACATCAACCCTTGAGTTGCCAAAAGACAATACCATACAACTTATGTTCTTAAATCATGAAGATATAGTGGATATACACCGACATGACCGTGCGACGATACCAATTTTATCTTCGTGTGTTGGTAATATCTCACGAGTGGCCATGATGTACTGATATTCTGTCTATTATAATAAACTTCAAATATACGACAAACTTTTTTATTGTAGACATGTTTCGGCAAAACTTATGCCATCTTCAGTACAGATAAATAAAAGTAGATATATTGCATTAATATACACAATGTTGTAGTGAATGTGCGAGAGCTCGGAGTAGACAGACGATACGTGGACGATCCTCAAGCTCAAATTCTCAGAAAAATGATTCAGAGTCCCGTACAGGAATCGAACCTGTAACCTTCTGATTGCTGGTGAGACGCTCTAACCATTGAGCTGACGAGACTCAATGATGTACTGGTTCAATTGATATATGTACTGCCTATGCGGCAGTCACTATATATCGGTAATGCTTGGATGCGTTAATATACACAATGTTGTAGTGAATGTGGGAGAACTCGGAGTAGACAGACGATACGTGGACGATTGTAACCTTCGCTCTCCATCTAAGTCTCGTTAGCTCAATGACAATGGTTAGAGCGTCTCACCGGCAATCAGAAGGTTACAGGTTCGATTCCTGTCCAGCACTCAGAATCATTTTTCTGAGGATATGAGCTTGACGATCATCCACGTATCGTCTAAGTAGATATACGTGTCTTTATATATATAATAAATAACGGATTATAAAATTCAAATTCAAACTACAACGTGCTAACGGTCAACGGACAAAACTATTAATATACATAAATGATTATGTTTATATTCAATAATTTTATCATACTATAATTAAAGAATTAACTTATATGCATGGATTTTACTTAAGTGGGCAAGCTACCTTAAATGTTATGTTCACGAACCCACGATGTAATAATGGCTCTATCTTATTATGGTTAAATGTATATGCAACGTGCTATATATCATTTTAAAGCTTATAACATGCTCTAAACAAATAGCATTACAGATGCCCTCCCAGGCAAAAACATAAATGTAAAAAAACCCTGCAAAGCTGAAAACCATCTTTGGATGCTATCTAGTCAAAAACTAAGCATCAAGAATTGGTCATTTTAACTTGTAAAAATAGATTACATCCCAGTCAAGAAATTAATGAATGCTTTTTACCCTGTGATAAAAATTGAGTGTTCCATACCGAATTTAAATAAGATCCTCACTTAATATTTGTTGCTATGGCAATAAAATGCACTGTAATACCAAAAGCTCCCATTAATTTGTTGACTGGGATGTAATCTATTTTACAAGTTAAAATGACCAATTCTTGATGCTTAGTTTTTGACTAGATAGCATCCAAAGATGGTTTTCAGCTTTGCAGGGTTTTTTACATTTATGTTTTTGCCTGGGAGGGCGTCTGTAATGCTATTTGTTTAGAGCATGTTATAAGCTTTAAAATGATATATAGCATGTTGCATATACATTTAACCAGAATAAGATGGAGCCATTATTACATCATGGGTTCGCGAACATAACATTCAAGGAAGCTTGTGCCCTTAATGAGATAAACTATAAGTGTAGGCAGATAATAACAGGATATTCTAAGCCAAAAACTATAAACAAAACAAAAATATACTAGAGAAAGAGTGAAATGAATCTATAAGTTGAATATTGTGTTGACGTGTTGGACTTGAATATTGAGTTCGGGTTTGAATTTTTTAATATATAAAGCTTCTTAAGTTTTAGGTAAAAAACTGACAGTTTGAAAAACTAATTACATAAGTTTAAGATGGTATGCTGACATCATTATTGTATTGCATCATATTTGGCATGTGAGATGTAATATATGAACAACGAGTTTGAGTGTTTCATCAGGGGATCCAAACACGAGAAAACATGATGAAAACACGAGTGTTTTTATTGTTTTCGAGTGTTTGGATCCCCTGATGAAACACGATAAACGAGTTGTTTATATGGCTTCTCAATCGAACACGGATTTAATTGGATGTTTACTTAAAACGCATTTGAGAACAAACCCTCATGGGACTGAACTCACGAGGGTGTGTAAAATGTATTCAGAAAATTAACAGACTCTGTTCAGTTGAGGATGAGCGAAGACGGAGGCAGGTCGTTTCGTTCTCCAAAAAAATGAATTATTAATTAAGATCTCAGCAATTAGATCAAAACCGGGTTTGATCTAATAACTGTGGTGGTATATAATTTTTACGTGTTTTACTCGAGTATTCAGCCTCAGTCATGTGATAAAATAAAGTGATTTCATTGGCTAATTGACTCATGAATTATTAATGATTTGAGAAAATTAAGGAAAAGATTAGCTGAATTTCGAATGGCAAGTACTAAATAAAAAGTAAAACAGAAAGTTATAGGTTATAAGGATAATTTTAAAATGATATGATCTTGTTGTTTGTTTTGCTCTGGTTTGAGATGAATGTAGTTGAAGCAGAGTCCAGGATGTTGAAGCATGATCGGAGATTGTTCGTGTTTTTACATTGTTCTGAAGCTTGAAGATGTTTGTAGATGTGTGAGTTCTTGTCCGCTTCAAGGTGCTCATTAATTCTTGTTTGGAGATGCCTGTGACATAATGTTTAGAACAATGTGCAATATTTTGCATCTTTTATACAGGAAAGACTATATCACTGGCGACTAATATGTTGCCATATACAATAGTGTCTTAATATAATTATTGTTATATGAGAGCTACAGTGGCGTAATCAAGGGGGGGGGGCATAGGGTCCCTTTGCTTTGAGGACCTTCTTTGCTCATTTAGGCATGGATTCAACCGTGGTCTGGACAGTTTTTTTGGTGAATTTTTCCCTTTTTTCCCGAACAATATCCTCTAGTTCAGCAATTTTCCTTGGTCGAGGGT
Organism: Chrysogorgia sp. JL179-B06; assembly: GCA_035772405.1. NCBI lineage: Eukaryota > Metazoa > Cnidaria > Anthozoa > Scleralcyonacea > Chrysogorgiidae > Chrysogorgia > Chrysogorgia sp. JL179-B06. Next base: position 481,091 of record JAYKKM010000253.1, read on the forward strand.
TTCTTTTGCTGATTGTCTTCTTCAGAACCACCACAGGTTCTCCACTGGGTTGAGTTCAGGACTTTTAACTGGCCACTCAAGGCTTGTTACACGATTTCTTGTTTGCAAGAGCATTCCTTGTTACTGATTACTGACAGGTGACGCAGACGCTTGGAAATTATTTTACAAAATGATAACATGTCAGTCCGTCAAGCAAATGTGGCAACATCCTGGAAAACCAGAAATCGTGTAACAAGCCTTGAGTAGCCAGCAAAATGTCCTGAACTCAACCCAATGAAGAAACTGTGCATGGTTCTGAAGAAGGCAATCGGTAAAGAAATCCTTGACCAAGGACAGTAGCTGAACTGAAGGTGTTCTGATTTAGTGATAACAAAATTATGGCCTTCAGATTACTTTTAAAAACTCGCCTCAGAATGCGGGAATGGTGTTTCAGAGACCGGGGGAGCATGACCCCGGACCACCTAGAATACTCGCGCTTAGACAGGACATAGTTACATTGAAGAGCTGTTGCTTAAGAATGAATATAACACAGACATTGTATTACTTTTGACCCAACGTTTGGGGCGACCAATACTTCATATCGGAAATTATGCTATCGGCTAGACAAACGTTAAAGTTACCAAGTACAAAGCTACTTTATTTCCTTATTATATGAACCAATGATAAATCCTCGTACGTCAACATGCCCCCTAACAGTCAATATCTGTTGGCTTGAAGCCGAAGATAGGAATGCTATCGTTTACAGAATGCACAAGATCTTATGTCCTTGAAAGGAGATTGTAGTTACAGAATGTATAATTATTTGCATTTAATAATGAGTAATATTGAAACAAAATTCGCTGGTTACACGTTGTACATATATGTAACCTTCACTCATCATCTTAGCCCATGTAGTTCAATAGTTAGAGCATCTCACTAGTCATCAGAAGGTTACAGGTTGTACACATATGTAACCTTCACTCATTATCTTAGTCCATGTAGCCCAATAGTTAGAGCATCTCACTAGTCATCAGAAGGTAATTACAGGTTTACAGGTTGTACACATATGTAACCTTCCCTCATCATCTTAGTCTATGTAGCTCAATAGTTAGAACATCTCACTAATCATCAGAAGGTTACAGGTTGTACACATATGTAACCTTCCCTCATCATCTTAGTCTATGTAGCTCAATAGTTAGAACATCTCACTAATCATCAGAAGGTTACAGGTTGTACACATATGTAACCTTCACTCATCATCTTAGTCCATGTAGCTCAATAGTTAGAGCATCTCACTATAGTCATCAGAAGGTTACAGGTTGTACACATATGTAACCTTCACTCATTATCTTAGTCCATGTAGCTCAATAGTTAGAGCATCTTACTAGTCATCAGAAGGTTACAAGTTGTACACATATGTAACCTTCACTCATCATCTTAGTCCATGTTACTCAATAGTTAGAGCATCTCACTATAAGTCATCAGGTTACAGGTTGTACACATATGTAACCTTCACTCATCATCTTAGTCCATGTAGCTCAATAGTTAGAGCATATCACTGGTCATCAGAAGGTTACAGGTTGTACACATATGTAACCTTCACTCATCATCTTAGTCTATGTAGCTCAATAGTTAGAGCATCTCACTAGTCATCAGAAGGTTACAGGTTTGTACACATATGTAACCTTCACTCATCATCTTAGTCCATGTAGCTCAATAGTTAGAGCATCTCACTAGTCATCAGAAGGTTACAGGATGTACACATATGTAACCTTCACTCATCATCTTAGTCCATGTAGCTCAATAGTTAGAGCATATCAATGGTTAGAGCATCTCATTAATGATTACTAGACAAGTTATCCATCACAATACATCTAAATTATCAGTCGAAACAGAATTCGATACACTACCTTCACTTTTCCGTTCGCATTGCCAAAGCTTTGTTCAACATTGAGACTTATTGAGATAGCCGATATAGTATATCTTTTGGTGGATTCTTGACCAATGGTATATCTCACTAGACAAACACGCGGATCAATAACATCAATTCCAGTTTTATGGTCAAGTCAAAAGCTTTAGTCACGCTAATACAAACTACGTTTTAATATACCTTCTAATCGATGGCGGCCTCTTAGTGTTAACATCCGAATTAAGACTAACAAAAAATATTTTCGACTTAATTATGAAGTTTCTGGTATTTTCTTTAGTTATTTTAAGTGGTTTGATGTCCGTTGGTGTTTTTTACGTTGCGTCTTGTTGAGAATCATCGAGATATTGGATTACTTCGTTAATGTTTAATATCATGTTGTGTGAGACAATCTTACTATTGAGCTACATAGACTAAGATAATGAGTGAAGGTTACATATGTGTACAACCTGTAACCTTCTGATGACCAGTAAGATGCTCTAACTATTGAGCTACATGGACTAAGATGATGAGTGAAGGTTACATATGTGTACAACCTGTAACCTTCTGATGACTAGTGAGATGCTCTAACTATTGAGCTACATGGACTAAGATGATGAGTGAAGGTTACATATGTGTACAACCTGTAACCTTCTGATGACTAGTGAGATGCTCTAATTATCGAGTAACCTAGACTCGTTATACCTTGTGTTATAATGTTCTAAGTACACAGCTTATAAATAGCACTTGAATAATGTGATCATTATCATCAAACCACAACCGTAATCATGCGTAACAACATGCACTAGTCATTAGAAGGTACAGTTGTACACATATGTAACCTTCACTCACCATCTTAGTCCATGTATCTCAATAGTTAGAGCATCTCACTAGTCATCAGAAGGTTACAGGTTGTACACATATGTAACCTTCACTCACCATCTTAGTCCATGTAGCTCAATAGTTAGAGCATCTCACTAGTCATCAGAAGGTTACAGGTTGTACACATATGTAACCTTCACTCATTATCTTAGTCCATGTAGCTCAATAGTTAGAACATCTCACTAGTCATCAGAAGGTCACAGGTTGTACACATATGTAACCTTCACTCATCATCTTAGTTCATGTAGCTCAATAGTTAGAGCATCTCACTAGTCATCAGAAGGTTACATGTTGTACACATATGTAACCTTCACTCACCATCTTAGTCCATGTATCTCAATAGTTAGAGCATCTCACTAGTCATCAGAAGGTTACAGGTTGTACACATATGTAACCTTCACTCACCATCTTAGTCCATGTAGCTCAATAGTTAGAGCATCTCACTAGTCATCAGAAGGTTACAGGTTGTACACATATGTAACCTTCACTCATCATCTTAGTCAATGTAGCTCAATAGTTAGAGCATCTCACTAGTCATCAGAAGGTTACAGGTTGTACACATATGTAACCTTCACTCACCATCTTAGTTCATGTAGCTCAATAGTTAGAGCATCTCACTAGTCATCAGAAGGTTACAGGTTGTACACATATGTAACCTTCACTCATCATCTTAGTCAATGTAGCTCAATAGTTAGAGCATCTCACTAGTCATCAGAAGGTTACAGGTTGTACACATATGTAACCTTCATTCATCATCTTAGTCCATGTAGCTTAATAGTTAGAGCATCTCACTAGTCATCAGAAGGTTACAGGTTGTACATATATGTAACCTTCATTCATTATCTTAGTTGATGTAGCTCAATAGTTAGAGCATCTCACTAGTCATCAGAAGGTTACAGGTTGTACACATATGTAAACCTTCACTCATTCATCTTAGTCCATGTAGCTCGATAGTTAGAGCATCTCACTAGTCATCAGAAGGTTACAGGTTGTACACATATGTAACCTTCACTCATCATCTAATCAGGGATTTTGGTTAAATTAACATATTTGTGATCTTTGGAATCTCTTGAGAAGAATTGTAACATATCTTGTCGTGCGAAAATTTCATCTTCATACCTTTTCCCCCTGCTAAAGTGATTTACTATTTACAGGAAATGGCGTCAAAGCAGGGACACAGAAAAACATTGCACATTGATTCAGCAGTGAAATGAAAAGAAAGTTTGGGAATTGAGCGAATTTTGTCTAAACAGGTGTGTTTAAAGTTCAGAGGCAAACATTCTTTGTATTTTACTGTTGAATTAGTGTGCAATGACTTCGTGTGTCCCTGCTTTGACGTCATTTCCTGTGAATAGTAAATCAACTTTAGCAGGGAAAAAAGGCATGAAGATTACATTTTCGAACGACAAGATATATTACATTTCGTCTTGATAGAACCCGCGGATTGGAATAGATTGAAACAATCAAGACAGACACAGTCGTGTATCAGTTACTTCACTTTAATTACCAAGAAACACTCACACCTGTTTCGGCATATCCCTAACCTTTTAATGTTTTCAATATTGACCAAATTATCGTTTGTTCGTGGCTCAATTACCCAAGCTACGTTTGCCTTCTGCTCCTCAATATTCATGAACGATATTCGCTCTTGTACTCAAGAAATGATGTCAGTGTTTTTTTCTTGTCATGTAGAAAGATTTTTTACTTTATTTTAATTAGCTTTCGTTGTTCAACAACATTATATTGTGATACAAGGATAGATAAATAATAATAATAATAATAATAATAAAGACGTATTGGGAGCATTATACAATAGTCTCAATGCTCTTACAACAATATATTCTTAATGTTACTTATAAAACTAACTACAGTTTCACTCTATTGTCTCATCACGCTCTCCACATAACCTAAAAGCAGCCGATATATCTTCTTTGTCAATCACTTTCCTGATGTATACCTAGTTCGTAATGCCTGATCTTGTGCCACCATCAACATTCCTTCTGTTTCTTTCTTCAGGTTTCCTCTTTTTAACCAATCCCAGGTCTTACTATCTCTACCCTCCTCTCATGTACTTGTGTAGAATTTCCCATGTAGATTCTTTCCTGTATACTTATCTCGTCTAGAATTCTGGATCTCTAGAATTCTGGAACTATATTATCTATCATTATATCATATCATTATATCATATTATCATTATTATTATTATCTATTATTATCTATTATTATTATTATTATTATTAAACCCCCCTACACGTAGTTGCTGGATGTCAATCGTACCTACCACGATTTACATGGAGACATGATTCTGTTCTGAACTTTATTGCACAAACCCTACAACCTGTCAACAACTCTAATCTCTTCGTTGATCTTCCTGGATATAAGAGCCCTTCAATCATAACTGGTGACACGTTCCGCCCAGATCTGCTTCTATCCATTTCCACTAATTGTCTCTATATCCTTGAACTCTCTGTCGGATATGAATCTAATCTCCAAACAAATGTTGATCGCAAAAGAGCAAGATACAAAGATCTCATTACACAGCAAAAGGAACATTTTAAATCCGTCAAATTTACACCGTCAAATTTGTAAATTTGTCAAGAAGCTCCTTAGGTGTTTTCTCAAAAGAATGTCATACCTTTTTAGATATGTTGAGCGATCTAGGTCTTGATAACAAACACCAAAATTATTGTATTAGGAGAATTATGTCTATCGCCATTAGAACAACGTACTATATATTTTGTTGTAGAAATAAGGACTGGAGAAATCTGGAATTACTGAACATTTAAAGATACATTTTAAATTACCTTTTTCTCTCTCTATAGTTTGTAAATAATAAATAGGTTCAAGTAGTCAATTATAAATTACCTAAATTTATAATTGTATATGTATAAAGAATTTCAATAAAGTTTCCATTATTATTATTATTTAGAGAAAATCACGCAGGATAAGGTTACCCAATTTATCCAAGCCAGAGGCTCATGTTTTAACCGTTCGACTATTCAGTTTATCACTCTTAGGTGAACGGAAAACCCAACTGAGAGGGATTCCGAGGGCCTACGATTTAAGGTCGTTTTCCGAGAAGACCCGGAAGTCTTACCATTTGCTGGCGTTGTTGCAAAGGCAACACTTTCTCCTCAATTATTTTAAGACCCTGAGTGGTCCGACTGTAACGATTGGGTATATTACAAGTATATATTTGGCATTTCACTCGATTAAACTGTATATGTTCTAATGATTTATGGTAAAGGAAAATTTCGAGTGTTAGAATATATACATTTGAAGATTGTTATTTAAAATACATTTAAGAATTGGTTAACCCGGTCTCCCAGTTTATAGACATGTATGATAATCACTATAGACCACAACAATAGCTTGTGTGCTCAAATATATAACATAAAATAATGTTATTTTCTGCGAGAGCAGATATCGTAACACGTTTGACATTTTGATGTGTCTTAAAGACTTTTATTTCATTTGAGACGTGCTTTTTTTTACCAGTTCCCGTTTGAATATTGTGTGAAAGCACTGTTTTTGAACTGGGAATCGTGAAATGATTATATTCCCATAAATTGACGTCAAGCCAGAGACACCGACAAAGATGCTTATAGAGTTTCAAACAATATTTATAGACAGTACAGAAAACGGCCTTGATTTACTTGAAGAATTAGCCATGTAGAGTCTTCGCGTTGAGAATCTGACGTCACTTCCTGACGCTGGTCAGGAACATGATCGATTAATGCGGACATAACAACTCCAGATTCGGAGTCAGAAAAATTAGACCTAGAGACACCGACAAATATGCTTAAACAATATGTATTGTTTAATAAACGAGCAGCAGTGTTTTATCAGATTTAAAACACGAGGGTGTAGCCCGAGTGTTTTAGATCTGATAAAACACGTGCTGCGAGTTTATTAAACGGCTTCAAACACGACCCATTTGATAAGTTCATTGGCGTAGTAATTTTGAAAATCAATGTTGTCTAAGCCGAGAAAATCAAAGATAAAGTTTATGTAAATCAGGACGAATCTTTATCACATTTAAAGACACGATACGGTGGTGATTTTCTTTTGTCTTTTCCTCATGAATTATTAATGATGTTTTAAAGGTAGATAGTTAACCGCGTTTACATAGGAATTCTATCCCAGGGGATCGAAAATCGCGCGAAATCTGAAATTTCAAGATGGCGATCAATAACATTATAGCGGGTATGTTTCTTCAGTTCAGCGATTTCTGCGCTTGTACATTTCAACATGTGCTTTAAACTGATAATTTGGCGAAGAATAAACATAAAGAAAAGGGGAAAAGCATTGCTAGCAACGATAATCGATGCGGAGAAAAATAAGGTTTTAGCGAGTAAGCGTACTTTCATAAACGTCTTGTATCGATTGCAATTGTCGATAGAAGTTTACAACACTGATCTGTGGAACATAAAGACAGCTTTATATATATATATTTTAAATGCACATCATATGCGTGCCTCGCATGTGCGTATCGAACATCCGCACATGTGCGTGTCGAACACACACAGAGTGCGTCCAAAAATGATCGAATTTTAAGGTATTTTCTACTCATATTAATTTCTAGCGCATTATTTGGGCTATATTTTCACTTATTTTGAAAAGTTAAAATTTCCCCTGATTTTGCCCAAAAAATGACCAAATTTTAAGGTTTTTTCTACTCATTAATTTCTAGCGCATTATTTGGGCTATAAAGTCATATTTTAAGGTCATTTTGAAAGTTAGAAATGGTCGAAAATCGTCAAAAAGTTATGGTTAACCCCTTTATACTTTTTGGCCAAATTTCGGATTTTTGGCCATTTTTTGGACATCCGAAAATGACCGAATTTTAAGGTATTTTCTACTTATATTAATTTCTAGCCACAGCCGGATTAACACGGATGTGACGGCAGCTCAAGGCCCTGGAGAAAAATAGACCCTTTTGTCACCAGACTAAAAAAATAAGGTCTTAGCGAGTAAGCGTAGTTTCATAAACGTCTTCTATCGATTGCAATTTTCGACAGAGGTTTACAACACTGATCTGTGAAACATAAAGACAGCTTTATATATATATTATAACGATCGAAAACCATCAATATATAGGTCATGTCTCCGCGCCAGCGGGTGGGACGAGACTTGTGTGGGAGGGAGGGTGGCCCATAATGAGCTATTTTTCAATTGCTGTTTAATAAACCTGAGGTTCATCACGGTGAATATTGTACACAGGAAATACTAAAAGTGTAGTTAGGGTTGATTGTATGGGCGGGCTAGCTTCTCTACAGGAAGGTTTTTCAAGTACGGAGTAATTTTGGACTAATTTTTAAAAACAATAACTCTAGTTAGGAATATATACCAGTTAGCAGCTAATTAATAATTTAATAGCTTACTACATAATGAGTACATATGATCAGGTACCGATGGGAAAACAGTGATATATCAACCAAAACTAGTTCTAATGATACGAAACTTGGTAAAACATCTAACCAAAGACAGATTCACAAATTGATTCACAAATAGGTTGTGGTCGGTACTTACCCTGGAGATAAGTTTATGATTTTACTACAGAACACAAATCTGTCTTTGGTTAGATGTTTTACCAAGTTTCGTATCATTAGAACTAGTTTTGGTTGATATATCACTGTTTTCCCATCGCTACCTGATCATATGTACTCATTATGTAAGCTATTAAATGATTAACTAGTTGCTAACTGGTATACACTCGGCTATCAATTCATGTTTTATCATATTTTACATGAATGTAGCTTTCATTTAATACCATGTACCCATGTATTGTTTTTATACATATTGGCCAAATTTTAGCCCATTTTCACGTATTTGCCATGTTAACTTTAATGTACTTCGATTTGTTCTTGTGCGGTGGGATAATATACAGACAATAATGAGCTATTTTTTCAATTGCTGTTTGACAAACCAGAGGTTCATCACGATGAATATTGTACACAGGAAATACTAAATGTGTAGTTAGGGTTGATTGCATGGGCGTGCTAGCTGCTCTGCAGGAATACTAATTTTCAAAACAATAACTCTAGCTAGGAATTTTGATGTCCAGCAAATAGCTTTCAAAAGAGCCATAACAACATAATTTGGAAAAGAAAAATTTTAATACTGTTTCGTTACTATAAACTCGTTACATCATCAGAGTAACAAATTACAATAAATGAAGGAGGCATATATGGCTAAACTGTTACTCTAGCTGTAGCGAAGTACAGTTAAAATCGTTTGTCACAACAATCGCTTTTTGCTGCTGTTAGAATGCCTTGGTGAACGAGTTTCATTGCTTATTATCATGTTAACTTATTAAAATTAATTACTCTAGTGAACAACACTTTTGACTTTGCAATTCTATTCAAAATAAACTGTCGCCATCAAAAATTTCGCCAAGCATTCCTAGTATAAGTTCTTCACCAAGAGCTTACCAAGAGCTTATCAAACGAACCGAGCGCATCCAACACCGAGCTGCATCAAACTTTATCTTGAAGCTACCATTTATGTACGAAGAATCCTACAGAGACGGACTCGTTTCAACAAAACTACAACCACTTCCCTACTGGCACGAGTATCTTCTTTAAGGCCATCAATGGCATTGCACCTATATCAAGCGGTGTCCTACCCGAACGTCTTGTTCCCTTAAGGCTTACTAGATCCTCTGCAAATGTCAATGCAATCTCATTCCGTCAACGTAAATGTAAAACAACTACTTTCAATCGCTCATTTCTTATTAGAACAACTAGGACTTGGAACTCTCCCCCTGAACACTTAAGTCTAGATCATTTAAACTTTAAAAAAGTTAAGAATTCACTATTAGACTATTATAATAATGTTCTATTATCCTGTTATAATGTTGACGATCCTCGAACTTGGAAAGCTGTCTGCCTAAAGTGCAACACATCGCGAAGCCTCACTGAACCCATAACTTGCTGTTATTAGTTATTATTTTATTTTTGTAAGGGCCCACTGTAATTGGTGTTTAACCGTTGTGGTGACCCTGCTTCTTCTACGTAGACAGTGTTTTGGATAGCAAAGTGAAAAGGTCGTGAACTGCCAAGAATTTAGTGACGAAATACTGACGTTTCGAGCGGAGCCCTTCGTCAAAGTAAAACTGTTTACTCTTTAAAATTATCTTGTTTTGTTTAAAACGGTGTTACAAATGATGAAGGTTGTAGTTGACCCTTTTTCAATATCGATTTTCGTTCTAGTGAAGTTATTTGCCATTTTGTCTTTTTGTGTAATTAGCAAATAAGCCGTAACAATGACGTCAATTACGACCAACAGTATTGGGGTAAGTGTTAATAATATAATAATAATAAAGACGTATAAGGAGCATTATACAATAGTCTCAATGCTCTTACAATTATATATTCTTAATGTTACTTATAAAACTAATTACAGTTTCATTATAAGATAAAGCCTACTACATATATTACCACTATGAACAAAAAAACTATTAATTTTAAAAAAGAAAAGTCTTAAGTGCTGACTTAAAACTACTTAAAATATCAATGCTTCTAATTTCCTGTGGTAATGAAATGTTCTGTCTCCATGAGTCACCGTTTTGGATTTTGGCTCAAGTAGCAGATTTCGGTTAGATGATCTTAAAGTACGAGTAGGTTTATATTTAGTTAGTAAGTCAGTAATATAAATAGGTGCCTGGTCATGTAAAGCTTTGAAAGTAATTATCAGTATCTTAAAAACAATCCTTGATCTCACTGGCAACCAGTGAAGATTATATAAGTCGGACATATCTTCCCAATTAACAAACAAAATCACTTGAAACTTTGCATATGCAGTATGACCACCTTCCCTTTATTTCTCCAACAAAATGACTTGTTTTCCCCGCTTACTGTTTGAAACTTGTATAGCGTAGTTGCTTACAGTACTTCTTTTAGTTCTTACTAACTTTTAGTTGTAATTGAATTAGATAATAGCCCATTCATTTGTCAAACTGAATAGACTTTCAGTGGACAATATCTCTGAGAGCTTTGTATTGTCCGAATTTAATTGTTTCATAGGACATGAAAATAAATAACTAAATACATTAATGGTAATAGTTAGTATAAACAGACACTATTGGCTGTTGAAGGAAGAAAGTGCATCTTTATCATAGGGGTGCATATATAGTGCAAATGTATAGGGCCCATTCAAATAGGGTTTACTAAGACACATATTAGGATTCTACCCCGATTGTTGGTGTGGATAGATTATATACAGTAATTTGATATCTACCCACATTGAACTACTGCGATGTGGAGCTGGCAGGGATGTGGATAACTTAATATTGATTTATCTCGAGAGGTATCAACGCAGAGCAGGGAAACTGATCTTTCCTAACTCGAGACTTGAAACTGATTGGTTAATTTATTATAGAAACACTAGGATTGGTACCTCTTGTAATTAGAAGAAAGTTACATTGTGTAATGCTAGTTAATAAATTCTGTGAAGGCATTTTCACATCATATCTTAAGAACTAATTTATCTCAATGAATCTGTTCATACATATATTATGTTTTAGCACCTTATCAATTGCCTTAATTCACAATCTGCAGGATATACTACTTTTGAGTTAAAATTAGTTTTTGTATAATAACATTGTGCTGTACATATATGAATTATGTGTTTATATTTGTAATAACTTTAATTTCTAGTGTTAGGAAATAAGACCGCCATTGATACCAGTGTTAGCATTGAAGGGGCTATCCTGTATAAATATTATTGTATTATTATTATTATTAATAATAATGCCTAATGCAGTCTACATGTTTTCGCTCACTTTCCCTTGAATCGGAACTAGATGGTATGCTTGAGCTCTCAAAAACAAAGTTCTAGGAACGGACTTCTTATGGCATATGGGGTGGTGAGAATCAAATGAAAGATATTTGTCAGTGTGTGTTGGTTTTCGGAATATAAGCCAGTTCGTAATGTCGACTGCGCATCAAAATGACGCGTTCTGCATCTGGATAAAACTTATTTCAACTCAACATCAGGCTGGGGAATTCAGTATAACGAATTTGCAAGTGTAAATAGAAATGCAAATGTCTATTGTGGTTTTAGCCTGATGTTATGGATTGAAATAAGTTTTATCGCGACGCAGAACGCGTCATTTTGATGCACAGTCGACATTAGGAACTGGCTTATTGACACGAGAGCACGTAGTAGTTGAGAAAGATCTAGGAGTTCTCATTAGTCACGATCTGAGCTGGAACATTCACATAATGAACTACTTGATGTTACTTGGGTTAGATCCCGTCTTGAATATGCTAGTGTGGTATGGTCACCTTACAAGGCATAAAAAATATTACAGCTCTAGAACGAATTCAGAGTTGTCCTATCGTGAACGCCTTGATTGCTTACATTTACTTCCGTTGGCCTATCGTAAAGAGAAATTAGTGACATTATTTTTTTCTTTAAGTTTCTCAATATGTTTCTTTTCGCTCATGTACTAAGCCTCTTAGAAATACTGACCATCTTACTCTGAAGATTCTTTTCTGTAGGACTGAGTCAAAACTCTTACTTTATACGTGTCTGTCGTTTATGGAATTCTTTACCGTTATGCATTAGAGAATACCAGCTTTTATCTACTTTTTCTTAACAAACTAATTGACTAATAATTGAACTATTATGTTAAATTTTAAACTGTCCACAAATTTTCATTATATAATGTGCGGATTGCAGAATAATATTTTGGGCAATTGGGCTCGTTTTTTGAAATTTCCTGTGTAACCAGGCCTTATTCAAAATGGCCGCCAGTATTAGGGAACCTAGCCTGCGCAGCAGATGGTCGCGTTGGGGGGCCGAACCGCGTCGCCTGCCTCACCCGCCTCTCCCGCCTCGCCCGCTCGCCCGCGGCCAAGAACAACCTCCCCCAACGCGGTCTTTCCGCCTTCCCGGGTTTTCCGCCTTGCGGGTTTTCTGCCCCCCAACGCGACGGGTTTTCGGCCCCCCAACGCGACGGGTTTTCGGCCCCCCCAACGCGACCGTAGGGGGGACCATGTAAATAACCACTAACCCCAAAACAACAAAGATCCTAACCCGCCACCTAACGAGTTTTCTAACCCTAACCCAATATTGGCAGCCATTTTGAACAAGGCCTGGTTACTCAGGCAAACTCAAAATGCGAGCCCAAAATATATATTATTTTGCATGCCCGAGGTTCTTCGGAGATATTTCAGGTCGTCGTTGAGATTTGTCGAAGGGGTCAAGCTGAACGGTCAGCACTAGAGGCAATCCACCGAGGGTCTTTCACCGAGTGGGGACTAGGACTAGTTACTATATTACCAACTGTTTTTGACTGTTTTTAACTGTTTTTAGGAGTACATGATTAAAGATTAAAGACCAATAATCGGCAATTGTCAAATGCTTTTAGATTACCAATGGGTAATTCCACAACAGTAAATTGTAGGATTCTAGAACTCAACCCCAACACAACACAAATCCTAACCCAACCAAGTGGGGACTACGACTAGTTGCTAAGTTATTCAAGTTTCTTAATTTTTTAAAACACACAGGTTGGGAGTTAGGGTTACAATGAAGTTGAAGGTGGGGATTGGGCGGGGGGGGGGGGGGTTAGGATTTGTGTTGTGTTGGGGTTGAGTTCTAGAATCCTACAATTTACTGTTGTGGAATTACCCATTGGTAATCTAAAAGCATTTGACAATTGCCGATTATTGGTCTTTAATCTTTAATCATGTACTCCTAAAAACAGTTAAAAACAGTCAAAAACAGTTGGTAATATAGTAACTAGTCCTAGTCCCCACTCGGTGAAAGACCCTCGGTGGATTGCCTCTAGTGCTGACCAAGCTGAACACAAACATGCAATCTTTGTGTCCAGCTGACTCGTTCGACAAATCTCTCCGACGACATCCGAAATATCTCCGAAGAACGAGTGCCCGAGGGTTGGGTGGCCCGAGGCAGGCAATCGACCGTTAATGAGCAGCACGTCAACATGGCAGAAGAAGCTATCTACCAAGAAGGCGAAGATTGCAAACCAAACTGGCACGATGCCACAGCAGACTACAACGAAGCAGACACACACTTAGCTATCATGGGAAAGCCTGTGATGGAGCGATGGGAGACACCGTACATGCACAAACTAGCAAGTATAGCTGGTTCAAATGGTGGTCGCGTTTTGGAGGTTGGTTTCGGCATGGCTATAGCTGCAACGAAGCTTCAAAGCCTACCGATTGAGGAACACGTTATAGTTGAATGCAATGGAGAAGTTTATAAAAGATTGGAGGAGTTTGCTGATGGTGCATTGCCAAAGGTTACACCAATGAAAGGTAGGGCTGGTTAAACTAGAGAAATATCGACAAATATTACTGCCATATTGTGCACTCAAAAAAGCATTTAGATCAGAAAATACAAAAAAGACAAAAAGTCGAGGTTTTCTTTGCCAATTCATTACTGTATATATATTATATTTTAATTGTATTGCTGGTTTGAAATCAATTCCTTGAGATTCAGCAGACGAAGATTTGTCTGCCTGACTCTGCCATGGTCGGTTCCACCACAGGTGCCACAAACAACAGGGGAGCAATTATAGAATACCGGTCCACTTTTGAAACTGCATTTAAAGGCAGAAATACAAACCAGGATGCTCTAAAATGTATTTAAATATAATGTCGAAGGTTTATAATAATGTGTAGTTGTTGATTGTTATCAAATTAAATGGTTGCAACATTGCCAGCGGCCCAGGGTTCGAACACAGTCAATCAAGATATGGTCTGAGGAAACTCGGCAAACCTTAAAGTGGTGAACATTGTTAAACAAATTATCTGCGATTATGTTGAACGGAACTTCACCATGCACAAACCCTTTGTTTTAGGTTTATTAATATTGACCAAACGTTGCTATTGGACGATTGCTTCATTATAGCAAAAATACAATGTGTTCACTAACCGTCACCATGCACAAATTTGCATAAAGGAGAACAAAAAGATAGATCAAAGACTTAGATATTGACTATGGTTCGAAATATTTGAGAAAAAATGATGAAAAAATGCTCGTATCCTCAGAAAAATGATTCTGAGTCCCGGACAGGAATCGAACCTGTATCCTGATTGCCGGTGAGACGCTCTAACCATTGAGCTACCGAGACTCGGATGGAGAGCGAAGGTTACAGTGATGTACTGGTTTGATTGATATATGTACTGGCCTATGCGGCAGTCACTATATACTGTATATCGGTAAGGTTTGGATGTGTTAATATACACACTGCTGTCGTGAATGTGGGAGAGCTTGGAGTAGACAGACATAGTAGATGGAGTAGACAGATATATAGTGACTGCATCGCATAGGCAGTACATAT
Organism: Chrysogorgia sp. JL179-B06; assembly: GCA_035772405.1. Taxonomy (NCBI): domain Eukaryota; kingdom Metazoa; phylum Cnidaria; class Anthozoa; order Scleralcyonacea; family Chrysogorgiidae; genus Chrysogorgia; species Chrysogorgia sp. JL179-B06. The sequence continues at coordinate 496,177 of JAYKKM010000253.1, forward strand.
ATCAATCAAACCAGTACATCATTGTAACCTTCGCTCTCCATCTGAGTCTCGGTGGCTCAATGGTTAGAGGTCTCACAGGCAATCAAAAGGTTACAGGTTCGATTCCTGTCCGGGACTCAGAATAATTTTTCTGAGGATACGAACCCCCGGGGGCGGGGTAGCGCAGGTAAGTCCCTGGGTCTGAGGTTGCTCCGAGCTCTCCCACATTCACTACAGCAGTGTGTATATTAACAGTAACTATGCAGCTGGAATTAGCTTGTGGCGGCCATCTTGTTGGGACCATGTCTGTCTCTGATCTTTTAAGATGCTAAAATGAATCAGTTGTCCAAGGTTTTCCCATAATATAGAACACAAACTACAGCTCCATAATAGTAATTATGAAGCAGGAATTAGCTCGTGGTGGCCATCTTGTTGGGACCACGTTATATAGTTTTACTATAGGTTTTATGCAACTGTTCAACTTACATCTGTTTAATATTACACATGTTCATGAACTACTATATTGTGAATAGATATCGAGAACGGTTACATAGATGTCCAACGTACTCCAGAGTGCGAGTACCTATGGTCCAGCAAGCTCATTGTGAGCTCCATATATGTGTAGAACTCACTGCTCTGGTATTACCTAAACCATAACCGCACAGGTACAAAGCTGTGCTACCTCCACTGTGACTTTGACCGCTTCAATACCGTAAATGTTCGATTTAGCGCCGCAGCACTTGTTAAAATTTGCAATCTTCTGGTGCTGCGCTTAATCGACAGCGGCGCTTATTAAAAAAAGTTGACAAAATGCTCATAACACAACTTTAATTATCCATAGAAAAACCCAATAAATTTAACCCAATAATTTTCGTAATACCCAATAGCACAATAAATTTTAAAAAAAACTTCAACGTCCTGGTCAATGGTCATCGCCTTCTTCATAGTCGCCTTCTTCATCGTCGCCTTCTTCATCGTCGCCTTCTTCATCGTCGTCTATCCATAGATGTGGATGATCAGAGGCATCTTCGACATCTGAATCAGAAACTTCAAAGGGATTTGTGTCCGGCTCTTTTAGGATGGACAGCTGCGATCGAAGTACCTCGCGACCTTGACTGCAGGGCTCGCCTTCCTTGAAACAATGAATTACGTCGTCGGAGGAACCGCGTCAATGAAGACTCAACGCACACAATAAAACATTTCCAGTGATGTATTAAAGATATGTTGATATGTTAGCATATCGGTTTGTGTTTTTTTGCTGATTCATCTTAATCGAGAGCGCGGCGCTTATTAAATTATCCTGCTTCTGGATGCGGCGCTTAATCGAGAGCGCGGCGCTTAAAGTGCCCCTAACCTCAACATTTTTTATTGTCTTATTTGGAAGAACTTTTAAAATGATAAAGTAACTTCTTTTGAAGATTTTCTTTTCTTCGCTTTCTTTTCGAGATACAGTATATCAGTTTGTTTGATATGCAAATGTCCGGAATTTACGTCAGACACGGCATAATGAGTTATCAGAGAATGTAATATATCTTTGCGTTCATCAAATAAAAACACTAAAGTGTGAATAACAGGTGTGCGTGTTTCTCTCACAACCGACAAAAATTCTCGATTTTAAAAGATTTCGTTCGAGAATGAAGAGATACACACATTTCTCCAATAAGTCATTATGCACAGTGTGACGTAAATTCCGGACATTTGCATATCAAACAAACTGATATATCTCAAAAGGAAAGCGAAGAAATGAAAATCTTCAAAAGAAGTTACTTTATTATTTTAAAAGTTCTTCAAAATAAGACAATAAAATTTTTTGAGGTTAGGGGCACTTTAATCGAGAGCGATTTACGGCAAGCCCACCACTTATTTTTGCAATTTTGCACAATATCACTGATGGTTTTTACTATAGGCGACAGAGACTATCTGTCTATGATCTATTAAGATGCTAAAATGAATCTGTTTCAAGGTTTCCCACATTAGAACACAAAAACACAGCGCGTTGTCTCACGAGTGCGGAATTTCCTTTGTCTTCTCCACCAGAGCTCACAGGACAGCGGGTATCCGGAATTAGCGTGTGGTGGCCAACTGTGAATATAAAGAATAATCTGATCGAAATTAATCCTAACCACAGGGAGCCCAACATTGACGCCTGTAATGTGTTTCTCTGTTTTATTGTATATTATGGAAATTCTGATGTTGAATACGCGTGACAAACACGCTGAAAGCTGGGACGTGAAATAACTCTCGCTATTACGGACTCTCACTATTTATACGGAATTGCGGACACTTCATGTGGTCCCCAACAAACATTTTTATTGTTCTAATCTCGTTACAACGGACCGGTAAATGACGTTTTAATTTATCGAGTGACATATTTACATCTTGCTATTTATCAGCGGAAGTACTTTGAAGATTCCGTTCGTCATAATTTCTGTCGACAAAAATGACAAACAGAAAATATAAAGTAAGCGAGAATGCCGTATAATTACTATGTACTTATGTATCACAGTAAACGTCAATTAAAAATCGAAATAAACTGGACATTTTAAAACAAAAATACAGTAATACATTGTAGTGACATTTTACAACCTGAAATCGGGATATTTTCATTGCCATCCCGTGCCCGCTATAACGAGAGTTGACTGTAATTTGAAACTTGAAACAGCTGTCACTGAGCGCCACGTGAATACACGTAACTTAAATAGCAGGAATATAGTAGTTTGAGGTTGTAAAAGTGCTTGTAAAGCGCATTAATTGCACTGTCAAAGTTGATAACCTCAATCATTGTCCGCCATCTTGGATTTATTTTCAATCGTGTCTTTATAAGTTTGAAACTTGATTTTTGTGAATGTCTTCCTTTTTCAATTGAACCACACCATTTTAAAAAGCATTATTATAAAATTCTGGAATAGTCTTCCAGAACTATTAAAAAGAAACCTAGTCTTGCCTCTTTCAAATCCTCTCTTAGATATTTTTCAATGAATCCTATGAAGGCATTGATCACTATATGAATGTAATTTTAATGTGTTATAGTTCCAATGTTTTATTTCTTTCTTGTATAGTTGTACTTGTTGTACTTTATTGTAGTTTTTCTCGTATTTTCGTTTAGTTATTCAAATCTTGTAATTTTAAAGAGTGAGTGTCAGGGTAGTGCTTTGTGCGCTTGTTTTCTTCTTGGCGGCCATTTTATGGGACGCCTATTTCAGTTCACAAACGAATCCGTCGATATTTGATCAATCCTCCTTATAAATTATCCATTTTCAAGTTTTCTAAGAAGTAAATATACCTGAGTGATCAATTATTGTGATATTTTTCGTAAAATTGATCATTTACTATAGTAATCTTTTCGATACATAGAAGCTGCTACGAGCGCTTCGCCTCCGAAGCGTGGAAGGCCGGGTTATGCTGCTGAAACAGCGCGAATAAGTTTGCGAATGGAAGTGTTTGATGAGTGATGATATTTTGTTTCTTCTGATGTTTTGTTCATTTGAATTTGCAAAGATTCAGGAACTAAAGCCATCCGGGCCAGCTTGTTCGTCAGAAAGTTACGGCGTTGCGCGGCCCGCAGTGGTTCACAAACAAGCGAACCGCAACTGTTCAAATCGTCTTGAACATTAACTTCATAACGCCCCGAAGTCAGGATCGGACTCCAATTTCAACATTTCCAAATAAATCTAGAGTTCACATGCAAATTATAGTTCTAACGATGCGATGCACTGCAATTAATTCGTATGAAAACAAAAACACAAGCGCGCAAAGCACCACCCTGACACTCACTTTTTAATGATTTGTATTAGTTATTGTTGAGGGCCACAAGTTTATCAGCTTTTTGTTGTTATGTATTACCCTCGTGCAAAGAACCCAATTACGCAATCGATGATGAAATAAAGTTGTTTATTTATTAGTAGGTAATCGTAACAATAATTCTAAAATAAACCCAAATCCTAACCAAATACTAACCGTTAAAAATCAAGTTAAAAAATGAAAGAAAAAACTTAAAAGAAAACTCACAAAAAGGAAGTCCGTTGTGGGAATTGAATTCGTCAGATTCGGCATCGCCACCCTGGAAACTAATCACTACCCTAGGACAGCACGCTCGACAGAAAGCAAAATAAAAATATATTTAAAGTCGGTCTGCCGTTGAACGTTATGTCGGCCAATATTTACTCGATTTCAATCCTGAAAACAGTTTTGGAATTACCGAGTCTAAGTACATAACATACGTGTCTCATGTTATATTACGAGAATGTGCAGACCCTTCGTAAAAACGGTTTATGTAGCTACTTAGAAATTGGTCGAAATTGAAAATGTGGCGGCCGCTTCGTCGTATATTATTTTGAACGTTATCTCGATCAATATTTAACCGTTTTCAATTCTGTAAACATATTTGGAATTAGTGAGTCTAAATACATAACACACGTACCTACCGGCGAGATTATCACGCTCGCTTGCGACGGGATAATGACAGATCACTTAGTGTTGTTTTGTCTTTGTTAGGACTATGGGAAAATGTTGTACCCACACTAAAAGATGGAACTTTTGATGGTATTTTATATGACACTTATCCTTTGTCCGAAGATACCTGGCACACACATCAATTTCAATTTATCAAAGAACAAGCTTATCGATTGCTGAAACCAGGTACACCAACCTTTTTAGATATTTGATTTGTATTTCTACACTGCCTACGCAGCACAACACGTTTCACAACACGTTAATCCGGAATGAGAACCAGAATGAACTCAATCCGGATTGAGCTGCATCTCATTCCGGATTCATGTAAACACCTAAAGGGATTTTAACAGAAACGGTATGAGTCAATCAGCCAGTTCAATCATGTAAACAGCCGGGTCTAATGACAATATTATTTCTCCTCTTTGTATAGGAGGTGTATTATCATACTGTAATCTAACATCGTGGGGAGAACTAATGAAGGGAACATACACAGATCTCAATAAAATGTTTGAAGAAACTCAAATACCACACTTGCTTGACGCAGGTTTCTCGAAGGAGAACATCTCTACAGAAGTCATCGAAATATCTCCGGCAAAAGACTGCAAATATTACAGTTTTCCCAAAATGATTGCACCTTGTGTACGAAAATAGAGACCAATGACAGCTTCGGTCCCTTATCAATTGTTTCCTAACTTACTTTTAATTATCCCAAGACTATTTCAATTTAATGTAGAACATACAATGTAGAATATAACTCTAATACCTGTGTTATGCCTTGATACAGTATTTAATAGTGATAAATGATAATAATATGTTTTCAGCATGAAATTCATTTTATACAAACGTATGCTTCCCTCGCTGGACATTTTTGTAAATCTGTATATTTATTAGTTCTCATAGTATCGAATGAATACATTTCTGCAATTATTTTTGGTGTTTTTTTTATTACCAGCACTACTGATCTCAAAAATAGGACTGGATTGAGCTTTCTATTGTATCTGATGAGCTGATTTTGAAGCTTGCATATTTGCATAATGTAAATTGACGAGAGATCATTAGAAGCTCCGAGTTTGCAAGCAAATCAAACTGTGACGCTCGCGAAATGGGTTTAGTGTCTGGCTAATATAGTTTCTTTGTTTACATTAAACGCATAAAATCTTGAACCTAATTTGACGTCTCATATTAGGCTTCTCTCACTGGATAATTAGAGCCAACGGCGGCCACTACTAAGGGACCAAAGTCGTAGTAAATCTGTAGGTAGGCCATGAATCGTTTTACCCAGTAATTTGAAAATCTTGTCCTCTTTATAGTAAAATTATTTTATTTTGTCGATGGTAAGAGCACATAATCCATCAAAAAACCTCGTAGGATCCTCAGTTGGTCCCTTAGTAATGGCGGACTTCCGGCTTCATTTTCTGAACAATAGTTGCTCGATGCAGTCTTCTTTCGAGATGACCAGCACATGTGATTGTGAGAAGGCGTTTATTATCTGATTTGAAACACCGAGAAGTGTGTTGAAAAACGAGGCGATAGCCAATATTTTTAACCTACTTCGAGGTGTTTTCGTATCAGATATCATAATAAACGCCTTTCGCGTGTATGATATAGCTTCTCAAACGAACCAGTATTTTAAGAGAAATTTGAGGGAAAAGTTGGCTTAATTTCTGGACGTTTATTGCCACATTTACAAACAACGTCTCGGTTATGATTCTCATTGGAGTTTTCCTCATGAATTATTAACGATTTAAAATAGTGCAAAGGGCGTGATAGCTCAGTGGTTTAAGCTAGTGACTTCATAGTTGAACTTAGACTTGCCACAAGGCATCTCCTTCGTGTAAGACGCATCAAGGTTATTTTCTCAAGATTCAGAAGCTTTACAAGAACAAAAACCCTAACCATAACCCAAATAAAAACTCTAGTCCTAACCCTGAAATAAAAACGAACCGTACTTTTAAACTAAAGATTTCAATGATGTAATATTCTGTTTTCGGTACACGAAGCCGTAAGAGCCGCCACAGGTCGATCTCTACGAGCGATGGCTGCACAAGATGTCACTGGCAAACCAGCATTCAGCCTTCAGCCAAATTTAGCCTTCATTGATTGATTGGAGTTCAGTTCAGTTGTGATTTTTCACAGAGTAGAGTGCTGCGTAGACAGTGTTTTGGATATATAACTTGCAAAGTGAAAAGGTAGTAAACTGCCAAGATTTTTAGTGACGAGATACTGACGTTTCGAGCGGAGCCCTTAAATGAAATGAAATAAAATGAAATAAAATAAATAGGGCTTATATATATGCCAAAAGGGTGTCACAAGTAGAAAGTAGCCAATCAAATGCACGGGAAATAAACAAACTAATAATTAATGAGATGCGAAAAGTTAAATCATTTGCTATTTTTACAGTTGATCAGCAAACAGACTAAGGGGGAGGGAGAAATGACAGGTCCAATATTCAAGGGGATTAGGCGATGGTAAAGCTGTAAAACAGTAAGAAACAAAAACTTGAAAAGGAATGAAAGTGCATAAGCTAATAATAAAAAAGTTCCAAGCAAACTAAAATAACAAAAAACTTCCTTCAAGTTACTGTTTGGCATAAATATTTTCTCAAAATTATTATATTTGTATTATTCAACTTTTTACTTCGGCAAATGCCGTTGCATCTCCGGCACCTTTCGTAGAGCGCATGCGTGTATTGGTTGCAACGCATACAACATGTGTGCGTCACGCACACATTTACACACTTTACACTTGACGCACATGTGCGTCACGCACACTTGAAGTGTACTTTACACTTTACGCACATGTGCGTCACGCACACATATTTTAAACTGATGGTCAAATACCTTTTAAAGTTACCAATTGCGAATTCCAATCAAGAAAAGTACCAACAATAATTATATTAATTTCTGTCATATCCGCGAAGTTCAAGAACGAAGTCACTAGCCTAAACCACTGAGCTATCACGCCCTTTGCACTGTTTTAAATCGTTAAATACCTTTTAAACATACCAATTGCGAATTTTAATCAAGAAAAGTACGTACCAACAATAATTACATTAATTTCTGCCTTACCGCAAAGTTCAAGAACGAAGTCACTAGCCTAAACCACTGAGCTATCACACCCTTTGCACTGTTTTAAATCATTAAATACATTTTAAACATACCAATTGCGAATTTTAATCAAGAAAAGTACCAACAATAATTACATTAATTTCTGCCTTATCCGCAAAGTTCAAGAACGAAGTCACTAGCCTAAACCACTGAGCTATCACACCCTTTGCACTGTTTTAAATCATTAAATACATTTTAAACATACCAATTGCGAATTTTAATCAAGAAAAGGACCAACAATAATTACATTAATTTCTGCCATATCCGCAAAGTTCAAGAACGAAGTCACTAGCCTAAACCACTGAGCTATCACACCCTTTGCGCTGTTTTAAATCATTAAATACATTTTAAACATACCAATTGCGAATTTTAATCAAGAAAAGTACCAACAATAATTACATTAATTTCTGCCTTATCCGCAAAGTTCAAGAACGAAGTCACTAGCCTAAACCACTGAGCTATCACACCCTTTGCACTGTTTTAAATCATTAAATACCTTTTAAACATACCAATTGCGAATTTTAATTAAGAAAAGTACCAGCAATAATTATATTAATTTCTGCCTTATCCGCAAAGTTCAAGAACGAAGTCACTAGCCTGAACCACTGAGCTATCACGCCCTTTGCACTGTTTTAAATCATTAAATACCTTTTAAACATACCAATTGCGAATTTTAATTAAGAAAAGTACCAGCAATAATTACATTAATTTCTGCCTTATCCGCAAAGTTCAAGAACGAAGTCACTAGCCTGAACCACTGAGCTATCACGCCCTTTGCACTGTTTTAAATCATTAAATACATTTTAAACATACCAATTGCGAATTTTAATCAAGAAAAGTACCAACAATAATTACATTAATTTCTGCCTTATCCGCAAAGTTCAAGAACGAAGTCACTAGCCTAAACCACTGAGCTATCACGCCCTTTGCACTGTTTTAAATCATTAAATACCTTTTAAACATACCAATTGCGAATTTTAATTAAGAAAAGTACCAGCAATAATTATATTAATTTCTGCCTTATCCGCAAAGTTCAAGAACGAAGTCACTAGCCTGAACCACTGAGCTATTACGCCCTTTGCACTATTTTAAATCGTTAAATACCTTTTAAACATACCAATTGCGAATTTTAATTGAGAAAAGTACCAGCAATAATAATATTAATTTCTGCCTTATCCGCAAAGTTCAAGAACGAAGTCACTAGCCTGAACCACTGAGCTATCACGCCCTTTGCGCTATTTTAAATCGTTAAATACCTTTTAAACATACCAATTGCGAATTTTAATTGAGAAAAGTACCAGCAATAATAATATTAATTTCTGCCTTATCCGCAAAGTTCAAGAACGAAGTCACTAGCCTGAACCACTGAGCTATCACGCCCTTTGCACTATTTTAAATCGTTAAATACCTTTTAAACATACCAATTGCGAATTTTAATTGAGAAAAGTACCAGCAATAATAATATTAATTTCTGCCTTATCCGCAAAGTTCAAGAACGAAGTCACTAGCCTGAACCATTGAGCTATCACGCCCTTTGCGCTATTTTAAATCAATAAATACCTTTTAAACATACCAATTGCGAATTTTAATCAAGAAAAGTACCAACAGTAATTACATTAATAATTCTGCCTTATGGCAGAGTTCAAGAACGAAGTACCTAGCCTAAACCACTGAGCTACCGCCCTTTGCACCATTATAAATCATTTTTAAGGTTAACCCCTTTACTTTTTGGCCAAATTTTGCGGTTTTTAACCAAATTTCTGGATGTCAAAAATGACTAAATTTACGCTAGTTTCTGCTCATATTAATATCTACGGCATTATTTAGGCTACATTTTCATATTTTAAGGTTATTTAGAGAATTCAAAAATTGTCAAAAAGTTAATGAAATTGAAAATATAATGGAAAAAGAAATGGATTTTCCTTTCTCGGTGTTTGGATATATTTAGTTGGCTAAACATCTCATGTGATACAAGCAAACCAATTACAAAAGATGAAAAAATACAATTATTTGAAAACGTTGAATATAAATTTTTTGAAAAATGTTAAAAAATTATTGAAAATAATTAAATTTTTGACAGTTCAAATTGATCTACTTATATATTATAAAATTGCAAGGAAAAGTTGAACACGATGTGAAATATATGTTTTGTGATGTTCACAAGTAACTCTCGAGGGAGCCACGACGTCTGACGTCAGAGGTCCAGCAATGGAATCCTCCACCAAGAGACAACGCATGAGATATGTCGACAGGAATACATTTAATACCAAGATCTGTAAACATCTAAAAAGTAAGAATAAATTGATATAAATTCGACATGAAGTGAATAGTTGATATGTTTAAAGTGGCACTACGATGAAAATTCATCCCCGTCTTTTAGATTTTCTTTAGCATAGAATAGTATTTCAGGGTCGAAAGTGATCATCGATGTAAAAAAAAACTAAAAAATGGTATTTTGAAGTAGTATTTTGAGCTCTGAAATCACTATTATTTAGGCCACCATTACTAAAAACGTGTTCCAAGTGAGCCCGCAATTTCAAAAGGTAATATTTTTTATGACGTCAGATTCTCAATGCTACGTCTGAATTTCAGTCGAGGTTACTTGTTTTCTTGTTTTCTTCGAGAAGTAGATGAAATGTCCAGCCTTTCAGACGAAGAATTTGAATAAACGACTTTGATTTACTTGAAGAATTAGCCACATGGAGTCTTCGCGTTGAGAATTTGACGTCACTTCGTTACGTTGGTCAGGAACATGAACGATTAATGGCGGACATAACAACTCCAGATTCGGAGTAAGAAAAATAATACTTGCCATCGTTGAATCGCAAAACGGTTTCGACCAAGTAATATTTAGCAGCTCTGCTTTATAAATACGTAAAAATATCGATAGGTAAAAATTTGATCGTAGTGGCACTTTAACGACATGAAGTGAATAGTTGATATGTTTAACTCCTGTCCCGAAGTCGTCAATCAAAAAACACGGCACACGGTAACGCAAGATTAAAAATTGAAATTCGACAAGCGCCAGGCACATGAGATCCACTCACACGCCAAGTTTGATTTTGCGATTGGTGGCATTTTGAATTTTCATGATGCTACGCGGGCGTGCAAATTTTCATGATGCTACGCGGGCGTGCAAGATGGCATTTTCTAGGAAAATGGAAGTTTTTCAACCTGATTTATGATAATTAATGCTAATTTATAACGAACAAAATTCAAAAGCATTAGTAACAGCCGGTTTATTGGGTTTTCAGAAAAGGGATAAGAAAAAGCGTTAAAGGAAAAGCAGTTTATTAAATGTTGAATTGAAAATAATCAATGTAATAACAGTTTAACAAAGTAAAAATGGTCAGTGAGAAAAATGAACCCCCTTCGCTGCTCCCCCCTACCCCCTACCCGCCGTTACGGTATAAGGGCTACCCGGAGCAGAGTCTCTGCAGAGATCCCACCCGCACCGGTCCACCCGCACGGGAGCTCATACTTTTAAATATATACGCAAGCTATTTTTCACCACAAACACAATACTTTCTGCGCATGTGGGTCAAAAATCACCATGTTTAGAAATGTAGGAAATAATTCACCAAATTGGTTTAAATTTTTATTTAAAAAATCAGGCGAAAATATAAAATTCATCGATGCGAAAAAATATCGGTCATTGTATATTAAATTGCCTATGCAATGAAACATTCAGTTGTCAAATAACTCTTTTGTTTGAAAGAACTCTTGAAACTATAAAGACTAACCATTTACAACTTTTTCATATTTCGCTTCACTCTTGAGATATTAAGATTTGTTTAATATGTAAATGATCATACTTATGACATCACACTTCATAATAAACTTATTGAAAACGCTTATATATCCTTGAGATTATGTAATGAAATCACTTGAAATGCAGGTGCATGTGCGTGGATGTATCCAATGACATCAAATATGCAAATCATCAAACGATTCCATGTGATAATGGTAAAGATATGCAGAGTTTTTCAATAAGTCATTATGCATTGTGATGTCATATGTATGATCATTTACATATTAAACAAATCTTAAGATTATCGAGAAACTGGCGCTCAAAAATACCGTGATGCTTTGCGAATAAACAGCAATATTCTGCTGCATTTTGGAACATGGAGGTGAAAAGTTGTGAACCATTTATTTTGTTCATTTTTGGCTTAATAATCTTACGGAAAATCGCTCATTATTAAATGTGAGACGTGAAATAGTCCTTCGATACATTTTTTCTGCTGGAAGTTGGTGCAACGTCTTCATGGCGCTTTTAACACCAACAACATGCTTGAGTAGACTTGGGGTTTAATGTTCGACGGCAAGAAGAACACAGGTACGTTCATTTCATTTATTTATTTCTGTAATTAGATTGTTAATATTTTTAAAAAAATTGTGTGGATAGGAACATATACGAGTAAACTTTGTGTCTTATTTGCATCAGTTTGATATCAGTCGCAGATAATTATTTTTTGGCCGTTCAAGTGAGAGGCTTTTTTGTCGACTGTATGAACCCTTATGTTATTGGTTTCAACAATGTTTTCTCCAGATCCCCCTTAAAATTGATGTTGATCTCAACAATGCTATATTATTTACGAAGACATGTTGTCACACAGCCGAATAAAGCAGAATTTATTGAGCTAGTAAGGAATATTATGATGATTATTGTCCATTTCTCGTAGTCGAACTTTGTTATTGTATGTCGTAATTCGTAGCAACTAACCAAGTGGAGTTGTTTACGAAATATGCAATATTTTTACCTTTAAACTAATTGGCACACCGTGGGACTTACGGTGCATTGCATTCAATCAGTGAGGTTTACAATAAGCGTTGTTTAAAGAAAAATTGAGTGAATGGTCCTCGCAGTTTTTTTGATAGAAAATATTTTTGTTTCTCATTTTCGTCATCTTATGGTAAAATGGTAGCTATTTGAATTTTGGTCATAAAATATGTCAATTAACGACTAAACTGTAAAAGATTATTTTACTATGTAGTTTTAAAAGCATGTATTAATAGGATGTCAGCCAAAATCTAGTAGAAAATTCAGAAAAAAATATATGAGGTTTTTAATCATGAAAAGTTGTACGTTTTTGTGACTTGGGCCCATGAATGATTGTGGGCTTTACGAAAATGCAAAATATCGCTAAAATTTTGATTGGCACACTGCAAGGTATATATAATCTTGAAGCTTAGTTATTATTCTTCACATTAAAAGTGGTTTAAGAAAAAATTAGGTGAATGGTCCTCGCAGAATTTGAGCATTTATGTGGTCTTATCTGTTTTGTATATTGCATTTTGATTAAGGTGGCTTTGTGAGTATTTATTATTGGATTACAGTAACCAATTTGTACTAGTTGCCCTGTTTGGATATTGTACATTGTAATAGTTTGATAAGTTAAAACTAAGAGCTGGAAAATGGACAATGTATTTAGGTAATGTTTTAGTAGGTACATTTGCAAAATACAACCACAGAAATGCAGTAATTAACTAAGCAAAACTATGAATACCAACAAAATTAATATAATGTTAACTACTGATTAAAGTGTAGATTTTGGGCTACATGTATGACTACTGTTTTATGGTACATGTGTATTAATTGTACAATACTTGTCCAATTTATTCATGAAAGCATGCTCACATATTATATATATTTTAATTTGCAGCTTGTTTGCTGGGTACCTTGTTTCAGAATTAAGAAGATTGTCAGAATTAAGAAGATTGATACCATATATTTTAAGTTTTAACTTATTAAAATAAAAATTATTAAAGCCATTTACTTCACTATCACATGACATTGTAAGAAGATACAAATCTTGGTTTGTATGTATAGTAACTAGGGGCAATTACGTTGACACTTAAAAAAAACATAATTTGCAGTGTAATATACCTCTTTGAAAAATCCTTTGTCAGACTGGTGTAATTGCCCTTAATTGCAATAACTTCAATACATATATTAAAATGTATTAATTACTGTTTTCCACAACAACATTTATAGTATACCTGTACATACAGTATATATTTGAAATCATAGTAACAATATTTACATTTCTCATATTGAGAGCAAATTTACATTGTAAATTTAGTTATAGTGATAATTACATTAAAAATTCAGTGTTACAGCATTATAAAAAATGTATACACTATTACTTATGAACTTTTACCAACAGATTCCTTTTGTATATTACATAACAGCAATCTGAAGTGATAATCCTGTATAAAATATATATTTATATATATATATATTTTTATTTACAGTGCAATCCAAAGCAGTGTGTAACATACTGTAGGCAATATTATTATGCATAAAAAGGCTTAAATCTGGTGAACTGCTGATATTTTACATAATAAAATACTGATTTCAAGTCAAAGCCCTTCATCAGAGTAAAGGCTTTGCCTTGAAATGTCAGTATTTGATAATCTAAAACCTTGACAGTTTACCACCTTTAAGCTTTATACAAAAACATATGTGTTTTTGTTAAAACTGTCTATTCAAATACTAAACAGTGATGAAGGAGGAGTGGTCACAATTGGTTGTGGTTGGAGATTGCAATCTCTGATTTTGAACACCCTGAAAATAGAAAATAATACTTTATGTAATGCAGGCCTATATTTGATGTGGGAAAGGGGTCATGGCCCCCAATGAAAAGACTAAATTTGGTAAGATATAGTATGACAACATAATAGCATTCCATTTTAAGATAATTCAGTGTACTAAATTTCAAACTAGAAATATAAAAAAAAGATTCCAAAACAAGGGCTCCTGAAACCCTATGTTGACAGCTCAACTATTTATAATACATTTTGGTCCATTCCCACCCCTCTGCCTTTGGTACAGACCAGTGATGTGACAATATTCAAAAGGAGAAAAATTGTAATTGACCTAAAATAAAATATCTTTACAATTTAGTGTGTTGTTGTTCAAGTCATGACAAACAATTTAAAAACATATAGAACTTCCAAATTTTTATTTTTCTCATTAAACCAGAAGCAATAAATTATATGCATGACATTCTGCAAAACAATTGAGGTTCTTTTCACAAAACAGATCACAAGTTCAATTGACAAAACATGTGAACAGAAGCAGCTATTTACAAGCACTTTTAAGTATATCTTTGATAAATTTGTGGATTTTTATAGTTCCCATTTTTCCCAGTTGGCAGTATAAGTTAGCAATTGTAATAAACCTTTATATGTATTAGATAGTATGAGCGGCCGATCTCTAGCTAAAATAGCTTATATCACCAAAATAGTTGGTAAACATGGTTATATTTACTTAAAATACGAATACATTTAAATAACCATGTTACCAACTTATCAGGACAAATTTCTTACAAAAAATATGAAACTTACCGAGGTTACCGCGACATTTTCTTTGGTTTTACGGTTCAAAGTTTCTCTTTTAGCTTCGTGAAGAGCTTAATTCTGCTGTGAAAAACATTGATCTTTCCCAGATGGCGGCATTTTAAGAGGAAAGCCTGGTTACTAAGTTTTGAGCACTTTTGACAAAAATTACTCGACTTTTTAAAAAATCTCCTCTTAATATCTCAAGAGTGAAGTGAGATATGAAAAAGTTGTAAATGGTTAGTCTTTATAGTTTCAAGAGTTCTTTCAAACAAAAGAGTATTTTACAACTGAATTTTTCATTGCATAGGTAATTTAAAATGAACAGGTTTTGTCATTGGCTATATGGAACAAAAGTGGTTAGGGTTAGGACATTGGTTTCTTTGTGGTTGATTCTATTGTTTTAATCAACCAATCACAAAACTTGATAATATAGGTAGGCGGTAAATCATATTTTATGATTTGCATTGAGGTTTGTATTTTCCGAAATTCTGATGAGTGTGACATATTAAATCAGGAATTTGACTTTTTTATTTTTCTGTGGGATAGACTTTAATTTCTAAGTACATAAACCGTTTTTACGAAGGGTATGCACGTTCTCGTAATATAATAGGCACGTATGTTATGTATTTTGACTCGCTAATTCCAAATCTGTTTTCAGAATAGAAAACGGTTAAATATTGATCGAGATATTAACGTTCAAAATAATATACTACGAAGTACATAAACCGTTTTTACGAAGGGTATGCACGTTCTCGTAATATAATAGGCACGTATGTTATGTATTTTGACTCGGTAATTCCAAATCTGTTTTCAGAATAGAAAACGGTTAAATATTGATCGAGATATTAACGTTCAAAATAATATACGACGAAGTTACGTATTTTGACTCGCTAATTCGAGATCTGTTTTCAGAGTTTAAATCGGTTAAAGGTGCCGTCCAGTCCGTTCTGCGCATGTCCACGTTTCTGTTTACATCGTTTGTTTACATTGCATTATATAAACATTGAACATGAAGTATTGCGGATTTTTTTCACACGCTTGAGCTATTCCGCCGAAAAAGCGTGTCATAATAAGCTGTTTGGTTCCTAAATGTTGTTAATATATCAAACTACCACTCGTGCCTTCGCCACCTTTAACGAATACTCGCTTTCGAACTGTCGCAAATCTATTCCGTTAAAGTTTGTGTGTCCTCAACGTTTGAAATATCACACATGCGCAGAACAGACTGGACTGCACCTTTAAATATTGGCCGAGATAACGTTCAAACATTTCTTCGACGAAAAGGGCTTTTGCAAATTGTGAATTTTTGATAATTAAATAAATTGAATAAATTCCTGTGTTTGGATACTCAAATCCAATCACGGGTATTGACCAATCACAGCGCTTGTTGTGTACATGTTATTTAGTATAAACGTATTTCTAGTTGGTACTAATTAACATTTCGAGCAATCTTCGTCAGAAGGCACTTCATTAGAATATGGGTCCGTACCTTTTGGGTTGTCACTTCATTCTTGGACACAACCACTCGCTTAGGATCCAGCATCAATACATTCATGGACAACCACTTGGAGGACATCCACAATGGGTGATCGTCTGAAAGAAGTGGTTCCGGAGGATGGACAATCTTCCAGCCTGCTTTACGAAACATATCTATCTGATGACAGGGACGATCAGGGTTGGATAGGACCAAACCGGGACCTATGACGTTAAACGTAGCATCGATGTGCATCGGATTGGGATCATCGAAGGATAAAATATGAAGCTGGATGCCTTTTTGTTTCAGATGGCGTCTCATCCACTCTATGCCAAAATAATTTGTCACCTAGAAGAAAAGGTTGGGGAGAATCATGGTTATTATTTATGGTCGGGGTGGGCGACGAAGAGAAATAGATTTGGTGCTGAGAACATTTTTACCCAACCAAATTAAGATCGGAAATTTAAACGTCCCAACCAAATATGTGTAAAGAAAACCTTTTACCTATAACCCAAGAAGAAAAAAGTTAGAAAAATTCCCAGCGTATCGTCGATACAAGTTTTAATAATAAACCCAAATAGATATACAGACAGATCCTACTGTAACTTTCAGATTATTATCTCCCTATACAGAGCAGGAATCCAAGGAAAACAACGACAGGAATACAATAATAAAAGCTAATGTGCAATGATGACTAAGGAGAACTGATGATGAGATTCCAATTTTAAATGATGAACTCTTAATTTTTTTATGTAAATAGTCATAACATTTTGCCTAGACACATTGAAATGTTAGTTCTTTACCACTTCCCTTTCTGCTATCCAGTCTCATACTCATTTTATCCATCACACTATTAACTTCCATCACCCATCTCACTTCTCTATTATTTCTTCTTCTTCTAGTTCTTCTTCCAACTTTGAACTCCTCATTCGAGAGAGTTTACTAATTTCTAAATTCAAACCGTCTCTCAATGAAAAAAAGTAGAGTGCTGCGTAGACAGTGTTTTGAATATATAGCGGTTTTTTGGCTTAAAATGATAGGTCCAACTCAAAAAGTCGTTTTGGGTGATCCGTTTGAATCGGACAATATTTGGGCAGACAATGCGAAACGGCCATTGGCGATTTGTGATCTGACGAACTACATAACGAGGTTTTTACGAAGGGTATACACGTTTGCGTAATATAATAGGTACGTGTGTTATGTATTTAGTCTCGCTAACTCCAAATCTGTTTTCAGAATTGAAAACGGTTAAATATTGATCGAGATAACGTTCAAAATAATATACGACGAAGCGGCCGGCTGATTGCCGACTAATTTCTACGTACATAAACCGTTTTTACGAAGGGTATGCACGTTCTCGTAATATAATAGGTACGTATGTCATGTATTTAGACTCGGTAATTCTAAATCTGTTTTCAGTATTGAAATGTAGTAAATATTGGCCGAGATAACGTTCAACATCTACGTGTGATTTGTTCAGTCTGCAGACAATAAAATAAATATCATTCTGGCAAATAAGTATCATAAATACGTTATCATACTGGCACGAACTAAATGATCTTGTTTTTTTATTTTAAATGTCGTACTGGTCACTACAATATTTCTATTAACAGATTTGTAGAACCTAAAATTCCAGTAAGAATCACCAGAAATAGTTCTGAATTAGATGTGTTAGTTCCTAAGTGTCGTACTAAACTCTTTCAAACTAGTTACTTTAACCGTTTACCTAAACTATGGAATAATCTACCAAGCTTAATACGAAATTCTAATTCAGTTAAATATTTTAAAAGTCAACTTTATAATCACTATATACTAATGCTCTAAATAATAATTACGACGTAGATAACTATCGCACTTGGAAGTCTACTTGCTTAAAATGTCACGCTTCACGTAACGTGCTCTCTTCTAACCCTTGCTGTTACTAATACTATTGTATCTTACTATATTGCTTTTATATAATTATGTACATATTTAAACTTCCTTCTATACCTAATATATATTTATGTATATACTCTATGTACTGCAGTTATTGTATCTATTGTAATTTATGTTCATTTTAATTTATCATTTTAATTTGGAGCCTAGCTCTGTTGTACTGTCCTGCACCTTCTTGTATTAATTAGGTGAGTAATAAATAAATAAAATACACGGCGTTACGCGGTCCGTAACGAAATTCCAGACATTTGTATATCAAACAATCTGATATATCTCAAAAAGAAAACAAAGAAACGAAAAACTTCAAAAGAAGTTGCTTTATCATTTTAAAAGTTCTTCCAAACAAGACAATAAAACATTTTGAGGTTAGGGGCACTTTAACGATACTTACAAAAAATTTCATCAGCATAAATAACAGTGTAAAGCTGCAGTAAAACTAACGTAACTTTGCCCAAGTGAAGCAACATTTGCTTGGTAATTGCGAAGTTTGGGTTGAAATCATCGTCGTCAAATCAAAACTCATCCTGGCTTACCGAGCTAGCCCGCCTCATCGGTAATCGGCTTACCGGGCCAACTCCGGCCGGTTAACTGGTCCAACTCGCCTCATGTAATGTAATCGGCCTTTAAAGCTTTTGAACACATAAACGTTTTTTCGTGTTCAAAACCATCTTCATTCCAAATTCAAGTTATATTAGGCAGCTGTCATTAATTCCACTCGGGAAGGGGCAGAATGAAAACTGAAAATTCTTGTTAAAGTTTCGTGACCCAACCAAATTTCCCTGGATGGTTTCATGACCCAACTATACATTTTGTTTTAGTTTCGTGGCCCAGCACATCTTAAATTTTCATACCGGCAACACAGGAGTGCTGGGAACTGAGGGTAGTTTGTCATATAGAGCAAGGAAAACAATCAACTTTGTTTTCAGCCGGGTTTTCCCATTCCTGAACTCTTAGTCTCGAACCACTGAAATCCAAACTATATATACATGTACATAATTTCTGGGGGCAAGGGGTTCTCAAAACAACTTTTCTTTGGGTGTGATATGGATATTTCTTGGACTTACATAGCGTATATCAATTCCTATGTTATAAATATTTGTTTTCTTCGATTACTTTTGATACTAATCAAAAAAGTTTCATGGCGCATCAAAGGTTTTCCAAATGTTTTCGTAGCCCTACCAACTTTTGATTTATAGTTTCATGGCCCAGCACTTTTCCTTCTGGCCCCCTCCCTGGTGGAATTAATGATAGCTTCCTTAAACTACATTGAGTAGATGCCAAATTTTCCTTCAATATACATCAAATAGCCATACCTGACTTCTCTGACCGAAGACATCTTTCCCGCATCTAATGAAATCAGCTGCATCGAAACAAATGTCATGTTCTGTCGTCACAAATTTCCCTTGCTTGGCAAGTACATGGCGGTCTTCGATGGAGAATATTGGATAGTCCTATTAATAAATATCATAAAGAACTATTTTGAAGTATCAACATATTTAGCATTACTACCTACACACGTAAAAACGCACAGTCTGTTTTTACCTGTTAACAGCGAAAAATATGGTTGATATCGACAGGCTTGAACAGGGTTGAGCTGGCCAGCTTCAACAGGGTTGTCAACAGGCTTGTTCATCGATGTTGGAACAGTATTGTTCATGGCTGATGATCGAACAGGCTTGGACAGCATTGAACAACATTGTTCATGCATGATACAACATGTTGTCAGAGCATGATGAAATAACAAGTTTGAACAGCGTTGTTACAACAGCCATGAACTTGGTTGTTCTATCAAGCTGGTTTTTGCATGTTCTAACATGCATGAACAACTGCTGTCGATTCAACAAGCCTGTCACAACATGTTGAAACATGCTTGAACAGTGCTGTTATTTTAACAGTCCTGTTCTAACATGTTGACAATACTGTTACAGGTATGTTGAACCAACAACCTTGTTACAACCTGTGAGATTTTTACGTGTGTAATTGAGGACACTGTAAAATATACTATATACTTACATAAATACTAATTACTTATTGCTAATTTATTAATTACTGCTAATTGAGGAAACACTCCAATCTAGTGTCTTCATCAGGGGTGAGCGTTGTAAAGTTAGGATCCCTATTTATACCCTCATAGAACCGATGATGACGTTATCTATTAACAAGATGCAAATAAGCTTCTGGTAATAAACCACCGTCATCGCGATTCAATGGGGCGTGGGCGCTATTGATATGCCAAGCCTCCAGACAACGTCTCTGATGGTACCGCGGATTAGTGGTAATAATTTTGGAATTTTCCCACGCAATCTTATGGTAGGTTACGCACGTGTGCTCCGACAAAGCAGAATTTTCCTTTTTCGAAAAGAAAACAGCCTTTTGGTGTTCTTTTAAACGCGTACGAAACTGACGTTTAGTCTGACCGATGTACTCCTGATCACAGTCATTGCACGGAATGGAATTAATAGCGTCTTTCCTCTGTTCCTTCGCAATACGATCCTTAGGTTTTGCAAAAATATGACCCAACGTCAAGAAAGATTTTTGAGCAACTTTTACGTTGAAAGTACCTAAGATTGTTTTAATTGGTTCCTTAACCCTTGAATATACGGAACAATGCGCATTGAATCGCGATGACGGTGGTTTATTACCAGAAGCTTATTTGCATCTTGTTAATAGATAACGTCATCATAAGTTCTATGAGGGTATAAATAGGGATCCTAACTTTACAACGATCACCCCTGATGAAGACACTATATTGGAGTGTCGAAACGTTGGGTCATGGACAGTAACTTTTAAAGTTACGTTCAAAAAACTTTTTAAAGCCAGAGTAGCGTCAAACTATGTCTCATATATCCTTACATGTCCCACCCTAACCTCTCATGTCGCTCACTAACCTCATCGTAAAGTTCATCTGACATCAAGCTCCTTGGTGCAGCTGTCCAGCCTGCTCCGGCATGAAAGTATTCCTTGATAAGGTCTCTGTAAGATCGATACTCAAAGAATCTGGACCTCCAACACATTGGTGCCTCGATGATCTCTTCACCAATCACAATCAATATGTCACGTGGCATTGCGGCATACAGCCCGGATGACGTGAAATCTGGAGTGGTGTAAGTCTGAAAAGAATTTCAATACAAGCATTCATAATCTTTTGTTTGAAAGAACTCTTGAAACTATAAAGACTAATTACCATTTACAACTTTTTCATATCTCACTTCACTCTTGAGATATTAAAGTGGTACTACGATCAAATTGTTACCTATCGATATTTTTACGCATTTATAAAGCAGAGCTGCTAAACTTTTATTACTCGGTCGAAACAGTTTTGCGATTCGACGATGGCAAGTATTATTTTTCTGACTCCGAATCTGGAGTTGTTACGTCCGCCATTAATCGATCATGTTCCTGACCAGCGTAACGAAGTGACGTCAGACTCTCAACGCGAAGACTCCACATGGCTAATTCTTCAAGTAAATCCATAGTGATCAAGGTCCTTTTTCAAATTCTTCGTCTGAAAGGCTGGACATTTCATCTACTTCGACTGAAATTCAGTAACCTCGACTGAAATTCAGGCGTAGCATTAAGAATCTGACGTCACAAACAATATTACCTTTTGAAATTGCGTGCTCACTTGGAACACGTTCTTAGTAATGGTGGCCTAAATAATAGTGATTTCAGAACTCAAAATACTTACTTCAAAATACCATTTTTTAGTATTTTTTTTACATCGATGATCATTTTTGACCCTGAAATACTATTCTATGCTAAAGAAAATCTAATATAGACATCACACTGCATAATAACTTATTGAAAAATTCTCCATATCTTTACCATTATCACATGGAATCGTTTGATGATTTGCATATTTGATGTCATTGGATACATCCACGCACATGCACCTGCATTTCAAGTGATTTCATTACATAATCTCAAGGATATATAAGTGTTTTCAATAAGTTATTATGCAGTGTGATGTCATAAGTATGATCATTTACATATTAAACAAATCTTAATATCTCAAGAGTGAAGTGAGAAATGAAAAAGTTGTAAATGGTTAGTCTTTATAGTTTCAAGAGTTCTTTCAAACAAAAGAGTTATTTTACAACTGAATGTTTCATTGCAATAGACACTTTAACGTAAAAATGTCTTATCAAACATTGTTCCACATTTTCAGATAGTTTCACATTTGTGTTTGTAGAAGTCTCCCCATTCAAAATGTAGAGTAGCTCGTGGCACATGATAAACAATAGCTCACAAAAACGAGATTGTAATTACTTTGCTTCATTATTTGGTGTAGATATACTCCATAGGCATAAGCGAATTCATTTTCTTATTCGAAAATGTCAAACTGAACAATTTTCCATTAGGTTTTCACGATTTCATCACTCGTATATAAATTTTAGCGGACGCCATGTTTGGCCTAGATTTCAGGTTTTGCTTGCAGCTTGAATATGTCGTTGCTTCTGATTGGTCAGGATAGGAATATTCCGGTTATAAGAAGGTTTGTGATTGGATAACGCCAGTGGTGGTCTATCGCCAATAGACCACTAGTAGCTCAGCCAATCAGAATGCCAGAATTTCTATGAGTAGAAACTGACCATGGTGCATTCTGATTGGCTACTCAACCGTTGTCTATTCGTGATAGACCATGATGGCATAACGCGCTCAAAACAATGGCAGAAAACTCTCGTTTTGGGGAGGTTTCAGATGAGTTTTAGGATAATTTGTTAGAGAATGCATTGTAATAGTCCACTAATTTGTTTCTACTAAAAAAATTATAGACAACTCGTCCTCATTGTCTATATGAGCGAACAGTCAACTCAAGCTTCGCTTTCGTTGACTATTTAACAATTAGACAACGAGTCCGAGTTGTCTATGAGCGAATAGTCAACGAAGGCGAAGCCTGAGTTGACTATTCGCTCATAGACAACGAGGACGAGTTGTCTAATTGTTTTAGTAGAAACAAATTAGTGGACTATTACAAATCATGCATTCTCCAAAGAATTATCCAAAAACTCATGTGAAACCTCCCCAAAACGAGAGTTTTCTGCCATTGTTTTGAGCGCGTTTCCCAAACGTTGTCTATCATGCACGAATAGACAACGGTTGAGTAGCCAATCAGAATGCAGCATTTGTAATAGACCATGGTCAGTTTCTACTAATCACTCATAGACAACTCGGACTCGTTGTCTGATTGTTAAATAGCTAGACCACTAGTTGGTTGATACTAAAACCAGTTATCCTAAACTCGTTTACCTTTGAGTGATCAATTATGCTTGGTCTTCGTACAACAACGCCTTCCTGTTCAAGAACCCGACAAAACGCTTCCACTTCCTTCACGGCTTTAGATATGTGATCAGATGGAAAGGGTTTACCGCCATTTTTCTCAAAGAAAGGCCAAAATTTGTGATGTGTTGTTGCTTTTACTTCTGCCGTGAAGAGAGGGATGGTGGCGTTCTCTGGCCGACCAACAATCACCTCTTCAAGAGGGTCCCATTCATTGTATGAACATACGGGGCTAAGAAACAGAGAAATATGATAACAAATTAACAGTGAAATATGTTGAATATTCACCACTACACAAAAAAACTATCATTGTCTTTGTCATCATCATCATCGTCATCACCATCATCATCATCATCACCATCATCATCACAAACATCACTACCACCATCATCATCAACACCACCATTGCCATCATCATCACCACCATCACCACCATCATCATCACAAACATCACCACCATCACCACCACCATCATCACTACCATCACCACCATCACCACTATCATCACCAGCATCATCATAACCACCACCATCATCACCATCACCACCATAATCATCACTATCACCACCACCACCATCATCACTATCACCTACACCATCATCACCATCATCATCACCATCACATCATCAAATCCCATCATCATCACTATCACGATTCACCACCACCATCATCACCATCATCACAACCATAATCACCACCATTATTGTTATCACCACCACCATCACCGTCACCACCATTAGTATCACCATCACCATCATCATCACCATCACCATCATCATCACCACCATCATCACCATCATCATCACCATCATCATCATCACCACCATCATCACCATCATCACTATCACCATCATCATCATCATCACCATCATCATCACCATCATCATCATCATCACCATCACCATCACCATCATCATCACTATCACCATCATCACCATCACCATCACCACCACCATCATCATCATCATCATCACCATCATCATCATCATCATCATCACCATCATCATCATCATCATCACTATCACCATCATCATCACTATCACCATCATCATCACCATCACCATCACCATCACCATCACCATCATCATCATCACTATCACCATCATCATCATCATCATCATCACCACAATCATCATCACCATCATCACCATCATCATCATCACTATCACCATCATCATCACTATCACCATCATCATCACCATCATCATCACCATCATCAAATCATTACTATTATCCCGGCGCAAAGCGCCGGCCGAAGGCCGAAGGCCTGAGGGCGAGGGTGCTAATATCGACCGGCGTTTAGTCCCTTATCACGCGAGATCCAAGCGGATCCTGATCTCGGATCGGCTTTATAGGTATATATATATATATATATATATGATCAACCGTCCTCATGCGCGGCATCGGAAAATGTGGCACTGGTAACTAGATACTCAGATTAAATTTAACCGTCACAAGAGACATAGTTTTTTGAGGAAATAGAAATCCGAGTCCGAGTATGTATTTTGACTCGCTAATTCCAAATCTGTTTTCAGAATTGAAAACGGTTATATATTGATCGAGATTATCATAGCCGACCAAGCCCGGACTAATTTCTAAGTACATAAACCATTTTTACGAAGGGTATTCACGTTCTCGTAATATAGTAGACACATATGTTATGTATTTTGACTCGCTAATTCCAAATCTGTTTTCAGAATTGAAAACGGTTATATATTGATCGAGATATTCAACATAATATTCGACGAAGTGACCGGCTAATCATTATTAAACCGACTAACTTTCTAAGTACATAAACCATTTTTACGAAGGGTATTCACGTTCTCGTAATATAGTAGACACATATGTGATGTATTTTGACTCGCTAATTCCAAATTTGTTTTCAGAATTGAAAACGGTTAAATATTGATCGAGATAACGTTCAAAATAATATACGATGAAGTGCCAGTTTATAATCGACTAATTTCTAAGTACATAAACCGTTTTTACGAAGGGTACTCACGTTCTCGTAATATAGTAAACGCGTATGTTATGTATGTTGACTCGCTAATTCCAAATGTGTTTTCAGAGTTTAAATCGGTTAAATATTGGCCGAGATAACGTTCAAACATTTCTTCGACGAAACGGGCTTTTGGAAATTGTGAATATTTGAAAAACAGAAATAATACACGGCCACGGCGTGCGAGGTGTGGGCACCATGGATGGAGAAATTCCCGTAGGGGGGGGG
The DNA here is from genome assembly GCA_035772405.1 of Chrysogorgia sp. JL179-B06. Taxonomy (NCBI): domain Eukaryota; kingdom Metazoa; phylum Cnidaria; class Anthozoa; order Scleralcyonacea; family Chrysogorgiidae; genus Chrysogorgia; species Chrysogorgia sp. JL179-B06. The sequence continues at coordinate 521,978 of JAYKKM010000253.1, forward strand.
GGGTAGAAAAGGCGGGCGAGGGGATTATTGCGAATTCGTATTTCTAGTTTAACTCTAAAACATAGACTTTACACAGTTCACCCACCTCTTTTTTTCTTCCAGATTTTGCTGTTCATGCAGAATCTGAGATGAATAATGCGACAAAGATGGCGATGAAAGAGGTTTCTAAAGAAACAATTAAAGATCAAAATATAATAATTAAAGATCAATAAATAATGATGATGGTGATGATGTGATGGTGATGATGATGATGGTGGTGATGATGGTGGTGATGATGGTGGTGATGATGATGATGATGATGGTGATGATGATGGTGATGATGATGGTGGTGATGGTGGTGATGATGGTGATGGTGGTAGTGGTGATGATGGTGGTGATGATGGTGGTGATGATGGTGGTGATGATGGTGGTGATGATGATGGTGGTAGTGGTGATGATGATGGTGGTGGTTGTGGTGATGATGGTGGTGATGATGATGGTGGTAGTGGTAGTGGTGATGATGGTGGTGATGATGGTGGTGATGATGATGGTGGTGGTGGTGATGATGGTGGTGATGATGGTGGTGATGATGATGGTGGTAGTGGTGATGATGATGATGGTGGTAGTGGTGATGATGGTGGTGATGATGATGGTGGTAGTGGTGATGATGATGGTAATGATGGTGGTGGTAGTGGTGATGATGGTGGTGATGATGATGGTGGTGGTGGTGATGATGGTGGTGATGATGGTGGTGATGATGATGGTGGTAGTGGTAATGATGGTGGTGGTAGTGGTGATGATGGTGGTGATGATGATGGTGGTAGTGGTGATGATGATGGTAATGATGGTGGTGGTAGTGGTGATGATGGTGGTGATGATGATGGTGGTAGTGGTGATGATGGTGGTGATGATGGTGGTGATGATGATGGTGGTAGTGGTGATGATGGTGGTGATGATGGTGGTGATGATGATGGTGGTAGTGGTGATGATGGTGGTAGTGGTGATGATGGTGGTGATGATGGTGGTGATGATGATGGTGGTGGTGGTGATGATGGTGGTGATGATGGTGGTGATGATGATGGTGGTAGTGGTGATGATGATGGTAATGATGGTGGTGGTAGTGGTGATGATGGTGGTGATGATGATGGTGGTAGTGGTGATGATGATGGTAATGATGGTGGTGGTAGTGGTGATGATGGTGGTGATGATGATGGTGGTAGTGGTGATGATGGTGGTGATGATGGTGGTGATGATGATGGTGGTGGTGATAATGGTGGTGATGATGATGGTGATGATTATGGTGGTGATGATGGTAGTGGTGATGATGGTGGTGATGATGGTGGTGATGATGATGGTGGTAGTGGTGATGATGATGGTGATGATGGTGGTGGTAGTGGTGATGATGGTGGTGATGATGATGGTGGTAGTGGTGATGATGGTGGTGATGATGATGGTGATGATGGTGGTGGTAGTGGTGATGATGATGGTGATGATGGTGGTGGTAGTGGTGATGATGGTGGTGATCATGATGATGGTGGTAGTGGTGATGATGGTGGTGATGATGATGGTGATGATGATGATGATGGTGGTGATGATGGTGGTAGTGGTGATGATGATGGTGATGATAGTGGTGGTAGTGGTGATGATGATGGTGATGGTGGTAGTGGTGATGATGGTGGTGATGATGATGGTGATGATGATGATGATGGTGGTGATGATGGTGGTAGTGGTGATGATGATGGTGGTGGTGGTAGTGGTGATGATGGTGGTGATGATGATGGTGGCAGTGGTGGTGGTGATGATGGTGGTGGTGGTGATGATGGTGGTGATGATGATGGTGGTAGTGGTGATGATGATGGTAATGATGGTGGTGGTAGTGGTGATGATGGTGGTGATGGTGGTGGTGGTAGTGGTGATGATGGTGGTGATGATGATGGTGGTGGTGGTGATGATGGTGGTGATGATGATGGTGATGATGATGGTGGTAGTGGTGATGATGATGGTGATGATGATGGTGGAGTAGTGGTGATGATGGTGGTGATGATGGTGGTGATGATGATGGTGGTAGTGGTGATGATGGTGGTGATGATGATGGTGGTGGTGATGATGGTGGTGATGGTGGTGGTGATGATGATGGTAGTGGTGATGATGGTGGTGATGATGGTGGTGATGATGATGTTGGTCTGATATTTTAGCATGTTCGCAACAATAAAGGAATGTTTAAAACGATTAGTTTTACATAGAGGTATGTTAAAAACTCTTTGATTCCGAGTATCATAATTATGTCTATTTTCTTTAAAAGGAATAATGGAGTGAATTTTGTTGTCAGACGATTGACAAATGTTGTTAAATAACTTTTTGTCAGTAGTTCTCTACGTTCTCAAGGTGGTTATGGTAGCTTTCATGAAGGCATCACTATTTAAGAAATAGAAAACATCTTTCCGTGTTTCCATACAGTTATAGAAACACGAGTGGAAGTTTGGGAGAACGAGAAATGTCAGTGGGAACATGAGCCCGCAGGGCGAGTGTTTCCACGCTATTTTGAGTTCTCCAAAACTTTCACGAGTGTTTCTATAACGTATGGCAACACAGAAAGATGTTTTCTATTTCTTTTAGTAAATAATACCGAGGAAATAAGTAATAAGACTCTTTTATTAAAATGATGAAAATATACATTCTCCTTACTCACGCTAGACAGCGTCGTCGGCTGCTCAAATGAACATAAACGCTCTTAACTGTGAAGAAAAGCATCCAATCTTCTGTCACAGAAGATATTTATCGACATTTTAGCTGTTTGTGAACAAAGGTTCGTCAACTTCGTCTTGTAGTCCATTTTATAAAAATTAAATAAAATTAACAAACCGTGTCCGACAGAAAAGTGGTCTTGTCCGGCCGATTTACTCTGTGGCCGGACATCGTGTCCGGCGAGCTCCAAAAAATTATATTCAGGCCTGCCACCTCATGGCGGTTTATACACTGTGCCTATTTATAGTCATAAATGTAAAGTTATTTACACAATAATTCAAAGTGCCTATCCGGGGTTTGGGGATTTACATATTCGTAATTATTTTGGGTTCTGCGGAAACTCAGGGTTGCCGTGCGAGATTGAAATTTATCTTCGAGCAATTTACCGCAGTTGTCCCATAAGAGGGAACAGTATTTTAAATGAAACTAAGCGTGTTCTAGTGTTTTGTACCAATACCAGCACTTGCCTTCTTGGTCTTCTTGCATTATATTGTCTCAATATGTTTTATGCCGTCGTTACTGTCGACACTTGACAATGTAGAAAAAGCATTTTTACGTTATAAAGACAACGCGAAACTCGAGTCACTATATTCTATATTCTCGCGACTAACATGGTTTGAACAAGTGTTTCTCTTCAAGAATTTAACAGTAAAACGAGTCCGTGCGATTGTGTATGTATAAATACAACACGATTTTTCATTACCTGAAACAATATGAAAACGCTAGGAAAACGTACACGTGTGGTGATGAGAATTTTAGTCGCTTTCTCGATATATGAACAAACCGAAATTCAAATAATCGCTAACCCTAATCCTAACATCCTAACCCTAAAACTGACTTGGGTTGATGTTATAATAATTTTAAATTTCGGTTGCTCATATATCGAGAAAGGGCTGAATTTTTTTAGCATGTATGTTATCCAATCGTATGCAGGATATTAGATAACATACATGCTAAAACAATAAAAGACTGTGGCTTTTGATTGAGTAGGCTAATGTCGGAGAAGCTAAAACGCCGGAAACAGTATCAGATTTTTAAAGTAGAACTGGCTTAGACCCGGGTCAAACGTCGAACTTTTCATGAGTGACCTGGGCCTAATAGTTTGGCTGTAGATCAAAGGGCATAAAGTTAATTCAAATGATCTTTTTGGGTACGGGAGCCAGGGGTAAAACAGTCCCAAGCGTGACAAGAATGTGCAAACAATATAATATAAACAAAGTAATCAACTCGAGCTTGTCAATTTCATGCAAGCATGGCAGAAATACAATGTGTATCAAAAGAAACTGAACCCTTAGAAAACGGTCTCATACTCTTGGGAAATTAAAAACACTGCAAAGAAACATGTTAAGTATATTAACGTTTCTTTACAGTTATGCTCCTTCATAAACAAACGGTGCTACGAAATAGGGATGAGCCGATTAATCGGAAAAATAATCGGCCATACTGACATTTTTTAGATAGGTTGTTTTTCAGCAAAGATGACGGCGAGAAGACAGCTGGACTGCTGGAGCACGTACAATGCTGGATGAGCTGAGTAGTGCTTTAGAAAGGAGATTCCAAACAGCTTTTGTCAACAAGTGTTTCGTATTGGCTACGACGATTGATCCGAGATTTAAGACAAAGTTTTGTAAAGATGATGGTCGTACTACGCTGGTGACGAGCTCCATCTTGTCCAAGGATCCTCAGAGTCAGACACGGTAATGGACCACATCAAGATCTATGGTCCTGTTTCGAAGAGATAGTTGCATCCGACGACAACATTCCTAGGCAATCGGCCGATAAGTTGAGATAATCGGCCTACAAATTCGGCTCATCCTTATGTTTCGAGTCCAGTGCCGTATATCCCGAAACATATTTGCATAAATAGCTATAAAGACACACCGCCAAAAGCTAACAGAAATAGTTTTACCTTTCTTATTATCGCTGCCTCTCTTCCTCGACAACCACCACGAAATATTCGCGCCAAAAGCATGATTTTTGTATAACTTCGTTTTGAAAAAACAGTCAAATTAGCGGAAACGATTCTGTCACTTGACGGGGCGGGAGATCACGGGGGAGGGACTGGGGAGAGGGGAAGAAATGAGACTCTCCGCCGAACGAGATTGGACTCACGTTCGCGCGCCAGTGACATCCGGTCTGACTTCTCGCAAATTCTGAGATGCGGCGGTGAAACTAAAACCCGAACAAGAAGCATTCTCAAACTCATTAATAATTCATGAATTATCATAGCCAATCCATGAACGTATACCGCATCACATGCATGAGTTTTAATACCCAATGAAAACCTGTAGGAAACTTCCTAGTGAACTGGATCACATTTCTTAATCTACATATTAAAATAAAATCGCTATGGGAGCAAATCGCTATTAAGGAATACTCGTTTGAGAAGCTAGATCAAACACTCGTTTGTCGTGTTTCATCAGGGGACTCCAAACACTCGAAAACAATAAAAACCTCGGGCTACGCCCTCGGTTTTCATTTGCTTTCTCGTGTTTGGAACCCCTGATGAAACACTCAAACTCGTGTTTGATCTATTACTTAAAACATCTCGAACCGGTTTTGGAAAAAGCCTCATCTATGAAACGTTTACAAACATAAAAAATTCAGATTGACGAGTATAATAAAAGACCAGATATCACATCTAAACAGTGCTCAAAGTTTTTACGCAGCTGCAGAACTCTCAAATTTAAGCTCAGAACAGTTAAAAGCGTGTAACTTCAATTCTCCGGTCCCTACCACGGCCGTATGATTGATGAAGCCAAAATTCCCGCCATGGGGGCTGATATGGAGGTATAAAACACGCGTGTTGACCGCGTGTACGAAACAGCCACTCGGCGACGTTGTAGGTATAAAACACGCGTGTTAATTTGCGTGTAGTGCACTACCTCAGTTTATGTAAAATACATTTTCTCTGAGTTTTTCTCAACAGATATTTGACAATGCTCTTCTGTTATTGTTCCTCTACAATGTCTTTCAGTTTGAAAATGTGTCAATGTGAATCTCGATGTTTTTCCTCAAATTATTCTTGATCAAAAAAGCAGTTGTGACCTTGCATTATTTACATTTGTTTGTGGGTTAATCTTTCCTATATTTCTTGCTTTTACTGGCTATTTCACCATTGAAATTACATACTGTGAACTAGCAATAAATCTAAACTTGAAATAGTGTGATATTATTTTATTGTTTTGCCATAATGTTGTTTTTTACAACTTATATTTCATCAAATTTAACTACTTTATCACACGGTCAACCAGGGATTATTTTAAGGAATTTTTATCACTGCACAAAGAGCTGAAAAGGCATAAAATCTAACTCCAGTAGCACGCTAAGCAGCGATGGAGCACTGAGTAGCTCGGTAGCTCGTCAGTAATCAACTAGTCATATAGTCATAGTATACATAAGCGGCCCTTCTGTTCCCCATACATTCGCATTTTCAAAATAACAATGGTCAAACAATTAGCACAGGCTCAAGCATGTTATGTTGGCTAAATAGTAAGAACACTAGCGTTTGGTTTATTAGGGCAGTAGGGCCTGCTATAGTAGCTATACTCATGTATCTTGAAAGTTGAAATGCCAGAAATGGTTTTAGTTAGCTTCTGGTCTGTAAGGGCATAAGGCTGTTAGTTAACGGTACGCTTAACGTTATCAGAAGATAGTGGACCAGGGTCCTTTAACTTATCGTCTTACAGTATTTGTGTATTTGCTAATTTAAATTTTGATATTAAATAGTGTATGTTGGAATGTAGTATGTACTGTGCCTTTGAACATAATTTCTCATGCAATCCTTTCACGAATAACACCCATTCTTAAATATTAAAGAAAATGTATCACTGCACAAAATTGCGTTTATCACTGCACAAATCTCATTTATCACTGCACAAATTGGTTATCACTGCACGTTAAAATAATCCCTGCGGTCAACTAAAAAAGGACTAGGGCATACCTACATGTCAGCCTCCATGCAACCCCGAGTTATCGTTCCACGCCGTAGGCCCAGTGAACTCTATACAGCGGGTTTAACCGGCCTAGTAGTAGGTACTTCATGTATGGCTAAAGCTGGTTATAAAGCTGGTTATTCTTAAACTGGGTGAGGATTCCGCCTTGCCCCCAACCCCTAAAAAAACGCCAGCTACGCAGGCTAGGTGAGGCTATTCGTATGCCAGAACAGTGAGGAGTTATTCTTCATCTTCCAATGTTCTCAGGAGTGCTAGTGGCGTTGACGTATTATTCATTATTTTGATTCAACCATAACTGGGTCATGGGTGGAAAAACCTGTTTATTATACAGTCGTCAAGTTCACAGAGTAGCCATTCGCTGTAGGGAGGGACATACATCGATAAAACCGACAAAACAATTGCCCCGGCCCCTTTTCCCACATTTTTTAGTCTTGTCTAAATCGCGGGGAATATTATATTTCGCGCAACGCGAAGATAGGCTAAGCATTTTCTGACGGACTTCGTGAATTGTTGGTATGTCGTCACTACATCAACTCAGTGCAGAATAGCCGATTGTTTATATCAATCTCGTTCCCAGGGCATTTTGCCTCCACGGTGGAAGGTCGACGAAAATGGCCGTGGGATCGGCTGGTCACATGACACCCAGAATTTCTGGGTGTTTAGATATGATAATTTTTGTGTCTTCGTTCCATTGCCTTTGTCTACTTTGTTGACCTGAATAATTGAGAAATATTCAATGCTCTTCAGAGTTGCTCATGTCAGCATTCTTAGGCATAAAAGCAGCTAACAAGCTTAATAATCCACCATACATCCATGGTTATCTCTTACAAAAGGTATGAAGAAGCATATATCCAATTTAGCGAAAGCTATCACTTCTAATTTGCTGTAAAATTTGAAGACAGCATTCAGAGTTAGATGAATAAATTATACTCGGCTGACTTAATTGAATTTTATGAAAACCAATCGGATTATAGAATGAACCAGCCGATCCCAGAGCCATTATCCGCCGTGGAGGCAAAATGCCCCGGGAACGAGGTTGTGTTTATATAACATATATGCTTCGTTCTTTAAAAACCCCGCTTTAAATTTCTGTTTCGATTCAGTAATATCCCTGCTTTGAACAACCCTGCTTTTCTGAATCGAAACAGAAATTTAAAGCGGGCTTTTTAAAGAACGAAGCATATATGTTATATAAACAATCACCACTGAAAAGTAGAAATAGTCTCCACCCAATAGAATTGCAACCAGTAAATAATTGGATTGTGACCACCCCGCGCCTAACGTTAACGAGCCCCCGAAAACCCATATGTACTTAGTACGTATTTATTCCATATGAGGAAGTGACCGATACAAGGCATTGATGAGCAAATACTTATATCTTATTGAATGGTTTGGCATATAATACGGCCGGGTATTTTACGAGTTTCTCAAGTATTTTTCCGAGCCGGCCGCCGGAAATAATAAGGCGTCGTTCATGTCTGTACTTACATTTTCAAAATTAAAAAGACAGTTCGCATCCGCCATTTTAGGCTTTGGTTTAAAGCCGCAAAAAAATCCGTATTTTTGTTCTGTTCAGAAGAGGAGAAATATGGATTTTACCATGCAATACGGCCTGGTATTTGTTCTGTTCTCGTGCCCTTATATGGAAGAATTACGTCATTGTCATATAATAAATGACATTAACGAGCAAATACATGGCACTCGTACCAGCCCACTGGATGTGGGATTGTTAACACGTTACGATATGTTCGATTATCCGATCTTTTTAAGAAAACTACGTTCGCTAGCAGGATAAGCTGTACGCATATTGTAAACAGATAATTTATCTTTGTTTTAATATATATTGTAGCTTTGGGAGTTGATTATTTCTCAAGAAAACGTTAGTCGAAGACAGCCGTGTTTTTGTTTGCAAGATGGTATCCGTATTAGGAATATTATATTTTGGCATGTTCGATTATCCGCGCTTTTAAAGATAACTAAGTTAGCTACCGGGATAAAGCTGTACGTATGTTGTAAATAGACCATTTCTATAGCTTTGGGGGTGTTTATTTCTCAAGAAAACGTTTGCCAAAGGGTTAGGACCTTTGTTGTTTTTGGGTCGGTTACAATCCAATTATCAAGGAGGCTGGTACGAGGGTTGAACGTGTCAGCTATTTGCTCGTTAATTCACTCTATTTGCTCGTCAATGCCTTCTATTTGCGCTTCCTTATAACGAATACGTACTAGATACCTCTATCCGAAAACCCCACCATCAGCCCCTAAATTAGTAAACTTGAGCGCAGTTTTCAAATCGTTGGCTGGATCGTCGCAAATTAAAACCGGTCCTCGGAAATCGTTGGTTTATGAGACTAATAGATGTCAGTTACGGCACGCTATCGGAGTTGATGAATCACATATTCTGTCAAGAAGACAATTAAAGCAAACTCGTTGTACTCCTCAAAAGCAATATCTATCGCATCTAACTTCCCTTTTTAATTAGTATCAGCCAATGATAATTTTCCGTCCTGATTCAAGGACGGACAGATTCTTTTTTGTATGCTTTTCGTGTTGGCTCATTTTCTCTCCCCTTATTTCGCAAAGAGCCTCGCAGGCTAGTCTCTATTAGCGATTTTTACATGAATCCGGATTGAGTTTCATTCCGCCGGATTGAACTCATACCGGTTCTGTTAAAATCCCTTTAGGTGTTTACATGAATCTGGAATGAGATGCAGCTCAATCCGGATTGAGTTCATTCCGGTTCTCATTCCGGATTGAGTTTCATTGAAATTTCATTCTGGTGTCATGTAAAGGCGGTGCGAGATTTCATTCCCGAATGAAGAACACGATCTAGAGGACTGAAACGAACAACGCATGCGTGCTTTTAACATTTATAGACGACAATTTGCAGCTAGAGACAGGAATTACGTCGACGTCATATTGTTCAATATAAATAGATCTTTGTCGACAACGTTATAAATTAAAGGTGAATTAAATGCTTGTTTACTTGCGACCGCATCGATTATCGTTGCTAGTAATGCTTTTCCCCTTTTCTTTATGTTTATTCTTCGCCAAATTATCAGTTTAAGGCACTTGTTGAAATGTACAAGAGCAGAAATCGTTGAAAGAAACATACCCACTATAATATTATTGATCGCCATCTTGAAATTTCAGATTTCGCGCGATTTTCGATCCTGGGATAGAATTCCTATGTAAACGCGGTTTGAATTTACGTTCAATCCGGAATAAAACTGAATCCGGATTCATGTAAACAGCTCCTTACATTCCATTGAAGGCAAATTAGGGAAGTGATTATTATTTGTATTTATTGTTACTGATGTTCGCTCAACCATTGAACGACTTCGTTTAGGTGATCTTTTACCCAGCGAATGTTCGTTTGTATTGTTTCAAAGACTTGTGCAATGCTTCTCTGGGCAGACCCAGCGTCGGAATTGGTAGTGAAAAATTCTTCAACCTGTGGGGGAAAGTTGATGAGAATAAAAAACAACGATTTATAGACTCGATATTTATATATATACACTGACTAATGTAGTGAATGTAACAGTATAAGGTTCGATCACTGTCCGCGATATGAGTTTGACGACCGTCCATGTATCATCTGTCTATACTCCAAGCTCTCCCACATTCACTACAGCAGTGTATATATTAACACATCCAAACATTACTGATATATAGCGACTGCCGCATAGGCAGTACATATATCAATCGAACCAGCACATCATTGTAACCTTCGCTCTCCATCTGAGTCTTGGTAGCTCAATGGCTAGAGCCTCTCATTGGCAAGCAGAAGGTTGCATTGGTACCTTCTGCATTATCGAATTGAACAATTATCGGGAAGCGCAATTTGACCATCAACATCACTAATACATACCTAACCCTAGACATTGGTTATTGGTTACAACAACCAACAATTTATGGTCAGAACTACCAAACTTTATTTGGTCAAAATAACAAGGTTACAGGTTGTACACATATGTAACCTTCACTCATCATCTTAGTCCAAGCACCTCAATAGTTAGAGCATCTCACTAGTCATCAGAAGGTTACAAGTTCCGTCAGAGACAAGGACATTTTAGAGTAAAGAAGGCTGAGAGGTCCAATTTGCATAATTCATTTTAATAAACTTACTTTATTAAAATCGAACTCTTTTTGGAAAGGATCTGTCACTCCCTTGATAAGATCATCGAGGATGAACGATTGGGAACCATAACTAACAGAAGAAAAAAGACATTGATGTTCATGTGTCATGACATTACAAACCCAAATACAATATATTACTGATATATATTCTACAGGAAGTATAAATATATTCTACATGATATATATTCTAGAAAGGTATGTTTGTCTGAAATGATAGTGAATGTGACATTAAATCAGTCATTATTTCTGATACAATATTCTGCTGCGAGAGCAATTTAACCTAATTCAAACGTTGATAATATACGACGAAGCGGCCATCTGATTGCTGACTAATTTCTAAGTACATAAACCGTTTTTACGAAGGGTATGTACATTCTTGTAATATAATAGACATGTATGTTATGTATTGAGACTTGCTAGTTCCAAATCTGTTTTCAGAATCACAAATATTGAAGTGATGACGTCACCGATGTTTTATTGATGACGTCACGAATGTTGGAGTGATGACGTCACGAAATTTTACAAATTACGTCACAGATATTTGACTGATGACGTCATGAGATCTGTCACTCATTATTTTTCCTCAAATGTTGGAGTGATGACGTCACTGATGTTTATTGATGACGTCATTGATGTTGGAACGATGACGTCATGAATATTGTAGTGTTGACGTCATTGATGTTGATGTGGAGACGTCACTAATGTTGGAGTGATGACGTCAGTAATCTTGGATTGATGACATCACTTACAGAAATTACGTCACGGATGTTTGACTGATGACATGAGATCTGTCACTCGTTATATTTCCTTCCCCCCAAGGTTGTCCCGCGACAGTTGGAAAAACAATGCTGTACAGTATATTTACCGTTTTCGCAGCGTTTGCCAGTTCTGGCGAAAGAAATCCCAAGCTAGGAGTCGTCCATTGCTATTTGCAGCAACAAGGGATATAAATGAACCAGCATCTTGCGACTTGATTAGGCTTGTATTCAGACTGTACTCTAAACATCTAAAAGAAATACAGAGTGAACGGTGACAGTAATTACGTTATCAAGACTTATGAACAGAGTGTTTAGTTTAGTTTATTAGATTTATCACTCGATACATCCTCGCACATGCACCTTTCATTACATAATCTCAAGGATATATAAGCGTTTTCAATAAGTTATGCAGTGTGATGTCATAAGTATGATCATTCACATATTAAACAAATCTTAATATCTCAAGAGTGAAGTGAGATATGAAAAAGTTGTAAATGGTTTGTCTTTATAGTTTCAAGAGTTCTTTCAAACAAAAGAGTTATTTTACAACTGAATGTTTCATTGCATAGGCAATTTAAGCAAACACATGTGGGTTGTTCAACGATTTTAATATTGATAAATTTATATGATTGACCTCTATTAATTGTAGTTACGTTATCTGATTAAATGAGATGGTTATTACCTTCGTAATAGCCAAGTTTCTTTGGTGCTTGTTAAAGAAGCTAATAACTTCAACTTTTCTGATGCCACAATCGCTGTGTTAAATTTCTTCCACATAAATTCCCACTCGTTGAGCCCGCCTTTTCGAACCGCGGCATTGTAGACCACGTCTCGGAAATTAGGGGGTACACTGCAATATTAACAGTATTAAAAACAGTAAGGGAGCATTCAGTTATTTATGGCTGGGGTTGGTACCACTGATCTCAAAAATAGGACTGGAATGAGCTTTCTATTGTATCTGATGAGCTGATTTTGAAGCTTGCATAGGTATTTGCATAATGTAAATTGACGAGAGATCATTAGAAGCTCCGAGTTTGCAAGCAAATCAAACTGTGACGCTCGCGAAATAGGTTTAGTATCTGGCCAATATAGTTTCTTTGTTAACATTAAATGCATAAAATCTTGAACCTAATTTGACGTCTCATATTAGGCTTCTCTCGCTGGATAATTAAAGCCAACGGCGGCTGATTACTAAGGGACCAAAGTCGCAGTAAATCTGTAGTTAAGCCATGAATCGTTTTACCCAGTAATTTGAAAAATGTCTTCTGGTCCTCTTTATAGTAAAATTATTTTATTTTGTCGATGGTAAGAGCACATAATCCAACAAAAAACCTCATAGGATCCTCAGTTGGTCCCTTAGTAATGGCGGACTTCCGGCTTCATTTTCTGAACAATAGTTTCTCGACCCAGTCTTCTTTCGAGATCAGTGGTTGGTACCGAAGGGAAATGGGGTTTGATAAGCGACATTTTTGGCGGTAAAAGGTTGGGTAGGATTTTTTGTTGCATTATAAATATCGGGTAACACATTTTAAAACAAAAGAAATAAAATAAATCAGTGTTTAATGTCTATAGTAATCAGCAACGGCCTACGTGCACTGATCTCGAAAGAAGACTGGATCGAGCAACTATTGTTCAGAAAATGAAACCGGAAGTTCGCCATTACTAAGGGACCAACTGAGGATCCTATGAGGTTTTTTGTTGGATTATGTGCTCTTACCATCGACAAAATAAAATAATTTTACTATAAAGAGGACCAGACGACATTTTTCAAATTACTGAGCTTCTAATGATAATTCTCTCGTTAATTTACATTATGCAAATATGCAAGCTTCAGTTGCATTTTTCGCAACTGGTCACGGTTGCATATGGGTCTTAGCATATTTCCACTCTCGCAAAATATCCTTCCAGTTAGTTATCAAGTGTAAATACCAATATTATTCATAATATACCTTATAATCAACAACTATTACTTTGCGACATATACTGTACTGACTAACGTGAAAGACAAAGAACAGCCTCACGAAAGACAGGGTGCAGTTTACAAGATCAAATGCGCCGACTGCCAGGACACTTATATTGGTGAAACCGGCAGAAACCTAAAAATCAGACTAGCTGAACACAAACGAGCTACTAGAAACGGGGACAGGACTAATCACATAGCTGAACACCACGTACAAACAAAACACGATATTGACTGGAACTCGGCTGAATGTATCGCCTTTAACACAAACTACAAACAGCGACTTACATTAGAAAGTTGGTATACCAACTTGGAACATAAACTAACAAAAGACTTCTTTGCACACACTGGTAACGAACAATAGACGTACCGAACAAACAATATACCAACACTTAACGCATGACGAACAATATTGGCCCACGCTTAACGCATGACGCGACACCCACTCACACTAATTATAACACAAACAAACGATGACGTAATGAACCAGACGTATATATAGGCAAACCCTGGCAAACACGCTTTACTTGACTCTGAAGATGACCGCAGCTGAGGCCGGCGAAACGTCAGTCACCAACAACAGTGTTTCTCAAGACTACAACAACCTGGACGATCAACTTCACACATATAATACCTTATTAACTTGAACTGGCTCTCTCTATAGAGCAGTAAGGACAAGTGAAGAAACCAACTTAGACGACAAACGTTTGTTGGATAGCTGATTGTTAGGACTCATAGACGAGATGAACTGTATATACATTATACAAGTCTTGCAACTGACACGAGAGGCAAAGGCCATATTTTTTATTAGATTAGTTAAATATACCATACCTTATGTTCTTATACATGTAGTCATTGAACATTTTCATTGCAACATTTGCGGCAGGTTTGTAATCGTAAAAAACTGCTTTACCAAACAGAATATTTCGTAAATATCTACAAGGGAAAAGAGACTACGAGTTAAACAGCCTTATGTTAGATATTACAAGTAATATTTGGCATTTCACTCGAGTAAACTACATGTTCTAAGAATTTATGGTGAAGGAAAATTTTCGACTGTTGGAATATCCCAGTTTGGTCTTAAAATGTATATATTCTAACACTCGAAATTTTCCTTCACCATAAATCCTTAGAACATGTAGTTTAATCGAGTGAAATGCCAAATATCACTTGTATAATATACCCAATTCTTATCCCGGCATTACCATATATATAGAACTCGTGACTGGGCTCTCGGCAACGGCTTCCGTAACTCAGTCGGGTTCAATTCAAGCCGGAAGTCCTTGAAGTTGCATTTTTCACAACTGGTCCCGGTTTGGTCTTAAAATGTATATATTCCAACACAAGATGTGATGTCACAAGAGGCATTGCAAACCAGTTTTATTGTGTTACTTGCCACAAAAATGCCTCTTGTGACATCACATCCAATAACTTTAACAGCAAAATAGTCCATGAAGATGAAATTTTCGGCTGACAAGATATATTATGATTTTGCTCAGGAACACCCAAATATTATGAATATGTAAAATCCCCAAATGTGAGATAGGCACTAACTTCGTGAAAGAACACATTGTTATCTTACTTGTCAAGATGTCCACCAATATCTTCATACTTAAGAATGTCATCTAGAACTGGTGTAATTCTTGATAAAATATATTTCTAAAAAAACGGACAACAAAAAGTTTGCACCAGAACAGGAATTATGAACTAAGCTGAGGTGGTTAGGGTGAGTTGGTTAGGGTGAGGTGGTTAGGGTGAGGTGGTTATAGGGTGAGGTGGTTTGGGTGAGGTGGTTAGAGTGAGGTGGTTAGAGTGAGGTGGTTAGGGAGAGGTGGTTATGGTGAGGTGGTTAGGGTGAGGTGGTTAGAGTGAGGTGGTTAGGGTGAGGTGGTTAGGGTGAGGTGGTTAGGGTGAGGTGGTAAGTGAGGTGGTTAGGGAGAGGTGGTTAGGGAGAAGTGGTTAGAGTGAGGTGGTTAGAGTGAAGGTGGTTAGGGAGAGATGGTTAGGGTAAAACCAAAAACAGTCCAGAATAAAACAACTAAACCGATCGATTTTTACCTGTTTCAAACTACCGCCAGTAAACATACAACTGATAATGATGATGATAATGATGATCATTAAGCGATGATGGAAGAATAATGATTATAATCATGATCATAAGAATGAAAATAATAGTTACAAAAAGCAATGAAGAGAATGGAATAGAAACAAGATAAAGATCTTTTACCTGATACAAACCATAATAAGGAGTCATTGACAGTCGTGTACCAAGGTACGACAAACTACGAAGAGCTGTGACCCAAGGAACATATTCCTCTTCCTTATCAAGGTAAAGACTCAAATCAAGAGCAATAGTGTAGCTCAATTTACCAGCCCTGAGAAAATAGACAAAAAAAGTAGTAATCAGAATGTTACAGGTTGTACACATATGTAACCTTCACTCATTATCTTAGTTCATGTAGCTCAATAGTTAGAACATCTCACTAGTCATCTGCAGAAGGTTACAGGTTGTACACATATGTAACCTTCACTCATCGTCTTAGTCTATGTAGCTCAATAATTAGAACATCTCACTAGTCATCAGAAGGTTACAGGTTGTACACATATGTAACCTTCACTCATTATCTTAGTCCATGTAGCTCAATAGTTAGAGTATCTCACTAGTCATCAGAAGGTTACAGGTTGTACACATATGTAACCTTCACTCGTCATCTTAGTCTATGTAGCTCAATAGTTAGAACATCTCACTAGTCATCAGAAGGTTACAGGTTGTACACATATGTAATCTTCACTCATTATCTTAGTCCATGTAGCTCAATAGTTAGAGCATCTCACTAGTCATCAGAAGGTTACAGGTTGTACACATATGTAACCTTCACTCATTATCTTAGTTCATGTAGCTCAATAGTTAGAACATCTCACTAGTCATGAGGTTACAGGTTGTACACATATGTAACCTTCACTCATCGTCTTAGTCCATGTAGCTCAATAGTTAGAGTATCTCACTAGTCATCAGAAGGTTACAGGTTGTACACATATGTAACCTTCACTCATTATCTTAGTCCATGTAGCTCAATAGTTAGAGTATCTCACTAGTCATCAGAAGGTTACAGGTTGTACACATATGTAACCTTCACTCATTATCTTAGTCCATGTAGCTCAATAGTTAGAGCATCTCACTAATCATCAGAAGGTTACAGGTTGTACACATATGTAACCTTCACTCATCATCTTAGTCCATGTAGCTCAATAGTTAGAGCATCTCACTAGTCATCAGAAGGTTATAGAGAGCCTGGTAAAACATCAATAGAAGTACATGCTAACCTAGCAAGTGTAAAAGCATCGTCTATCAGCCCAGATCTATCAGCAGCAGATAATTTCTAAACAAAACAAAAAGCAGAAACCTACTAGTAATCTAATATAAATGCTCATGCATCTCTGCTGATCTCTGTTGCCTCATTTTTCCAGGCATTACCACATTATATATACAGAACTTACTCGTGACTATAGGCTCTCGGCAACGGCCTCCGTAGCTCAGTGGTCAGAGCACTGCACTAGCATCGCAGGGTCGCAGGTTCAATTCCAGCCGGAAGGCCTTGAAGTTGTATTTTTCGCAACTGGTTCAGGTTTGGTCTTAAAATGTATATATTCCAACACTCGAAATTTTCCTTCACCATAAATCCTTAGAACATAAAATATATACCTGGTTAACGTCATTTGCTAGGTCTGTACGAGAAAGTATTTGTCTTCGGTTTTATCGCACAGAACTCACTTTTTTGTCGCTCGGTCTGTACAAAAACTTCAAGGCAAACACACTCAGTTAATACGTCTTCAATAAAGCAATACCTTATGGTTAACGTTTAAAGTTTTCACAAGATTCTTCCAGTTCTCATCAGGATAATTGACTCGATAAAACCCAAATTGTTTATGGTTGGCTTTCAACCAGCCATCTTTTCCAATTTGAACATTAATTTGAACTAGTGAAATAAAAAATATAAGAAACAGCAGCCCTTAATGCTGGCTAGAGTTCAATTCAATCTATATTTAGTATTTATATTATTATTAAACTTAATATTTCATCACAGTATTATTTGACCAAACATATATTTACAATGGTAGAGGTGATCTTCCAATAGGCCGTGCACACAATAAATGTAGAAAAAATGTAGAAAATTTACAATCTAATATTAAAACCCCAAAACAAGTGTTGCTTAATTGAATTTAAGTTTATTGTCCATTTTTAGCAAATATGAACATTTATTAACTTAAAATAATCAATATCTCAGATTTCGTCTCAAGGGGGGGGGGGGGGACTTTAAGTAAAGTAGTAATCACATACTGTCTCCAAGTTTCATCATATGTATTTGAGATGATTTATCAGAACTGTCTGTGCGGTAGTTGAGGGGAATATACCACTTATAGCTGAAAGATATAGAGGTCGTCGTTAATTTGGTGAATGATATGAATTTCTTCACCATCATAACTATAATCATCATCATTACCATCATCACCATCACCACCATCATCACCACCATCATCACCACCATCATCACCATCATCACCACCATCATCACCACCATCATCACCACCATTACCACCACCATCATCACCACCACCATCACCACCACCATCATCACCACCATCATCACCATCATTACCACCACCATCATCATCATCATCATCACCATCATCATCACCACCACCATCACCACCACCATCATCACCACCATTACCACCACCACCATCATCACCATCATCATCATCATCACCATGATCACCACCACCATCATCACCACCATCATCACCACCACCATCATCATCATTGCCACCACCACCATAACTACCACCACCACCATCATCATCACCACCATCACCACCACCACCACAACTACCATCATCATCACCATCATCATCACCACCATCACCACCACCATCACTACCACCATCATCAACACCATCATCATCACCACCATCACTACCACCATCATCGCTACAACCATCATCACCACCACCATCATCATCACCACCACCATCACCACCATCACTACCACCATCACCACAACCATCATCACCACCATCACCACCACCATCACCACCACCATCACCAACACCATCATCATCACCATCATCACCACCATCACTACCACCATCACCACCATCATCACCACCACCACCACCATCACCATCATCACCATCATCACCACCATCACTACCACCATCATCATCACCACCACAACCATCAACCACCACCATCACAACCATCATCACCACCACTACCACCATCAACAACATGCGAGACAAATACAAAATTTGACATACTTAAATGGTGATGTTTTGGTAGGTTTCGTCTCTGGATTGATCAGGAAGTGTTCTTGAGAGGCAAGAAAGGATCCGTTATCCTGCTTCTTGATGGTGACCAATGGAAAACCCATCTGCAATGTCCATGTATCCATAACATCTTTTACATTAACTGTGGTGTTCTGTAGCAAAATACAGCAGTATTAGGGCACGAATTAGGGTGTGTTTAACAATTCACATTGTTGTGTAGCATATTGCACATAGCAAGGTTTTATGGTGCAACCTTCTGATGACTAGTGAGATGCTCTAACTATTGAGCTACATGGACTAAGATGATGAGTGAAGGTTACATATGTGTACAACCTGTGAGACACTATAACCATTATCATCGCTGTATATTACCTGAGAGAGGAAGTTCCACAGATCCGCTGTCACTGCATTACCGTAGGCGTATTTTTTAAGATAAGACCGCAAACCATAAAGAAAGGCATCTTCACCCAAGACATTATTCATCATATTAACTAGGGATGCTCCCTTTAAAATAGAAATAATTGAAGATTGGTAACAATACAATGATATACGAGCCGATATCAGGTTTAAACATAATGATATAAAACAAGCGTTCACTGATATAAGTTTTTATTGGTACGAGCTTTCGGCTGTCAGACTACAGCCTTCAACGGGTTAAGAAAAATATGGAAATCTACACCTTATATACAAAAAGAAAAATATTAAAGGGAATGACAGGATGTGACATAAGATATAAGGATAATGTGTTATTGTTTCTTTAGTAGAATAGCATATTGTCCTGGAAGAGGCTTCGAGTTGTTGTCGGCTTCTTTAGTTAATCTGGTGTGCCAAGATTCTAAAGTCTTACGTGTTGGATTATTGATAGAGGCAATTATCGAACACGTAATTCTTTAGAATTGGTGACTGACTTTAGAATGTTGGGTAAGCGGAGTGAAATTCCTCGTGGAATTCCTCGTGGTCCAAGGTTTCGTCGTGAAATTCAAAATATGTAAATATTTAGTACACAGAAGAGCGTTCATGTAGAAGAAATTATACATGCCAAACTCTCAATCCTGGACCAGTAAATTCGATTTTGTGATCGATAGTCACAACGACAGATACTTTCCAAAAAAGGCAAACGACGTTATTCGGGATTTGGAAATATCAATCGCAATTACAACGTACAAAATATATTTAATTTGTGGACTGAACACAAACCGAGGCCTTGATATCATGCGAAAACCAAATCCAATAGTTGTTAATTATCTGTAGGATATCAAACTCGAGATACATAATGGTAGAACCTACTTTGTGATACGAAATATCATTAAATAAACTTGATATTTCAGCAGGATCTTTCACAACAACTGATATGGGATGTGATGTAGCCAGTTGATCAAGAACCATTGACCTTTGGATGTTGTTCACCAATAATTGATCCTTCATTTTCCACTCTGGTTTGAATTTGTTCACACCAACAGTCTCGACGTAGCTGGCAAAACCTTCTTTTAACCACAGATCATCCCACCATTTCATAGTCACCAAGTTGCCAAACCACTGAGAAAAAAACAATAAACACTTGTAATTGTAATTTAAATTGTATTTAAAGTGCCCCTAACCTCAAAAATTTTTATTGTCTTATTTGGAAGAACTTTTAAAATGATAAAGTAACTTATTTTGAAGATTTTCGTTTCTTCGCTTTCTTTTTGAGATATATCAGTTTGTTTGATATGTTTGTCCGGAATTTACGTCACACAAGCATAATGACTTATTGGAGAAATGTGTGTATCTCTTTCATTCCGGAACGAAATCCTTTAAAATCGAGAAGTTTGGTGTTGTGGGAGAAACATGCAAACGTGTTATTCATACTTTAGTGTTTTCATTTCATGACAGGCAAAGATATATAACATTCTCTGATAAGTCATTATGCATGTATGTGTGACGTACATTCCGTACATTTGCATATCAAACAAACTGATATATCTCAAAAAGAAAGCGAAGAAACGAAAATCTTCAAAAGAAGTTACTTTATCATTTTAAAAGTTCAGTAGTAAAATAACTCTTTTGTTTGAAAGAATTCTTGAAACTATAAAGACTAACCATTTACAACTTTTTCATATCTCACTTCACTCTTGAGATATTAAGATTTGTTTAATATGTAAATGATCATACTTATGACATCACAATGCATAATGACTTATTGAACAATTCTGCATATCTTTACCATTATCACATGGAATCGTTTGATCATTTGCATATTTGATGTCGTTGGATACATCCACGCACATGCATTTCAAGTGATTTCATTACATAATCTCAAGGATATATAAGCGTTTTCAATAAGTTATTATGCATTGTGATGTCATAAGTATGATCATTTACATATTTAAACAAATCTTAATATTAGTGAAGTGAGAAATGAAAAAGTTGTAAATGGTTAGTCTTTATAGTTTCAAGAGTTCTTTCAAACAAAAGAGTTATTTTACAACTGAATTTTTCACACTTTAAATACTCCCGAACAAGACACATTATGTTAATATAAATTAGAATTAATTATCATAAATTAGGTTGAAAAACTTTCATTTTTCTAGAAAAGCCTATCTTGCACACCCGCGTAGCTTCATGAAAATTCAAAATGCCACCAATCGCAGAGATTTTTATGAAATCAAATAAACTTAGCGTGTGAGTGGATCTCATGTGCCTGGAGCTTGTCGACAGTTTCCAATTTTTAATCTTGTGTAACCGTGTGCCGTGTTTTTCGATTCACATCAGTCTTATACGACCGATTTTGACATTTTGACTTTAGTCCAATGTAGTTATGCATAAAGTAAACGGTTTGAACCTAGGAGTATCATTAGATGTGTATAAAGTTGATTGTCCAGGTTGTTGTAGTCTTGAGAAAGACTGTTGGTGACTGACGTTTCGACATCCTCAGATGACCGTCGCTGAGGCCGTCGAAACGTCAGTCACCAACAATAGTCTTTCTCAAGACTACAACAACCTGGACGATCAACTTCACACATGTAGTTATGCATTATGTTTAAACAGGGGCGCACATTCGAAATATTTGTGGGGGGGTGCTTTTCGATCTTGGACCGACTTTTATGTTCGTATCTGATAAATGTACGGATATGTATACCCCCTTCATTCCTTCATGTTCCCAAAGCAATACAATTAAAAATTCAAATGTAATACAGCACTTTATTTTGAGAAAAATTTAGCATATTGTATAGCGCTAACGCACTATAGCTTAAGTCTAACACTATAGCTTAAGTCTAACAAAGAACACTTTAATTTGTTTATAATATATGGATTTTTGTAATTATAACACTGAACGTCCCTGAGAAGTGCCGCCATGTAAGGCCCAAATGTAATGCAAATGATCTCAAACAAAGGATTTTGCTCATTTGCATTAGATTCGGCACATGAAAAGTGCGACGTTTGAATTAAGCCTGGTCATATACATATATGAACATCTTTTAAATTACTCAACACTAATAATGCGACGAACGATCAACTAGTTTGTCTAGATAAAGTAAGTTAGTTTGTCTAGGTTAATCGAGTCTGTCAAATCTCTTTCGCATCCAAAGGTCTGAACGCATCACTGTCTTTATGACTTCTGCGTTCACTTGATGCCGACGTGATGGGCGCTGTCAAGATCATGTGATAGCATATATACTACTTCAAGTCAAGGGAAAGATCGTCTGGAATTTTTTCGCACAACGTGCTGCTTCTGCAATCTTTTTTATATCTGGTTTGTTTGCTTGGCAGTGATCTCTAAACGTTGTAAGTTCAACATGTAAGAATCTTCGTCAGATTGCAGCGATTCAGGAAGCATCTTTACCAGGGACTTGAGTTCTTCCGGTTTTGGGTCTTTGTCGTAAAGTGGAAGGAGAAGACCAACAGCCGGGGCAAGGATGTTACAGGCAGCTTTGACGTTATCTGTAAGTGTGGATTTGGACGTCCAGGATTTGAAGAAAAGTCTTTTCTGTAGAAGTCCTTGAGATCAAGGTGTGCATCGATTTCATGGCATTCTGAAAAAACAACAGCTGCATCTATTTGGTTATCCAAATTATCCTTGTCGTCGCGTAAGTGGCGCAGTGTGGCAATAGTATCATGAGCAGCTTCTAGAGACACTCTGGATTTGCTTTCTCAAAATCTTGGTTTTCACCATAACATTTCTCATGAACATATTCAAACGATTTCACTCTTGCTAGTAGATTCTTTGCCTTCGCTTTGGTCTTGGTATCATCTATCCTGCAACTCTTCTAGTGATTTTACAGTTTCTTCGTGAATTGACCAAATTTATAGTACGCATTAAACAGACATTCAGATTAGCTTCAAACGTGCAAATCAACTATTAAAACTTTACAGTTGAAATGACAACCTGTAAGACTTATATAACGGAAACTTCGAGTCGAAATGACGACGTGGCACCGACATCACGTTTCGACCGAAGTGTTATGAGTCGGAGCATGGCCATAGTAGAAAGAAAATAAGTCGCTTTATTATCCATGGTCGGAGATGCAACCGAAATTCGACATTGAAAGACGTTGTCGCAACGTTGACAAAATGACGTTATCACATTGTGCGACGTCGCGACCCAATTTCAACCAAAAATCGACGTCATTACAAACGGACTGCTTGTTATTTAATCGTTAGCAAGTAACTATACGCGAATATATTGTAACTCACTAACTTCATGGCTGCATATAAAATGAAGAGCCTAATTTAGCATAATAAGATATTTTGTAACTAGTTTTGTCTTTATTGGACACGAATATTACATAATATTTTTCAGGGACGAACGGGACCGAAAAAAATGTCTGATGGATAATTTGGGACCGACTTTTCTGACCGATTCTCAATTTTTGGGGGGGTGTCACACCCCCCACACCCCCCCATAATGTGCGCCCCTGTGTTTAAAACCATAGGTAGACCTTACCTGATGCGCTAATTCATGGGCAACTGTCTCTACAACCCGTTGTCTGTCAGTGGACGACGATTGCTGTACGTCGCTAAGTAAAGCTGTGAGACGATAAGTAATAAGTCCCCAGTTCTCCATAGCACCAGCAGAGAAGTCGGGAATAGCAATTAAATCTACGAAACAACATAAGCACTACAGTTATCAAAACATTATAATATTAATTGTTTCTCATGCGATACAGTAATTACTATAGCTATAGTAATTGAATCAAATTATGATGCTTGCAAAGATGACATATGATTTAATAATATTTATTCAGGATTCCTGTAATACTTCACAAGATTACATCACATCACTTTACATTACTATAGTTATAACAGACATAGTTTGACGCTATTCTGGCTTTAAAACGTTTTTTGAACATAACTTTAAAAGTTACGCTGTCCATGACCCAACGTTTCGACACTCCATTCTAGTGTCTTCAGCAAGCCTGGATATTGGCGGTCGGTCACGCACGGACATTGTCCGGTACAAATATCCCATTTCTAGAGATTTGACAGTTACAATATTAATTGTGTCTGAAGATTTTGTCCGATGCTCATCTTGTCTGAAGATTATACTCAACTTTTTGTGAAAGGAAAACATTTTTGTGTTGAATGGACTGCGTTTAGTCGTTTAGGTTTCGTATTGTACAATCTCAGATGAGAGGTATTACGCTACGCTAAGTTTTGAGACATTACGCTAACTTTGGAGACATTACGCTAAGTTTGGAGACATTGCGCTAAATTTGGAGACATTGCGCTAACTTTGGAGACATTGTGCTAAGTTATGAGACTTTACGCTAAGTTTTGGAGACATTGCAAAGACATTCGAGGGCCACAAGTTTGTTAGTACTTTGTACTATTTAGTGTAACCCTCTTTAAATAAAGTTTCTATCCTATCCTATTGCGTGTTACGAGACTTTTACACGAAGTTTGGAGACGTTACGCTAAGTTGTGAGACGTTACGTTAAGTTGTCAGACGTTACGCTAAGTTGTCAGACGTTACGCTAAGTTGTGAGACGTTACGCTAAGTCTGGAGACGTTAAGCTAAGTTTTGAGACATTACGCTAGGTTTGGAGACATTACGCTAAATTGTACGTTGTAAAGTTAGCATACCTATTTATACCCTCATAGAACCGATGATGACGTTATCTATTAACAAGATGAAAATAAGCTTCTGGTAATAAACCACCGTCATCGCGATTCAATGGGGCGTGGGTGCTATTGATATGCCAAGCCTCCAAACAACGTCTCTGATGGTACCGCGGATTAGTGGTAATAATTTTGGAATTTGGTTGGTTACGCACGCGTGCTCCGACAAAGTAGAATTTTCCTTTTTTGAAAAGAAAACAGCCTTTTGGTGTTCTTTTAAACGCGTACGAAACTGACGTTTAGTCTGACCGATGTACTCCTGATCACAGTCATTGCGGTTCTATGAGGGTATAAATAGGGATCCTAACTTTACAACGATCACCCCTGATGAAGACACTAGATTGGAGTGTTGAAACGTTGGGTCATGGACAGTAACATTTAAAGTTACGTTCAAAAAACTTTTTAAAGCCAGAGTAGCGTCAAACTATGTCTGATTTATCACCTGGTTGCGTTGGCAAATTATTTGTTCACAATTATAAACTGTACAATATTTGTTTGCAATTTCTCTGAGGTGATCCACATTGACATTATACTTATTTCTTCCATAATATTTCCACAAACCAACCTGCTTTGGCCAGTGGATATTTTATACCAAAATATTCTTCATAAAACTTCAAGATGACAACGGAACTGTTCAAAGCTAAATCTACTTCATTGATCTGGTCTGGTGGGACCCAAACACGAATCTAGAACATTGCATGAAGATTAAACAAAAGCTATGGTTTATGGTGTACAGCTGAATGGCAAAAAAGAATTCACTCCCAATTCAAAGATCACGCTTCACATTGTTATTATTATTTCATTGTCACCATCATTACCGTCATCATCATCACCATCATCATCACCATCATCATCATCATCACCATCATTACATCACCATCATCATCACCATCATTACATCACCACCATCATCACCATCATCATTACCATCATCATCACCATCATCACCATCACTATCATCATCACCATGATTACATCACCACCATCATCATCATCACCATCACCATCATCACCACCATCACCATCACCACCATCACCACCATCATCACCACCATCATCACTATCATCACCATCATCACCATCATCATCATCATCATCATCATCATCATCACCATCACCATCATTATCACCATCATCATCACTATCATCATCACCATGATTACATCACCACCATCATCATCATCATCATCATCATCACCATCATCACCATCATATCATCATCACCATCATTAAAATATAACTTAGACATTGGATTACTTACTTTCACATGGTCAGTTTGTACTTGTACATATTTGTAGTCACAGACAACAAACGCTACTAGATATGTGCTCATCTTTACACTTTCCTCAAAATGTGTTTCAATCAGGCTGTTGCTTAGTAATCTCTGGAGGAGGAAAAACAGATATACAATTCATAATAGAATTTTGAATTTACTATCTCACACTACATAGACAGCAAATGAAGGCAAATTAAATTTTAGGGATACTCCAGCCAAAATACAAATGTAGTTCATATGAAAGATCTTACTGATTTTAGTTTATTCCCAAAGTTACAGTATTTATATTAATTTAGTTAAGAAGATATGGCTAGTTGAAGTTGAAAATTTGAGGATTTTTACTTTTATTTATTTTAATTTTATATATTTTATTTTATATTTATATTTATATTTTATATTTATATTATATTTTATATTTTAATTTTATATATTTTATTTAATTTTATATATTTATTTTAATTTTATTAATTTTTTTTAGGATATTTATTTTTATTGGTTTTTAAAATATGACGTCATTGAGTGATTCTTTATCGGTAGTAGAGTTGTTTTGATGGCGATCACATAGTGATAGCTGTTGTGAATGCTCTTTGGATGAAAATTAGTCGAAATAAACTATTTAGTTCCTCAGGATTTATGGTGAAGGAAAATTTCGAGTGTTGGAATATATACATTTTAAGACCAAACCGGCAGTTGCGAAAAATGCAACTTCAAGGCCTTCCGGCTGGAAGTGCAGTGCTCTGACCACTGAGCTACGGAGGCCGTTGCCGAGAGCCTAGTCACGAGTTCTGTATATATAGTGGTGGTAATGCCGGGATAAGATTGTGGGTAGCCTACAAGTAATATTTGGCATTTCACTCGATTAAACTACATGTTCTAAGGATTTATGGTGAAGGAAAATTTCGAGTGTTGGAATATATAGAACATGTAATTTAATCGAGTGAAATGCCAAATATTACTTGTAATATTTAGTTCCTCATGCAGGAAAGTAGAGGAGCTTCTTAGGTAGAATACGAGATAGAAGCACTTATAGTGACGTAATATTTGAGAAATAAATATAGCGTCGAAATTGGACAAACTCTCCAACTTCAACTAGCCATATCTTCTTAACTAAATTGATAGGAATGCTGAAACTTTGGGAATGAACTAAAGTCAGTAAGATCTTTCATATGAACTATTTTTTCCTGGAGTATCCATTTAAAATAAGATGCCTTGTTTTTATCAAAATGATCTTAAAGTTAGTTAAGTAAGGTAGTTCCAGCTTGAGTTAGTAAAATTGGAAAGGTTTTGCTGTGCAAGCTGTTTGGCTTCGAGTTCTGTCTGGAGCTCAGAGTTTTTCTGAGTATTGACAACTTATTAAGGGACACTCAACCCCAAACAAGTGTTCCTTAAATAGCGAAATGAAAGTTCTTTGTCGCCTTACATGAGAATGGGTATTAGTTTTCTTCTAATCCTTTTAGTTTTAGAGAAATTTAGCTTTGTTTATCGTATTTTTGTAAATTGAAGGCCGCCATTTTGGTAATGATTGCGGGCAAACGCGGTCCCTTTTCACAATAGCATGACAATAACGTGGTCTCAGTCTATTGTGCAGGATTTCTATTGACGCTATTGTGAAGGATTTCTTTTGAAAATGTTTACGATGTCACACTGCATGAACTACTGAAAAAGTCTCTTTGGGATTATCAAATCACTTGAAACATACTGGTAACTTCATATATTTAGTACACAGGCCCGGAGCTACGGAGGGTGTGGGTGCGACACCCCCACCAAAAAAAAACTTTATACGAGTTTCAGTGGGCAGAAGTTATATTTTAGACGTGTTCGATTTAACAGGAATAAGTAGAATCATTAACGTTTAGCACTTATCAGTTTAAATTAATTTAAAACTACCAAATTTAAGAGAGTGCGTTATTAACGTAGGACTAATTAACCATTTCACCAGCTGACCAGGGTCATTTTAGTGGGCACCCAACGGAAAGACAATATTTTGCAGTGGCGGATCCACGCACGCGACACGCGAACCTTTAAAATTCCGAAAACAAGTGTTTTCTGTATTTTATCCATGTCAAGACGAAGAAGTCGGAGTGATAAACGCAATATTATATGACCGATTTGTTTTGGTAGCTTATCCAATTTTCATTGCAAAAACCAGTTTGCATGCACTCATAGATATTTTAACATGGGTTCCAAGATAAAACGATGGACGTTTTCAGATGCCTAAAGGCTAAAGTATATATTAGTTCTGTACCACTTCTGAGTTTATATTAAAGTGTTTCATAATCTTGATGCCCCTTTGTAATCGTACATTTTTAGCAACAGCGTAGTGCCCTAATTTCGCAAAAATTCTTATCAGAAATCGTCGGAAAAGCACTTCTGGGCTTCGCAAAATTAAAAGGTAACGTAACGTAACGTAACGTAACGTTGTGAAGTACTACAGGACCCCACTGAAAAACACTCCGGTGACGTGGTATCCTGCTTAAATATTATTATTATTATAGGGACTTTGGCACGACTAAGCAAGCTGGCTCAGAAAATATATACGCTTCGCGGCTTTATGAGTAACGTTATCCACATGATGTGTGGATAACGTTACTCATAAATATATTCGTTATATATATATATTTGCATAAGTAATATTTGGCATTTCACTTAATCAAACTACATGTTGAAAGGATTTACGATGAAGGAAAATTTCGAGTGTTGGAATACATACATTTTAAGACCAAACCGGGACCAGTTGCGAAAAATGCAACTTCAAGGCCTTCCGTCTGGAATTGAACCCGCGACCCTGCGACGCTAGTGCAGTGCTCTGACCACTGAGCTACGGAAGCCGTTGCCGTGAGCCTAGTCACGAGTTCTGTATATATGGTGGTGGTAATGCCGGGATAAGATTCTGGGTATATTATAGGTAATATTTGGCATTTCACTCGATAAAACTACATGTTGAAAGGATTTACGGTGAATATTACTGGTCTCGGTTTGGTCTTAAAATGTATATATTCCAACACTCGAAATTTTCCTTCACCATAAATCCTTCAATTTGCATATATATATTTGTATATATTCGTTGATGAACTGGAACGATATATTTGGATATAGTTTCCATAGTTTTTAATTTGATTATACGATGTAAATTCGCACATCTGTTGCGATAATTATTTTAATAAAGACTTTTATTATTATTTTATTATTTTTTTCACTGCATAAACATTTTTATAATAGATATTACTTACACTTTTCTGAGCAGGCATGTTGGAGAGAGCTGTATATTTTGTTGAATGAGTTACGATAATTGTGAATTTAGCTTTCATAGCTGGCTCGTCGAAACAGGGGAAAGCTTGTCGAGCTTCAGTTGGCTCAAATTCAGTGGTAGCCAGATATCTGAAACAAAGTTTTAAAGATATATTTTGACACTTCAAAGTGCTTACACGTACCTCAAATACTATATCACTGATATATATTCTACATGAAGTAACTAGTTGAATGGCAAAATATTTTATGATTTGAGCTTAATTTATGTTGATGTTCTAGAAATGTTTGTTTCATTGTTTGTCCGAAATGCTAACTAGTGTGACAATTTCGAACACAATATTCTGCTGCTAGATTCTATTTCTATTCTGCTATGTTTAGCTATGCTTAGATCTGCTTAGCAGCTAAGCAGATCTAAGCAGGTCTAAGCATAGCTAAGCAGCTCTAAGCATAGCTAAGCAGGTCTAAGCATAGCTAAGCAGCTCTAAGCATAGCTGAGCAGGTCTAAGCATAGCTGAGCAGGTCTAAGCATAGCTGAGCAGGTCTAAGGAGGGTTGAGCATAGCTAAGCAGCTCTAAGCATAGCTGAGCAGGTCTAAGCATAGCTAAGCAGGTCTAAGCATAGCTAAGCAGGTCTAAGCATAGCTAAGCAGCTCTAAGCATAGCTGAGCAGGTCTAAGCATTGCTAAGCAGGTCTAAGGAGGGTTGAGCATAGCTAAGCAGGTCTAAGCAGGTCTAAGCATAGCTAAGGAGGGTCGAGCATAGCTAAGCAGATCTAAGCATAGCTAAGCAGCTCTAAGCATAGCTGAGCAGGTCTAAGCATAGCTAAGCAGGTCTAAGGAGGGTTGAGCATAGCTAAGCCGGGCTAAGCATAGCTAAGCAGGTATAAGCATAGCTAAGCAGGGATACGCAGGTCTAAGGAGGGTTGAGCATAGCTAAGCAGGTCTAAGCATAGCTAAGCAGCTCTAAGCATAGCTAAGCAGCTCTAAGCATAGCTAAGCAGGTCTAAGCATAGCTAAGCAGGTCTAAGCAGCTCTAAGCATAGCTAAGCAGGTCTAAGCATAGCTAAGCAGGTCTAAGCAGCTCTAAGCATAGCTAAGCAGGTCTAAGCATAGCTAAGCAGGTCTAAGCAGCTCTAAGCATAGCTAAACAGGTCTAAGCATAGCTAAGCAGGTCTAAGCAGCTCTAAGCATAGCTAAGCAGGTCTAAGCATAGCTAAGCAGGTCTAAGCATAGCTAAGCAGCTCTAAGCATAGCTAAGCAGGTCTAAGCATAGCTAAGCAGGTCTAAGCAGCTCTAAGCATAGCTAAGCAGGTCTAAGCATAGCTAAGCAGGTCTAAGCAGCTTTAAGCATAGCTAAGCAGGTCTAAGCATAGCTAAGCAGGTCTAAGCAGCTCTAAGCATAGCTAAGCAGGTCTAAGCATAGCTAAGCAGGTCTAAGCAGCTCTAAGCATAGCTAAGCAGGTCTAAGCATAGCTAAGCAGGTCTAAGCATAGCTAAGCAGGTCTAAGCATAGCTAAGCAGCTCTAAGCATAGCTAAGCAGCTCTAAGCATAGCTAAGCAGTGCTATGCTTAGACCTGCTTAGCTATGCGTAGACCTGCTTAGCTATGCTTAGCTATGCTTACCCTGCTTAGCTATGCTTACCCTGCTTAGCTATGCTTACCCTGCTTAGCTATGCTTACCCTGCTTAGACCTGCTTAGCTAAGCAGAGTGATTCTTTAGAACATAGTCTGATACATAATGTTCGGGGTACTTGAAGTACCTACCCGGGAAACCTCTGACTGAACATGATTGCTGGCGCAGGCTTTGAGAGTTTTCCGGATTCAAAAAGTATTTTCGGATTTTGAAAATATTTTCGGATTTGAAAAAGTTTTGCGGATTTCAAAATATATTTTCGCATTTAAAACTTTTATTGAGATTTAAAAATATTTCCGACTGTCCCTTCTTGGCTTTCGTACAATAGGTATTTTTGTGGCAAGTAACAAAAGAAAACTGGTTTGGAACATGCCTCTTGTGACATCACTTCTGGTAACTTTAACAGCAAAAAACTCCACGAAGATGAAATTTTCGGTTGACAAGATATATTATGATTTTGCTCAGGAAGACCCAAATATTACGAATATGTAAAATCCTCGAACGTGAGATAGACACTTTGTAAGAGTTCTTACGTATATTAATGACGACGTTTTGGACGATGCTAACACACACAATAATATAGCAAAGTGAAAAGGTGGTAAACTGCCATGAATTTAGTGACGAAATACTGACGTTTCGAGCGGAGCCCTTCATCAGAGTAAGACGAGATGAAATATAATAAATAGGGCTTATATATATGCCAAAAGGGTGTCACAGGTAGAAAGTAGCCAATCAAATGCACGGGAGATAAACAAACTAATAATTAATGAGATGCGAAAAGTTAAATCATTTGCTATTTTTACAGTAGATCAGCAAACAGACTGAGGGGGAGGGAGAAATGACAGGTCCAATATTCAAGGGGATTAGGCAATAGTAAAGCGGTAAGAAACAAAAACGTGAAAAGGAATGAAAGTGCATAATAAGCTAATAATAAAAAAGTTCCAAGCAATCTAAAATAACAAAAAACTTGTAGGAAATTAAATAAAAGAAAAACGTTCGTTAAGACCAAGAGGATGTGTGGTGCCAAGTTTAAAAATGAAACGCTTCTCTTGCCGTTTGCGGTTATCGTTAACACCTGAGATGGGAAGGATGGCACAGACTTTCATGTCTGAAACCAAATGGTTAGAGCTGTTGAAATGGCGGGCTACAGGTTTGTCAACATCATTGTTCCTCACGGAACGAAGATGTTCAGCAAACCTGTCTGAAAGGCGTCGCCCAGTTTCACCGATGTAGATTTTAGGGCATACTGATATATATATATATATATATATATATATATATATATATATATATATAGATATATATATAGATATATATATATAGATATAGATATAGATATAGATATAGATATAGATATAGATATAGATATAGATAGATATATATAGATATATATAGATATATATAGATATATATAGATATATATATATATATATATATATATATATATATATATATATATATATATATATATATATATATATATATATATATATATATATATATATATATATATATATATATATATATATATATATATATATATATATATATATATATATATCAGTATAATGTGGATGACGTAATGATGTCAAAAATAAAAATACAGGTTTTTAAAGCGGCGCATGTAACCGAGGACTCATTAAAATATCCATCAAGGAATCGGGGGAAAACTGAATATATTACTTGCAGGATAAAAGTCAATAGGTCACGACTCACACAGTCATTGTTTTTGTTACCAGTTAAGTGAGAGATCAGGATGAAAAATAAATTCTTGTCAAATACAGCTGCAGTGCCAGGCATCAGGCATAATTAAGATTATTAAAAAGATAACAAGCTAATTGATAATGCAAAATAACAAATTGAATTGTCTGAAAGCCGTGTTTCTATAACTCGATGGAAAACATGGATTTTTCCCGCCATTTTTATAAAACAGACTGTACGTAAGACGAACCTTTGCCCACAAACAGCTAAAATGTCCATAATAATGTTCTGTGATAGCCAACAAGCAGAAAAACGAGAAGATTAGATACTTTGCTTCACAGTTAAGAGCGTTTATGTTCATTTGAGGAGCCGACGACGCTGTCTAGCGTGAGTAAGGAGAATGTATATTTTCATCATTTTAATAAAAGAGTCTTATTACTTATTTCCTCAGTGTTATTTTATAAAAGAAATAGAAAACATCTTTCCGTGTTCCCATACGTTATAGAAACACTCGTGAAAGTTTGGGAGAACTCGAAATAGCGTGGAAATACTCGTCCTGAAGGCTCGTGTTCCCACTGCCATTTCTCGTTCTCCCAAACTTCCACTTGTGTTTCTATAACTGTATGTAAACACCGAAGATGTTTTCTATTGATGAATTCAGCTGTCATACTGTACGTGCAAATGCAAAGTATATGGAAAGTATATGTAAGCAAAGTACAAATGTATTCAAATGCAGGCGACTCTTTACTCTTATGACTTACGTCAACCCATACAGCCCATACAATAGCCAAAAATCCAAGGGGAAGTTCATATCACAGCTGACATGTTCCACAATGTTGTAGACCCCACGTACCAGCTCATAATTACGGACCACTGAATGTCTCATCACATGAAGGACTATGCAATAAACAACTAAGTTCATACCAATTTTCTTATTGTTGATTCAAACTGGAAAGCAAACTGTATGCAAATATGGTAACTCATTATGTTCAATTCGCACTACGATGAAAATTCACCCCCGTTTTTTAGATTTTCTTTGGCATAGAATAGTATTTCAGGGTCGAAAGTGATCGATGTAAAAAAAACAACTAAAAAATGTTATTTTGAAGTAAGTGTTTTGAGCTCTGAAATCACTATTATTTAGGCCACCATTACTAAGAACGTGTTCCAAGTGAGCACGCAATTTCAAAAGGTAATATTATTTGTGACGTCAGATTCTCAATGCAGCTACGCCTGAATTTCAGTCGAGGTTACTTGTTTTCTTCGAGAAGTAGATGAAATGTCCAGCCTTTCAGGCGAAGAATTTGAAAAATCGACCTTGATCACTATGGATTTACTTGAAGAATTAGCCATGTGGAGTCTTCGCGTTGAGAATCTCACGTCACTTCGTTACGCTGGTCAGGAACATGATCGATTAATGGCGGACATAACAACTCCAGATTCGGAGTCAGAAAAATAACACTTGCAATCATCGAATCGCAAAACGGTTTCGACCGAGTAATATTTAGCTCTGCTTTATAAATACGTAAAAATATCGATAGGTAAAAATTTGATCGTTGTACACAATAGAGACCCAGTGGTTAT
Source organism: Chrysogorgia sp. JL179-B06 (assembly GCA_035772405.1). Lineage (NCBI taxonomy): Eukaryota > Metazoa > Cnidaria > Anthozoa > Scleralcyonacea > Chrysogorgiidae > Chrysogorgia > Chrysogorgia sp. JL179-B06. Next base: position 556,381 of record JAYKKM010000253.1, read on the forward strand.
AAAAGCAGTTTGTTTACCTTAAGGTGGCTCCCTACTGTTTCTTGAAAGGTGGCAAAAATGCAAATTTCAATCTCGAAAAGTGCCCATGGATATTTCGGAAAAGATTGAAACTAAAGCTATGCTTAATGGCTAAAGTGTTTCATCTGTTTCTATGACAACAGTGACGTTTCAAAATGGCCGAAAATGAACATTTAATCTAATTTATTTCGCAGACGAGTCGGTGACCTCCGATTTGTTTTGCATTTAAACATTTCTTTTAGTTTAATTAATGAATAGGCAAATAAAAAAAAAATTCTGTGGATCCAATTATTTTACACAAAAAAAATTGTTTTTTTTGCCTATTCATTAATTAAACAAAAAGAAATGTTTAAATGCAAAACAAAATCGTCACCGACTCGTTTGCGAAATAAATGAGATTAAATGTTCATTTTCGGCCATTTTGGAACGTCACTGTTGTCATAGCAACAGATGAAACACTTTAGCCATTAATAGTATTTGATGCCCTGAAAGTTATTCTATGCATAGCTTTAGTTTCAATCTTTTCCGAAATATCCATGGGCACTTTTCGGGATTGAAATTTGCATTTTTGCCACCTTTCAAGAAACAGTAGGGAGCCACCTTAAAAGCAATATACAACACATATTATGCAAAGGAATAGCTTTCTATTATATAAAAGTGAAATTGCGATACGTAGATGCAGTGTAGAAATATACAAATGTAATATTGTATTGGAGGACAAAAAACGTGACACTTAAGGAATCGTTTCTCTATAAAGACACACGTATAAACCTCCTACACACTTAGACTTTCAGATTGTTTTAAAACTCACCTCTGCTCTCCACTTTTTGTTTTACACGAGCTCTTGTAAAATCCTTCTAGTATATCGTTCAGTTTCCCTCGGAACCTAATCCTTATACTGTACAGCTTATCCTTTTCAAGGTGCTCTGTTGTTCTCAAAATAACTTGTTCGTGCTCGTCATCCATGGCTTCCTCTTCGACTTCAATCACTTTCTTAGCAGCTTTCGAGCCCGGCTTTCCTTCATCGAGTCCCCAAACGCTTGTCTCCTCAAAGGTTAACCCCTTTTGGTGAAAGACGATACGAGTTGTCGCTTCGAGACACTGTACAACAATAACAACACTGCCACCGAATTCGAAAGTACTTAAATTCGTTTGTAAACGAAGCTCGTAAGTTTGCGGCTTGAGTGTTTTTGGTAATCGTATGTCCCCTATCATGAAACACTCATCGTCACCATTATAGGATGAACACTTGTGTCCACTTGATCGTGATTTAGTGACCACAAAGCAAACCACGACAATAAAAGGTAAGACCAGAGCAAGGCCTAAGATGATGGACCATTTTTCTTTCTTTATCTTTCCAACGACGCCGTTGCTTTTTCTGTTTTTATCCGACCACGGAAGAAGCATCGATGTTAGTTCATCGTCGGACAAATCCATCTCTTCCATAATTTTAAACTACAATAACTCGCAAAGGTTTAGTTTGTAAAGCTGTGGCCAACTTGACTTTTATACGGTGTTCTGCACAACGCTCGATCACCTCTTCTCCGTAGAAATTGAGCTTCTATACGTGGAAATATGCACATTTCCCTTGAAACAGACACTTTCTCCGTGGAAACAGACGCCTTCTCAGTAGAAAAGACGTGCATTCTCCGTGGAAATGTGCGCCTTCTCCGCAGGCACGTAGCTAGGATGGGAAATTTAGGGGGGCGGTACTTTTTCTGGGGGGCAGTTGTAGATGCAAACTAAATCATTGTCTACAGATGAAAAATTGACACGCAACATTGTGGTTTCATTGACATTGTGATGTTTATTTTAGTAACAAGAACATAACTATTTCTATACGTATAAGCAATTATTACTTCACAATATTGTTACAATGTACTTCACAATAGTATTATAGTCGAAGCCGACGATGCTTAGTGCTTTTGAAATTATCTATGACGTCACTGTATGAAATAGAGTTTGTGATCTCCTTTTCAATAGAGAGCAATGCTAGGCTATTAAGACGCACAGTAGACATCTTTGAACGCAAGCGTGTTTTAATTCGCTTAACAGAAGAGAACATCCGTTCAACCTTGCAGGATGTTTGGGGTATAGTGAGAAGCACCTTGTAAAGAGCGAAAATTGAAGGGAAAATGTCTTTGTCAATAATATCAAAAACATCCATCAAAGTTTCAAACTTTGATACGTCATGTCGGGTGACAAATGAGCGAAAAACTTCTATCTCAGGATCAGGTATTTTCAGAGAGTACATCTGCAACAACTCAGTTAAGTAGCCCTTGTCAAGAAAGTTAGGTGATGTTGGTAAGGCACAAGAAGCGGCTCTCATAATGCCTAATTGGTAACCACCAAAGCGGGCATCGAGTTCTGCTAAGATTTCACCAACATTCTGGCGTAGAACAGCTGTAAGTTCTTCAGAGTTAGAGGAACTTTGCTGGCCAAGAGTACTAGTAACATAGCTGTCTTTTAATCGTGCGGATATACGTCGTTGCCTACCAGTATTTCGCACGCGAAAATTTTCTACCTCATACTTCTCACACAAACAACACAAACCTTTGCAAAGGAATCACTAATACTACTTCTAAATGTACCATGCAGTTAGTTTTTCAAATCGAACGCTGAAACAAAACATTAAAACGCAGCGCCCGCGATTTGGTTCAACACGTGGCTTATACTTCATGTTGTTGAGTATATTGTAAATAACGTAAATAAATGCTTCGTCGCACCTGAATAAATCTGAAATCTGAATGACTGGGGGAAATTGTTTTCTACTTCTACTTCTAGAGATACTACATACTATCCTTCCTTTAATTCAGGAAGGATAGTTTATATTACTCCATGTTTTTTTGTGTAGAGCTTCAGAATTTTTTTGGGGGGGCGAAAATTAATTTTGGGGGGGCGGCCGCCCCCCCTCGCCCCCCCGTAGCTACGTGCCTGCTTCTCCGTAGAAACAGATAACACGATAAAGATGCATGGAGATTAAACATTCAAACTTACTTCACTGCAGTTAGAAATATTTATCATTACGGAGATTTTGAACTTTATCTCGGCCAATATTTAACCGATTTCAATTCTGAAAACAGTTTTGGAATTACCGAGTCTAAATACATAACATACGTGTCTATTTTACGAGAATGTGCATACCCTTCGTAATCAGCCAGCCGGCCGCTTCGTCGCATACTTTGAACGTTATCTCGATCAATATTTAACCGTTTTCAATTGTGAAAACAGATTTGGAATTAGCGAGTCTAAATACATAACACACATACCTATTATATTACGAGAACGTGTACACCCTTCCTAAAAACCACTTTATGTAGTTCGTTAGGTTACCACTCGACAATGGCGGCTAGCGTTTCTGCCAAAATATTGTCCGATTCAAACGGATCACCCAAAACGACTTTTGCTTCGCTCGCGAGGGGAATATTGACGTCATCATTTATTCGGGCAAGTTATGCTCAGACCCCCCCCATACCAAAATTTACCCGTGACAAAGCAGTGTTTTATCGGTTTAAAACACAACTCAAGAGTCAAACAAATTTATTGTCTAATTTGGAAGAACTTTTAAAATGATAAAGTAACTTCTCTTGAAGATTTCCGTTTCTTCGCTTTCTTTTTGATATTTCAGTTTGTTTGATATATATATATACAGGGGCGAAACTCGAGGGGGGGTGTGGGGGGTGTGACACCCCCCCAAAATACTAAAAAAACCAATTGGCAGGGCAAATGGACAATCAGAGATCTTGCAGGGCAGTGCAGTCGGAGGCTAGGAGAGAAGCTACTTAAGGTAATCTACCTATGGGCTTCATCACGAGATTTTACAAACGGGCGTTGCCTGAAGTGTTAGCCAACTCCTAAACCCTTGCCACGCGACAATTTCATTCCCAGAGTCTGCGCAAGCTCTGGGAACGAGATTGGCCCAGTGAACTGATTGGCCACGCCAATTAGATTGGTTCCCAGACCCTTCTGTCAGTACTGGGCGCAAAAAATGGCGGCACTTGGTAAGATGCAGCTGCAGGTATTAAAAGCTTGGATTCATTTGAAATATGCTCGCTGTAGAATTAGATGAAAACGTTTGCTCAAATTGTCTTTCCGAGCTTCTAGATTTCAAAATTTTCCGGGGGAGGACCCCCGCACCCCCCTAAAAACGCGGTCACTGCAGGGCACAAAAGATTTTAGCAGTACACCGCCCCCCCTCCCAACGAAAAAGGGCTAGTTTCGCCCCTGTATATATATATATATGCAAATGTCTGTAATTTCGTCACACCACTGATCTCGAAAGAAGACTGGATCGAGCAGCTATTGTTCAGAAAATGAAGCCGGAAGTCCGCCAATACTAAGGGACCAACTGAGGATCCTGAGGTTTTTTGTTGGATTATGTGCTCTTATGTAGTCTTATCATCGACAAAATAAGATAATTTTACTATAAAGAGGACCAAAAGACATTTTTCAAATAACTGGGTAAAACTATTCATGCCTTAGTAATGGCCGCCGTTGGCTCTAATTATCCAATGAGAGAAGCCTAATATGAGACGTCAAATTAGGTTCAAGATTTTATGCATTTAATGTTAACAAAGAAACTATATTGGCCAGACACTAAACCTATTTCGCGAGCGTCACAGTTTGCATGATTTGCTTGCAAACTCGGAGCTTCTAATGATCTCTCGTCAATTTACATTATGTAAATTTGCAAGCTTCAAAATCAGCTCATCATGACCGATTTCAGTCAATCTCGTTCCCAGAGCCTTCGCCGGTGCACTGGATGGGGATCTGATAGGATCAATGGGGTGAAGCGGAAAGTCCCTAATTACCATCTCGTGTGCGTACGCTGGACGTTCATTTCAAAAGAAGCGAACAAGTTCTATTTCAAAAGTATTTTCAATCCATCGTAATCGACAAGGAATTGATCAATCTTTTAAGACTTTTTCCCCTGTAATACTTTAGAATATGTCTATTGGAATCCCCATAAAGGTTCTCCACGAAGCAGAAGGACATGTTATCACATTGGAGACATTAACAGGCGAAGTTTACAGAGGCAAGCTCGTCGAAGCGGAAGACAATATGAACATACAAATGCATGATATAACATTAACTTCGAGAGATGGACGGGTAGCACAGCTGCAAAATGTGTTTCATACGTGGTAGTAAAGTACGTTTTATTATCTTACCTGATATGTTGAAGAATGCTCCGATGTTTAAGAAGCAAAAAGATAAGGGCAATGCTGCCGGGCGAGGGAAGTCTGCCATTTTAAGAGCACAAGGTAAAGTCTCGCAGTTTAAAATGGTCATTTCATTTAATATGTTCATTGCCAATGATTTATGGTGGGAAGCATGGGTGATGTGAATTAGATGATTTGATGGGGGTGGAGGGAGGTCAGGTGGATGAGTGGTGTATCTCTAGTATAAAGGAGCTGAGGGAGAGAATGGTGTATTGAGAGGATAAGTGAGGTACTGAGGAGATTGAGATGGTTATATATTTAGTTAGTTTATTTTATTAGATTTGTCACTCTTTTAGGTGAACAGAATATCCCAACAGGCTAGAAGTCCAATTGATAGGGGTTCCGAGGGCCTACGATTTAAGGTCGTTATCCGAGAAGACCAGAAAGTCTTACCATTTGCTGGTATTATTGCAAAGGCAGCACTTTCTCCTCAATTATTTTTAAGACCCTGAGTGGAGGTCCAACACAGGATTTGAACCTGTGTCTCCTAGCTCATAGACATGTGTGGTAACCACTACAGCTGGTTACAGCACATGATGCACAACCAAGCATAATACTGATTTATAGTGACTGATGCGTAGGACAGGGTGCATTGCATGTAAAGTCTATGCCGGAGATACGCTGAATACTTAACGCCACACCAAGATTACACAATATATAAAAAATGGGAGCAACGATAGGAAACGTTGGAAAGCAGCAAAAATTGAACGAATTTAGTAAATTAAGCACTGCTGTAAATCATATACGAGTCGGACGATCAACAATGTAAAAGAGAGTCTTACTAAGAACAAGATTGAAAATGACGATTTTGTCACTCAAAACGTATGTAAAGTATGTTGTTTAAAAAAGCCATGCCATATAATAAACCTCTTATTAACCTCGACTGCTTGGTCATTACGGGAAAAATATCAGACCTCAGTCTTTTATGTATGAACCTCGCCCCTACGGGCTCGGTCCGTACTGTCAAGACCTCGGTCTGATATTTTCCCGTAATGACTGCGCTCTCGGTTAATAAGAAGTTAGCTGCTGATCACTGCTGGGGCATGAAGGGTTAAAATGTTTGGTACCACTAACCACAAAGAACCCTAGCTGTAATAAAATAGTGATTGTAACACTTTTATTTCCCAACTCTTTTCTAGCTGCCGCAAGGGGTCGTGGCGATCATTTCAGAGGACGAGGTAGAGGAGGCCGAGGTGGGCGTGGATTTCAAAGCAGGCAATAGCATCTGAGGTTTGGTTTTCAAAATGCCGAAGATGCACTGTGTTCATTCCTGGATGGCCTTAAATGGCTGCAAAGAGAACTGCAAAATCTTACATAAGAACGTCTTCAGAGTGTCTTACATATGTAAATAGCATTTAATCAGTAGCACTACCAGTCAGCCCAACTTGTCACCTTCAGATGGTCATTTTTATGGTAATAACTTGTCTAATAAATTGATTTCTTAACTGTTGTCTTTTTAACAACCATTTCACTCAACAAATGATTTCCGAACTGGAAACAGCCACTAGAGGTGAGACATAGTTTGATGCTACTCTGGCTTTAAAAGTTTTTTGAATGTAACATTAAAAGTTACTGTCCATGACCCAACGTTTCGACACTCCAATCTAGGTTACATGTTCAATCCCCATTGAGTTTGATGATCGTTCATGTATCTGTCTACTCCAAGCTCTCTCACATTCACTACAGCAGTGTATATATTAACACACCCAAGCATTACCAATATATAGTGACTGCGGGCATAGGCAGTACATATATCAATCGAACCAGTACATCATTGTAACCTTCACTCTCCATCTGAGTCTCAGTGGTTAGAGCATCTCACTGGCAATCAGAAGGTTCAATTCGTGTCTAGGATTCAGAATAATTTTTCTGAGGATATGAGCTTGACGATCGTCCATGTATCGTCTGTCTACTCCAAGCTCTCCCACATTCACTACAGCAGTGTGTATATTAACACAATCTGTGTCTTCATCAGGGGTGATTTTTGTAAGGTTTATGCCCTCATAAAATCATGGTCTATTACCAGAAGCTTATTTGCATCTTGTTAATAGATAACGTCATCATCGGTTCTATGAGGATTAGAGGATATAAATAGGGATCCTAACTTTACGATCATCCTGATGAAGACACTAGATTGGAGTGTCGAAACATTGGGTCATGGACAGTAACTTTTAAAGTTATGGTCAAAAACATTTATAGCCAAAGTAGTAACAGAAAAACTGAATTTCATATCACTTAAATCTCTCCAGGGCATTATTGTTCCATCACAATTTTAAGGAAATTCTACTCAATCTAAGGAATGTTTACCCCAGAATCTAAGGAATTTGTAGCAACAGGAAGTGAGAGCCCTGCTTTCGAGTCATCTCTTACATCTATGTTGCTCGCTTCGATGATAACTACATAACAGAATACACGAGCAAATAACTCTTACGAGAGACTTACATGTATGTGATTGCAAACCAATTTCACGACACTATTTTGGGGGGCCGGGGAGATTCACCACAGGATTTCTACATGGGACTTCTGAAATGGCATTTCATGCATTTTGGAGAGCAGAATATATAACACATACAACAAACAAGATAAGATATATTAAACTTACCGTGAACTAGCCATGTTCAGGGTACTGCTGGGTATTCTCTATTAGTTGTATGTAGTTAGTGTTTTCAGATGAAGAGCCACTCCGTGGATATGCTGAATAAATTCATTATTATTATTATTACTGCAACATAAGCTGACCAATGTACGGGTTTGACTGATATATGTACTAATGTCTAATGCAACAGTCGCTATATATTGGTTGTAATGTTTGCTCTCCATCTGAATCTCGGTAGCTCAATGGTTAGAGCATCTCACCAGCAATCAGAAGGTTACAGGTTACACTACAGCAGACTGCAGTGTATGTGTTAACACATTCAAGCATTACTGCGATATATAGTGACTGCTGTATTACCATGAATCAGAATGTCCTTTCGGCACCCATGTCTGTCAATGACGGGTACTTCAATGGGACAGCCAACCTACTTCAGTCAGAACTAAGCAAAAGCCTTGTATAGTTCATAATGATAATATATATTTTCCCAGTAATCATATATTTTACAATTATTAATAGTTTTTGAACAAGAACAAAAATACATATATGGATACTTATTAAGGTGGCTCGATAGTCTAAATCATGAAAGAAATTGCAATTTTCCCCATAAAAAGTTTTGTGAGGCAGATCTGAGCTTTATTGTGGTTCATTACATAGCTCTAGCGGTGGTCTTGATTATTGAAACGTTTCACACTTATAGCATTTGTATATCTAGAGAAATTGTGTTTGTGATAAGCGGCAGATTTTATGCAAATTAGTTTTCTGCATTTATTGGAAACACGATTTCCCCACTCAGGTACACTTTGAGGGTATAAAACTTTTCAGTAAACAAGACCACCACTAGAGCTATGCAATGAACTGCTATGCAATGAACTACGATGAAGCTCAGATCTGCATTACAAACATTTTTATGCGAATAAATGCAATTTCTCATGATAGACTATAGAGCTACCTTAATTATATAGACACAGAATTCTATATGTATACAATAAAGAGCTTAGATTTTAAAATGAACAAGCACTGCCACAATTGTACAAATGGCAATTGGTCCTCGACGACGCAGCTTTCAAAGTAAAATAATTCTTCATGTGCAACACATAGAATGAATAATTTGTAGTCCCAACTGAGTATTCTCTCCAATGGCTCAATGTGCAGATTTTTCAACGAGCTTAGACATACCCACCGTTTACTTTAAGTCTTTTTGGGTACATGGAAGGTATTCTTATTTTGTGTGGTTACTCACTGTTTAGCAAAGTCAACTGAGGTGTAACAGAGAATATAAGCTGCTGACGACTGAAATTAAGAAATAAAGACGAGGATTAAAAATTATATCAAATTAATTTGACAAACTATTAGTTATTTTGTGTTCTATTAGATCTCATGTGTATTATTAAGTATGTTGTTGGTGTGGTTGTTGGTGGTGTTGTTGTCGTTGTTGTTGGTGGTGTTGGTGGTGTTGTTGTTGTTGGTGGCGTTGGTGTTGGCGTTGGTGGTAGTGGTGTTGTTGTTGTTGTTGGTGGTGTTGTTGTTGGTGGTGGTGTTGTTGGTGGTGGTGTTGTTGGTGGTGGTGTTGTTGGTGGTGGTGTTGTTGGTGGTGTTGTTGGTGGTGGTGTTGTTGTTGGTGGTGGTGTTGTTGGTGGTGGTGTCGTCGTTGTTGTTGTTGTTGTTGGTGTCGTTGTTGGTGTCGTTGTTGGTGTCGTCGTTGTTGGTGTTGTTGTTGTTGGTGTTGAAGTTGGTGTTGAAGTTGTTGTTGAAGTTGTTGTTGTTGTTGAAGTTGTTGTCATTGTTGTTGTCGTCGATGATGATGACTGTGACGTCAAATCAGTCATCATGTTGATGTTAATCAATTCAAACGTTGATGATTACTAGAGATTTTATCAACTTTTTTACTCAAATCCTCAACCAGTTTATCACACAGAAAGCAAAAAAGAAAGACAAATTCCGTATAAAAAAGATCAAATCAAAGATATATTCACTGTTCAATTATTCGCCTTAAAGGTCGACATTGGCAACAAAAATTAAGATTGTCTAATATGAAAGAACTCGTAAAATGATAGAGTAACACCTTTTACAACTTTCCCGTATTTTACTTCGTTTTTGAAATATTTCAGTTTGTTTGATATGTAAATGTAAGGGTTAAAAACCCGGACATCAAAAAATGCCTTTTCACATCTCTGCCAGAAGCCCCTCGCAGCTATGTCCACTCTGGCGTCATTAACCTGCGATCAGGCTCGCACTGGGTGGAAGTACTTCACCAGTAAGTGGAGCAAGGACTGGCTCAATTGACACGTCGTAGGCAACATCGTTTATGGCAGCTGCAAGTAGATCACGGATCTCATGTCTACGGTGGATAAAACCTCCTTTCAGACACGACAAGGCGTGGTCTACAGTGAAAGATTTACCACAAGCGCAATAGGATGGAAGGCGCTTCAACTGCCACCGGTAGCGCAGGTAGATCGCGTCGTAGAACTCTCGCTTGGTGAGGACGTAACCCTTCATCGGCGAGCGGCAGCGCTGTCAACCAGCTCATTAAAATATTGGTTCAATCTTTAAGTTTGTTCCACCAATTTACTTGAAAATGTGCGTATAATAACTCCTCATGATAATGAACGTGATAAACTTAGCAATCACTGAGATATAATACATTTTTAATGAGTGAAAATTCTCTACCCTGCACCTGACGTCAGAGACCATCTCATTTACATATCAAACAAACTGAAATATTTCAAAAACGAAGTAAAATACGGAAAAGGTGTAAAAGGAGTTACTCTATCATTTTAAAAGTTCTTTCATATTAGACAAACTTAATTTTTGTTGCCAATGTCCTTTAAGAAAATATAGAATTTGGGTTTAAATAGTAATTTTAATAATAGCACATACCCTGGTGTTGGACTCCGACATCTGGGTTACATCACTATCGTCAAACTTGTACCATTTCTTATCATAGATATTCTTACAAAATGCCGTATAATGGCCACTTTGCATCGATCCATAATGATTCGATACAGCATAGAGATTGTAAGGCGATGATTTCTTTGGACTAAGAAGAAACCTGGACATATCAAAGTTGTCAAGCGGGAAATTCACGTTCGTTTGACGTTTTTCAAGCCAGGAGCCATCGTAATCTCTGAAAAATAACACAAACAAAGTATTGACAGTATTCTAGACTACATTAATACGTGAAAATGGGCTAAAATTTTGCCGATATGTACAAAAACAGTAGTAGCATAATGCATGACATAAGTTTAATGCCGTGCAGGATTTTAGAGATTGCTTGCTTATAAAGCTGCAGTATTATTAATAGTAATATACTGTCAGTTAGAAAAACAATTCTTGATCTTTATTATTGTAATCACAAGGTTGATAAAGGTGATAAGTTGGACAGAACATTATGGCAACTATGATCTATGGATAAAATTTCACTGCAGGCTAATGCCCTGTGATTATTGGGAACAAACACAAAATCGTAATAAGAGATTTATTGCTGCAAAACGATGAAAATAAATTGAATGACGATGAACAATGAACGTTATAAAAGTAAATTTTAATATCCAGACGAGAAAGAAACAACAGAAATAATGCTAGTCCGGTATTTTGATGAACGTTAAAGGTAGCGAAGTCCAAAGACTAAGAAATACAAGATTGATTTTGTAACAAAAAGTGCCATATAATGGACTACTTAATAACCTCGACTGTTCAGTCTTCACAGTAAAATACCAAACCTTGGCCGCTATTGCTCGGGCACTACAGCAAGATCTCGGTTAGATATTTTACATATAAAACAATACATGGGTATACAATACACAATTTATTGGCTATATATGGTATTAAATGAAAGCTACATTCATGTAGATTATGATAAAACATGAATTGATAGCAGAGTGTATACCAGTTAGCAGCATTAATAATTTAATAGCTTACATAATGAGTACATATGATCAGGTAGCGATGGGAAAACAGTGATATATCAACCAAAACTAGTTCTAATGATATACGAAACTTGGTAAAACATCTAACCAAAGACAGATCTGTGTTCTGTACCTTTCATTTAATACCATATATAGCGTATTACGTAGCATAAATTGTATATTGTACGCATGTATTGTTTTTAGACATATCGGCCAAATTTTAGCCCATTTTAAACCGTAGCTTCTTCAAAGGATTGTAAGATGTCTTCAGCGTTTTGGATAGTGTTAAGCGAAGATAACAAGATCGTCTGCAAAGTTTACATGAATCTGGATTCAGTTTCATTCCGCGTTTACATAGGAATTCTATCCGAGGATCGAAAATCGCGCGAAATCTGAAATTTCAAGATGGCGATCAATAACATTATAGCGGGTATGTTTCTTTCAACGATTTCTGCGCTTGTACATTCCAACATGCGCCTTAAACTGATAATTTCGCGAAGAATAAACATAAAGAAAAGGGTAAAAGCATTGCTAGCAACGATAATCGATGCGGTCGCAAGTAAACAAGCATTTAATTCACCTTTAATTTATAACGTCGTCGACTAAGAGCTATTTATATTGAACAATATGACGTCGGCGCAATTCCTGCATCTATAGCTGCAATTTGTCGTCTATAAATGTTAAAAGCATGCATGTGTTGTTCGGTTCAGTCTTCTAGGTCGTATTTTTCATTCCGGAATGAAATCTCGCATCGCCTTTACATGACACCGGAATGAAATTTCAATCACGAATGAAATTTCATTCCGGAATAAGAACCGGAATGAACTCAATCTGGATTGAGCTGCATCTCATTCCGGATTCATGTAAACACCTAAAGGGATTTTAACAGAACCGGTATGAGTTCAATCCGGAATGAAACACAATCCGGATTCATTTAAACAGCCCCTAAGTCTGTAACATGCAATTTAGTATGTCTGTTTTTAACGATGTTTTCATTTTCAGATACTGCCGTTTACCTTACCTCTTCCCTAGTACATTTCGCTTCATTTTGTACACTAGCTAAGCATTTATTTCCCGAATTTTTAGACGAATAGCTTTAAGGAAAAGCAATACAGATGTTCCAGTGTATTTTATTGCTTGGTATTTTGCAATAAACATACCTAGCTCTCTTTTATTTTCATACAAATCAACTCAGATATTTTCCCGCCAAAACTTGCCTATCCTGAAAAGTGTATTGTCCTCGCAGAGAAACATATCTTCGTCATCATTAATCTCACCTTTTAAATCTATTGAAGTGGACAATTAAGATGGGAGGTAGTTTCCAAATTTCCATTGTCTTCCAGGCTTCCCTGTGTTGCTTACATTTTGGACAAAACCTGAAGAGACAACATGAGAAAAGTATTTCAAACAACTATCGTATGTTACTTAGACAATGGTATGTTACAGGACAATGGGCATTTAAAATTTCCGTCATTTATAGATACACAAGTATTCACGAAGTTATCTCTAGAAATTGTCATTTTGTCAATTGTCATTTATCTCTTGAAATTGTCATCAAATTGTTATGTGTGGTCTTTTTATATATTTATAATCTTTGGCACTTTCTGATAGAAATTCCTTAATATTATCATCAACTAAAGTTTCATCTTGATGTCTTTTTCCTCTGCTAAAGTTGGTTAAAGTGTCTATCTTATGTGTAGTCTTTTTATATATTTATAATCTTTGACACTTTCTGATAGAAATTCCTTAATATTATCATCAACTAAAGTTTCATCTTGATGTCTTTTTCCTCTGCTAAAGTTGGTTAAAGTGTCTATCTTATGTGTGGTCTTTTTATATATTTATAATCTTTGACACTTTCTGATAAAAATTCCTTAATATTATCATCAACTAAAGTTTCATCTTGATGTCTTTTTCCTCTGCTAAAGTTTGTTAAAGTGTCTATCTTATGTGTAGTCTTTTTATATATTTATAATCTTTGTCACTTTCTGATGAAACTTACTTAATATTATCATCAACTAAAGTTTCATCTTGATGTCTTTTTCCTCTGCTAAAGTTTGCTAAAGTGTCTATCTTATGTATGGTCTTTTTATATATTTATAATCTTTGGCACTTTCTGATAAAAATTCCTTAATATTATCATCAACTAAAGTTTCATCTTGATGTCTTTTTCCTCTGCTAAAGTTGGTTAAAGTGTCTATCTTATGTGTGGTCTTTTTATATATTTATAATCTTTGACACTTTCTGATAAGAATTCCTTAATATTATCATCAACTAAAGTTTCATCTTGATGTCTTTTTCCTCTGCTAAAGTTGGTTAAAGTGTCTATCTTATGTGTGGTCTTTTTATATATTTATATAATCTTTGGTACTTTCTGATAAAAATGCCCTATATTATCATTATCATGTTAACCTACTGGAGAACTGTGTTCTCTACATGTGCTTCTGTAAATCATTTTAATACGAAGTCAAGCAGTCGCTGGAATTCCTATTTATCTATCAATGTTTTCCTTACAAAAGTAGAGTGCTGCGTAGACAGTGTTTTGGATATATAGCAAAGTGAAAAAAGGTGGTAAACTGCCAAGATTTTTAGTAACGAAATACTGACGTTTCGAGCAGAGACTTACTGATCACAATTGACATACCATTTATTGTCTTTGCTGACTTTTTCCTTGGTAGTAAAGAGACGAATACAATCCTTATATAAAAAGAAAGGACATGTGTTTACATGAACATTTAAAAAACATGAAATCATAGAGAAGACGTTATTTTCTTTTTATCAAATGATCTAAACTTTATTACCACGATTAGTAATAGTACGAAATTTCATTATTCGAAAAAGATGAATCAGTAAAAAAACAAAAGCGATAAGCTAATAATCTTTATAGTAAATGGGTTGAACCTAGGTGTATTATTAGTTGTGTGAAGTTGATCGTCCAGGTTGTTGTAGTCTTGAGAAAGACTGTTGTTGGTGACTGACGTTTCGACGGCCTCAGCGGCGGTCATCTTCAGAGACAAGTAAAGCGTGTTTGTCAGGTTTCATCATCACCATCCCACCACCAGCATTATTGTCACCACCATCACTACCATAACCACCATCACCACCATCATGACCACCATCATGACCATCATCACCACCATCATGACCATCATCATGACCATCATCACCACCATCATCACCACCATCATGACCATCATCACCACCACCATCACCACCACCATCATGACCATCATCACCATCATCACCACCATCATGACCATCATCACCACCATCATCACCACCATCATGACCATCATCACCACCATCATCATCACCACCATCATCACCACCATCATGACCACCATCATGACCACCATCATGACCACCATCATCACCACCATCATGACCACCACCATCATGACCACCATCACCACCGCCATCATCACCACCATCACCACCACCAACATCATCATCATCACCACCACCACCACCACCACCACCACCACCACCACCACCACCACCACCACCACCACCACCACCACCACCACCACCACCACCACCACCACCACCACCACCACCACCACCACCACCACCACCACCACCACCACCACCACCACCATCCTATCATTCTACCTTACCTCAATTTGACAGCTTCCATTGGTTGGAATTGGCAACGTCAACGACATAAACGCATCAAATGTAACACTTTTGTTGTAACAAACCGAGCAAGTTAGTGTCGACTTAAACTGACCCTAATCAAGGAAAACAAATACAAGTACATTTATTTTAAACTATTTTTTCTTTAATTTGTGCATTAAAAACAATAATCTTCATTCCTTCTCTAACTTTGTATCAGTACACAAGGCCATGAACGTTCGATCGTCACTTCTGCTGCCGCCATTTTGACAGCAACTTCCACCCCTGGTGCGACAACTTGGCCTCAAATGAAATATAATTTTCAAGTTCCTATTTCCTTGTTTAACCAATCAAACTAAGCAGCCTTTTAAAACCTTTTCAAGGCGCCACCTGTTAAAGCCATTTTGATACAAACAACGATTCATAATAAAAGAAAATTCACTGGTAGAAATAATTTGACCAAAATAATTTGACCGGTCATGCTGACCAGCCGTGACTGATTTCTGGCTATCAAACCATGAAAATCAGCGGTCAGTGACCACGCTGACTCCCCGTTATCTCGAGTGCTGAGTGACTGCTGCATAAGCAGTACATATATCAATTGAACCAGTACATCATTGTAATTACCTTCGCTCTCCATCTGAGTCTCGGTAGCTCAATGGTTAGAGCGTCTCACTGGCAATCAGAAGGTTACAGGTTCGATTCCTGTCCAGGACTTGCATAATTTTTCTGAGGATACGAGCTTGACGATCGTCCATGTATCGTCTGTCTACTCCAAGATCTCCCACATTCACTACAGCAGTGTATATATTAGCACAATCTGTGGCTTCATCAGGGGTGACTGTTGTAAGGTTAGGGTCCCTATTTATGCCATCGTAGAACCTACAAACTTGCTTATATGTATAAACCTTTGTTAATATTCCATATGGGACATCTAAAAGTCACTGTCCTTGTACGTGCATGTAAAAAAAAAACACAATTGGACAAACAATTCCTCGGATATATTACAGCGGCCGCCGGCTTCAACTATATGTTCAGAATATAAGAAGCTACCCAGCTGTAGCAATTAGTTTGACTCGCTGAGAATCCCTTCAGATTCCTTACCTGCAATAATTCAACAATAATTGAGCGGTTTCGTTTTTTTGTGGTTGTCCCAAGCAAGTCCAGCAGCCACAGAATCAGGCAAACCTTCGTTACTCTTGTCTTCAATGTAGGTTTTCTTGATAACCTAAAAAAACAACAGGTTTATTCAATCAATTCAGATATTCTCGTTGTTCCCCAGAAATTTAGTTTAACTCTAGAGCCTCAAAACCGGCGATCTCTGGCAGATATTTCGCCAACTCATTGCCTTTACTTCATTACCTTTCAAAACCTGAAATCTAGGCCAAACATGACGCCGCTAAAATTTATATACGAGTGATGAAATCATGAAAACATTGGCCCGAAAGTAATGGAAAATTGTTCAGTTTGACATTTTCGAATAAGAAAATGAATTCGCTTATGCATATGGAGTATATCTACACCAAATAATGAAGTAAAGTAATTAAAATCTCGTTTTTGTGAGCGATTGTTTATCATGTGCCGTCGAGCTACTCGACATTTTGAATGAGGAGACTTTTACAAACAAAAAGGTATAAAATATTCCATTCCAATTAAAGTGTCTATCTCACGTTTGGGGATTTTACATATTCGTAATATTTGAGTCTTCCTGAGCAAAATCATAATATATCTTGTCAGCCGAAAATTTCATCTTCATGGAGTTTTTAGCTGTTAAAGTTATCGGATGTGATGTCACAAGAAGCATTTTTGTGGCAAGTAACAAAAGAATGCCTCTTTGGAATGCCTCTTGTGACATCATATCCGGTAACTTTGACAGCGAAAAAGTCCATGAAGATGAAATTTTCGGCTGACAAGATATATTATAATTTTGTCCAGGAACAATCTGCAACTCACCCTGTTTGTGTCTTCGTGAAACTGGTCGAGCAAAAACAGAAGAAACTCTTGTGAATCTTGTTGTTGGTGTCCGCCAAAGTGCGGAGCAAACCGTCCAATCGTTCTCTTAAAATCCACCGGCGACACATGCCGATAGCTTCCCGAGTGTGCCACCCTCGTCAGCACTGCAAGCTCTTCTGCTATCCTCCCCCCCGTCCCCAACGGATTCGTCTTATTGATATCCTCGACGTAGAACGAGTTCAGTATATACTTGATCAGGGGGGCGGTCGCCATCAGACACTGTAACACAGAGTTCATATAACAAGAATTCCCAAGGTTTCTGAGGCCAGTCAAAGCCCGTCCCTTTCCCCCCTGTGCTGGGTCCAAGTTCGACAGCTGACTCTCCGACAGGGGTTTCGTCCTACGGTTTACGCTCGGACGACTTTTGGGTACATTCTCCTTTTGCTCAACAGAATCTAACTTGGCCAAGTTCGGCGACGACAACGACCTTTTCAGCGATGTTTTTTTGGCTTCTGTATCCTTCGGTGTCCCTCCGCCTTGTCCCATAATGCTTTGGTTCATGGTTTGCGCCAAGCTGGCTGGTAAATTCCAGTGAGTGGTTTTCATGTTATGGTCTCTAAAGTAGTACCTGCCGGTCCGTCGGTCCAAAACACGTTCCCAACCTGGAGGAAGGCCATGGGTCATCCCTGTACGACTACCGGTGAACGTCTGGGGAATTTGAGGGATCATTGGGTGAGCCGAGGATGGAGAGGGAACATGAGGGATTGGTTGAGTCGAGGATGGTGAGGGAACTTGAGGGATCATTGGTTGAGCCGAGGATGGAGAGGGAACATGAGGGATTGGTTGAGTCGACGATGGGAAGGGAACTTGAGGGATCATTGGTTGAGCCGAGGATGGAGAGGGAACACGAGGGATTATTGGTTGAGTGGAGGATGGAGAGGGAACATGAGGGATCATTGG
Source organism: Chrysogorgia sp. JL179-B06 (assembly GCA_035772405.1). Taxonomy (NCBI): domain Eukaryota; kingdom Metazoa; phylum Cnidaria; class Anthozoa; order Scleralcyonacea; family Chrysogorgiidae; genus Chrysogorgia; species Chrysogorgia sp. JL179-B06. The sequence goes on from JAYKKM010000253.1 coordinate 574,647, forward strand.
TTGAGTAGAAGATAGAGAGGAAACATGAGGGATTGGTTGAGTCGAGGATGGGAAGGGAACTTGAAGGATCATTGGCTGAGTAGAGGATAGAGAGGGAACTTGAGGGATCGTGGAAATTGTATTTTTACTGGGATCAGATGGTGGTGTGGTATTCAAGTTTGGATTTGGACCGAGAGGATTGGGATGTTGAGAGGTTGGAATCGACGGAGGATGGATTGATGGTGGACTGGAGGCACGGGTTACAGGGAGACCAGGAGGGGCATTCGAGGGACCTTGAGGGATCGTGTAGTTGGCCGTGGCGGTGTTTGGTTTAGGTGGCAGAGTTGTTGACGGTGTTGCCATGGAGACGGGTTGGACACGAGGGTCTGCTTCGTGTGGGGACTGGGGAGAGGAACTAGGCGGTTGAACCATTGTGTTTCCTGGCAAAGAACTCCCAGCCTAATAATAATAATAATAATTTTTTTAATAAATAAATAATAATAATAACTTAATAATGTTATTTATAAATATTCTATATAAGACATGCGACTATTTAGTTGAACATACAGGTTTCCTTCAATACTTTATACAGGTTTATGTTTTCAAAATGATAATGAGTATGACGTCAACTCAGGAATTTCGCTTTCATTTTTACTTTCTGTGTGATAAAGTGGTTGAGGATTTGAGTGAAAAAGTTGATAACATCTCTAGTAAGTATAGCATTCAAGTACATCATCAACGTTTGCATTAGGTTAAATTTCTCTAGCAGTAAAATGGCCTCATTAGACTGGCTTCCATTATGAAAGAGGTCTATGGTATGCAATGAAAAATTCAGTTCGAAATATTACTTGAAAGAACTATAGACATTATAAAATCTGCGTTTACAACTCTTCCATATCTCACTTTGTTCTTGAGATATTTTATACAATTATTGGATGAGGCTGAGCATGATATCAAGAATTATCTAGACCGAGGTCAATGTTATCTGCCGAAGCCGAAGGCTGAGGTGGATAACATTGACCGAGGTCTGGATGATTCTTGATGTCAAGCGTAAGCCAAATCCAATAATTGTTTTATTATACATAACATTGTTCAAAATAGTCTTACTAAAAATATAAAAAGTGACAGTCTGGTAGTAATCTACTACAAGCCATTTTTTATTTTGTAATTCTCGCGCACTTTTCCTAATGACGTCATCAGCATCCAATAATTTTTGTTTTGGACACCTCCGTTCAATAATTCACAGTATTCGGCGGAAATGACGTCGCACCTGTCGGACATTGAGAATTCACTGGAGTATGTTGACCAATAAGAAACGAGAAAGAAGTTTGAATGTATAATAATAATATTTGTTTGATATGTAAATGTCCTCACTGTATAATAACTTAATGAAAAAGCATGTATATCTTTGGGATTATCAAATCACACGAAACATAACTTCGTATGTTTAGTATCATGGGATAAACCATATGTACTTCTAGAGAAAATACAAGGCATTGACGAGCAAATACAAGGCATTGACGAGCAAATACATGGCACTCGTACCAGCCCACTGGATGTGGGATTGTTAACACGATACGATATGTTCGATTATCCGCTCTTTTTAAGAAAACTACGTTCGCTAGCCGGATAAGCTGTACGCATATTGTAAACAGATAATTTATCTTTGTTTTAATATATATTGTAGCTTTTGATTATTTCTCAAGAAAACGTTCGTCGAAGACAGCCGAAAGTTCGTGTTTTTGTTTACAAGATGGTATCCGCATTACGAAAATTATATTTTTGGGCATGTTCGATTATCCGCGCTTTTAAAGAGAACTAAGTTAGCTACCGGGATAAAGCTGTACGTATGTTGTAAATAGATCATTTAAAGTGCCCATAAACTCAAAATGTTTTATTGTCTTGTTTGGAAGAACTTTTAAAATGATAAAGTAACTTCTTTTGAAGATTTTCGTTTCTTTGCTTTCTTTTTGAGATATATCAGTTTGTTTGATATGCAAATGTATGGCATTTCGTCACACATGCATAATGACTTATTGGAGAAATGTGTATATCTATTTTATTCTCGAACGAAATCCTTTAAAATCAAGAAGTTTGGTGTTGTGGGAGAAACGCACACACGTGCTATTCACACTTTAGTGTTTTTATTTCATGAACGCAAAGATATATAAACATTCTCTCATAACTCATTATGCATGTGTGACGAAATTCCAGATATTTAAATTCCAAACTGATATATCTCAAAAAGAAAGCAAAGAAGTGAAAATCTTCAAAAGAAGTTACTTTATCATTTTAAAAGTTCTTCCAAATAAGACAATAAAAAATTTTGAGGTTAGGGGCATTTAACTTTCCTTTGATATATTCTATAGCTTTGTGGGTGGTTTATTTTTCAAGAAAACGTTTGCCAAAGGGTTAGGACCTTTGTTGTTTTCGGTTCGGTTACAATCCAATTAACTAGGAGGCTGGTACGAGGGTTCAACGTGTCAGCTATTTGCTCGTTAATTCACTCTATTTGCTCGTCAATGCCTTCTATTTGCGCTTCCTTATAAGGAATACGTACTAGATACCCCTATCGGATAAACACACACATGTTCATAATTTCGTTACATAATCCCAAAGAACACTTTAATGATCGATACAGTAAAAGATCCAACACCTTCAGTCCCTCGCTTGTATCGTCGACAAGGTCTGTGTTATCATGCCTAGTATGTTGAATGTCGTCTCCCTGAAGGCCTATTTGTATTACGAGAAGCAAACATTACCTCTGGCTGATTCGAAACTTTATCTCCGAATGCTTGCAGTTGACCACCAAGCACTGCAGGGTTCGGGTGTCCAGGTTGCAAAAGCTGTTGGCTAGGATGAAGAACTTGATTCATGACACCTTGACTGGCTACATTGAGATGTAAAGAAAAAGAAATATGAAAGATGCTAAGTTGGAAAAAGAACTGGAAATAGTACCATCAAAAAGTGTTGATGGTGGTGTTGGTGGTGTTGATGATGGTGGTGTTGATGGTGGGGTGGTGTTGATGGTGGGGTGTTGATGATGGTGATAGTGGTAGTGATAGTGATAATGGTCGCGATGGTGTTGATGGTCGCGATGGTGTTGATGGTGGGGTGGTGATGATGGTGGTGATGATGGTGATAGTGGTGGTGATAATGGTCGTGATGGTGTTGATGGTGTTGATGATGGTGGTGATAGTGGTGCTCTTGATGGTGGTGGTCTTGATGATGGTGGTGATAGTGGTGGTGTTGATGGCGGTGGTGGTGATCGTGGTGATGATGGTGATAGTGATGGTGGTGATAGTGGTGGTGATGATGGTGGTGATAATGGTCGCGATGGTGATGTTGATGGTGGTGGTGGTAGTGATGATGGTCGCGATGGTGGTGTTGATGATGCTGATGATGGTCGCGATGGTGGTGTTGATGGTGGAGGTGATGGTGGTGATAGTGGTGGTGATAATGGTCGCGATGGTGGTGTTGATGGTGGAGGTTATGGTGGTGATAGTGGTGGTGATAATGGTCGCGATGGTGGTGTTGATGGTGGTGATAGTGGTAATTATAATATTAAGTAATTTCTATCAGAAACTGTCAAAGATTATAAATATATAAAAAGACCACACATAAGATGACACTTTAACCAACTTTAGCAGAGGAAAAAGACATCAAGATGAAACTTTAGTTGATGATAATATTAAGGAATTTCTATCAGAAAGTGTCAAAGATTATAAATATATAAAAAGACCGCACATAAGATAGACACTTTAACCAACTTTAGCAGAGGAAAAAGACATCAAGATGAAACTTTAGTTGATGATAATATTAAGGAATTTTTATCAGAAAGTGACAAAGATTATAAATATATAAAAAGACCACACATAAGATAGACACTTTAACCAACTTTAGCAGAGGAAAAAGACATCAAGATGAAACTTTAGTTGACGATAATATTAAGGAATTTTTATCAGAAAGTGTCAAAGATTATAAATATATAAAAAGACCACACATAAGATAGACACTTTAACCAACTTTAGCAGAGGAAAAAGACATCAAGATGAAACTTTAGTTGACGATAATATTAAGGAATTTTTATCATTAAGTGTCAAAGATTATAAATATATAAAAAGACCACACATAAGATAGACACTTTAACCAACTTTAGCAGAGGAAAAAGACATCAAGATGAAACTTTAGTTGATGATAATATTAAGGAATTTTTATCAGAAAGTGACAAAGATTATAAATATATAAAAAGACCACACATAAGATAGACACTTTAACCAACTTTAGCAGAGGAAAAAGACATCAAGATGAAACTTTAGTTCATGATAATATTAAGGAATTTTTATCAGAAAGTGTCAAAGATTATAAATATATAAAAACAAATATGAGATACGCGCTTACGTATTTGTATCAGGTGTGTCTCAGATGGCGTCACAGTTGTAGGCTGACTCCTGGTGGATGGAATAGAGTGAGCAGCTTGCGAAGGGTCTACTTCTCCTGGATTGTTTTGGTAAGGTGTTGGTTGTTTGGGTGGCGGTCGTTGGTTGGAAGGTGGTTGCTGACTCGAGGGTTGAGTGGTGTTTGGACGGGGGGTTGAATACCCGGGGTTTAAATGTTTTGGTTTCACAGGAATCAGAGGGATATTATTGGTGGATAAATTGGGAACAGAATGATTCGGAGTTTCACCATTGAAGCTAGGGATTGACCCAGGCATGGCAGCTGGAAGGGATTGTGGGTAAAACTTGTTAAAGTGATCACCATTGAGAGGAAAGCCACCAATGGTGGGGTCCTTGTGATTGGTTGATTGAATACTACCATCCAAAGGTTTGTCAGGGGGGTGTGTGACTGGAGATGGGGGTGGGGAGGTTTCTTGGGAGATACTGGTAGCTCAGGGTAAGTCAAGGAGTCCAGGTTGAAAGTGTTTTCTTCTTTAATAGGCAATACTTTCTGATAATAAACAAATAGATAACATAACTAGTAAATAGATAATAAATAGATAAGACACGTAATATTATCTTTCAGCTGTAAAGCACAGTGACCCATGGCATGCAAGATTAGAATGCGTTCTCCTTCGTCGAACGCAATTAACTTTACCTCTGGTAATTTGGGGTTGGTGACCAACGATGGGTAATGCCATTGCCACGCCTCAAAGCCCCCCTCTAGGAACAATGGTTCAGACAGCAGACTGCAAGAGGAATCATAAAGATATATTGCATCTTTCAGACACTGCACTTTACTGTCTGCTGTAATGTCTTTATATTCCGAGTCAAGATCGAGAATCACCAAGTGTCTTTTATGTCCTCGTTCGATCCACTGATCCCATGTCGTCTTTGGCAGCTTTCGTTCGATGCTACCGACAGATACACTAGATCATAAGAAAAGTACTTGGTGTTAGATAGGGCAAAAGTTACATAAAAATAGGTTCGCAGCGCGTACATGTGTCTTCTGACATTTGAGTTACAGAGAAATGTGAGATAAGTAAGTTCATTGGCTTGTGCCATTCTTTGTGAGTATGTCCGAGGCTATAAGAACTGGTGTTGAACTAGAAGATAGTTTCGCGCTAAGTTGTCACGATATACTGCGGAATAGGGGCAAACATTTTAAACATATTTGGAAATTATAAGTTTATTTAAATCATATAGGTTGTAGGCTAGCAATGTCTGAAATCGTATTTCTTTCACTGTTATATCTACGAAAGTTTAGCGAAGGTGTAGATCATGTTTGAGTTAATTGAGACGCATTTGCTTAGGATATAATATGACAATAAGTTTCGATATACAATTATTTTGGTTAAAATATTAAATAATTTTGAAATTACCAGGCAATATCACTATTAAATTTAAACCACATGAGCTGACCAAATGTGATTTTACATATCCGTAATATTTGGGTCTTCCAGAGCAAAATCATACAATAAATTGTCAGCCGAAAAATTCATCTTCATGGAGTTTTTCGCTGTCAAATTTACCGGATGTGATGTCACAAGAGGCATTCCAAACCAGTTTTCTTTTGTTACTTGTCACAAAAATGTCTCTTGTGTCATCACATCCGATAACTTTAACAGCAAAAAAAGTCCATGAAGATGAAATTTTTGGCTGACAAGATATATTATGATTTTGCTCAGGAAGACCCAAATATTACGAATATGTAAAATCCCCAAACGTGAGATAGGCATTTTAATTAGTAATACCATGTCTTCAGAAGATCATCAGGAACATTGATGCAGCATGAATAGTTCATACGCGAGCACTCAAAGTCTTTCTTGCTTCTCGTATCCAGAATTAGGACACTCTTAGCTGTCTTCACGTCATTCAGAAGTTCATAAAGACGGACAGGACTGATAACTGGAGAATGATTTATCTTAATTGGTAACATGGACTGTGTCAATGGATCTAAGGAAGAGGCAAAGAATACGCAGTGAAAATTCAGTTGGAAATAACTCAAATACCTATGAAGTGAATCGTTCAATGGCAAAGGCCCAATTTGCACAATTCAAAAACACATAGTTTTAGGGCAGGTTGTATCCACTGATCTCAAAAATGGGACTGGGTTGAGCTTTCTATATAGTATCTGATGAGCTGATTTTGAAGCTTGCATATATAAATAGCTAACGTAGTTTTCTTTAAAAAAGTGGATTTTCAAACATGACCAAAATATAATTTTCGTAATACGCACGCCATCTTCAAAACAAAAACACAAACTTTCGCCTATGTTTGGCAAACGTTTTCTTGAGAAATAAACCACCCCCAAAGCTATAGAATATATCAAAGGAAAGTTAAATGATCTATTTACAACATACGTACAGCTTATCCCGGTAGCTAACTTAGTTCTCTTTAAAAGCGGAGATCATGAAGGTTGCGGGTTCGATTCCCGTCTGGGGCTCAGAAACATTTTCTGAGTTTGCGTTAAAAGCTTGAGTAGCAAACAATTTATCATATTAAATAACCAAGCTGTTAACAATCGCACATCCAGTGGGCTGGTACGAGTGCCATGTATTTGCTCGTCAATGCCTTGTATTTGCTCGCAGGCCACTTCCTTATATGCAATACGTACTAGAAGTACATTTATAAAATAACATGTATGCTACGCAAGCTCTGATTGGTCAATACCCATGTTTGGATCAGGCCATCCAAACACGGAAATTTCCCGCCAAATTTTTACTCAAGTTTGTGTTGCTCGTTCGTTCGTATTATTTTATAAAAGAAATACCTAATGGTTTTTCCGTGTTTGGATAGCCTGATCCAAACACTTGGGATGTTGCTCGACTTTCGAAAAGCTAAAAAACACTCGCCTAGCGACTCGTGTTTCTTTACGCTTTTCTCAAGTCTCGCAACATCCCGCGTGTTTGGATCAGGCCATCCAAACACGGAAACCATTAGGTATTTCTTTAATGTATTTTGAGGACTTTTTCATCGGAGTTCAGCTCCAGAGCCCCCGTTTCTTGGCGCAGGCCAAAAGAAACCCAGGCTCTGGATATGAGATTGTCAACTCCCAGGATACAATGAACGCAATGGCAAACACAATGCCATTGTGTACTTATTTTGTTAATAGTACTATATCCGTGGTTTGGGATCGCCTAGCGACTCGTGTTTCTTTACGCTTTTCTCAAGTCTCGCAACATCCCGCGTGTTTGGATCAGGCCATCCAAACACGGAAACCATTAGGTATTTCTTTAATGTATTTTGGGGACTTTTTCATCGGAGTTCAGTTCCAGAGCCCCCGTTTCTTGGTGCACGCCAAAAGAAACGCAGGCTCTGGGTATGAGATTGTCAACTTCCAGGATACAATGTACGCAATGGCAAACACAATGCCATTGTGTACTTATTTTGTTAATAGTACTATATCCATGGTTTGGGACTATTCTTTTTTTACCTT